>CM067349.1:3230310-3427810 GCA_034190875.2 Urechis unicinctus | reverse complement strand
GTGTTAACACTTTTGTGCACCTGAGGATTTGGAGGATCAACAGAGCTGCTAATTGATAAGCATTGAGAGTGGCAATCTAGTCAATGTTATGATTTGTAAGTATATTTGAGCAATGCATGTTTGAAGAACGGCTACTGCCCATGAGCGAACACATCAAACGTTGTCTATATCACAATTATTTTGACCCTGTATATCGTGGGTATGTATGCGAATACAAATTTTGCAAGAATGGACGAAAAATCCAACACTTCTTTTTTCTATAATTATGGCTATAGAGTCGTAGAAGCAAGGACATTTTGTTAGCCGTTTAACAATGCGGGTGCAGTATGAACACCGCTCCAGTATGTCAATGTCACGGCTTGCACTGTGTCATTTCTGTATGGCTGTATTGAAATTAACCTATCGCCGCCGAATGATTAGCCTAATTGCAGCAAATATACATTATATCTATGAAACGACAACCAAATGATTAACCTCGTAGTTGCCTTTTTGTTGCTCAGTGTGATTACACTGATGTCGCCTACATAAAATAATGCTGAGTTGTACCACGCATGATAATCTGAGGTTTTATTGAATAACGCTCTTTGGTTCGGCAGATTTGATGTAAGATTTAAGTGTGGTGCCTTGCATGGGATAATCGAGGTCAATGTGTCATCAACGCTTCGTAGCGGCCAAATAGAACATCGTTCATTTGGCTTTTGGCGTCGATACTATCTGGGGAGCTATGTCGCCGAGCTTGCAATAATTATAAATCTGATACTATTATTTTATGAATGCTCAATTGCACTCTCTGCTGGTTGTCATGATCAAACCACATGGGTGAACATACTTTGTTGTTATGATATTAACTTGCATTTCGCAAAATATATACTATGCAGAGGATACACGACTCTTTTCCAAACACGCATTGCAAGAATGACGGGAATAAATGCAAGCAACTCAAACGAGCTGTTGTATTCAAGCGGTCCTGCATGATAACCATCAGCTGACCGCGATTCTGAAAGCGCATGTTAAGACTCGTTACATTACCTTACACATAGCATACGGGACATGTCTATAGTACACGCATTATGTTCTCCAATTAACCGGTGGGCAAAAGCAAACACGATACCCTTATATTGCTATCGTTCAAAAACAACACCACCTTGAATAATCATTGACTAGATGCTCGTCCGATTACATTAGAGAACCTAATGCATCCCCGATAGTACTAAATGATAATTTGAAAAAGAATCATGTGCAGAAAAGTATCATTTGGGTAACTATTATCAAATATGCGATCAAGTATTTGAAAATACTGCATTTAAGATGTCGTTCAACATGCCAAAAGCATTTGTTTAACACCGCAAGGCGTACGTCCAAATGCTTATATTTGAATATTTGCACAATGGCTATTTGAAAACGTATATTTCCCATACGCCGGAAGCATCAACTTAATAAAAGGTAGCAACTGCATACAATGCTACATCTCTTCCGCTATAACAATATTCATCAATCATCACGGCCGTTTTTTGCAGTCAAAACGTACCACTCGTTGCATAAGGACAATTATTTTAGCTAATAGAATGCCTTCTATTTCACTCTTCTGCCGTATATCTCTTCCTATAATAATGGTGACGACAATGTAATAAGCCAGAACTCAAAACTCGCTAATGCTAATTGAGGAAATGCTGACTTATCCATTTGATAAAAACATATGCGTTTTTAGTGCATACGATCCTTGCTAATGAGTCATATTTGGCCGGAGGCTGCTTCTTACAGAAAACGTCCAGGAAGCATTAAAATAATTGGACCAATACATTAAGATATCTAACTTATTTTGTTGTCGAAGATATCGGTCGAAGTGGGGTATTTGATATGCATGACTCTTTTTTAACCAACTGAAGTCTTTTACATCGAATGAGCCTCGCTCTGTCTTTCTTTGTTCTCCCTTTTCTGAGGGCGTCCCCTGAAAAAAGAGTAGATTAGAAAGGGAGCTTTTGGATTGGAATTCTTACACTGCTTTATCGACCATTTTCGTAGATTACTTGGTATAATGATTCCACAATTTTTTTTTACCATATTTCTGCGCTATACCATTTGGTGTGATAGGACTATCCCTATTTGATTTTACACCCTAGCTACATAAAACAGATTAATATCTACCACTTAGCAGGCTGCGCAAGTCTCAGTTTATTTACTGTCAATACTTTTGTCGTAAGGAACCGGGTAAATAACCAATGCATCGGCATTCTAATGCTGTTACGAACGTTATTTGATGTTTACCAAAACATCAGTACAATATAGGTATATTTTAGAGAGTTACCTTTATTGTGGAATTGCAAAACAATACGTCGATGAATAGCAGTGACGTTCCTGCCACCAGATATTTAGCATACGAAGCTCCCTCAAGACGCAGTTGCTCACACATTTGTAAATGCAGTAACCATGTCTATATCATGTTTCTCCATCACATAACAGGATTAGTATACTCGTTACGCTAGTGGGGCTATATTACTTTTCCTATGTAACTGCCCTGTCTGAGTCCTGTACACTTTTACATAAAAGTATCAAATAATCATGATATGTCATGCAACCTCCATGTAACATCAGAGACCAGAATTGCAACTAGCTTAAGCGATGCAATCTCAGAGATGCAGGTGAACATATCCCGGGGCCAGATGTGCAAAAAATCTATTCGCGGGCCAAACATTTTGAGCAATTGCAAGTATGTATCTTACCGGAAGGCGATGCGAGACACTTTTTTTGCTAGCTCTTTGCCCACTACTTACGCTACGCTGAGCACAATGTAGCTTGTTATATGAATGTTTGAGACTTTGATGGCTTCTTTCAACTGAGTCAAATCATTAATTTGAGAAAGTACCTTTCCATTAGATCATGCGGCTGTGTCATGTGTATGAGAACTAATGCTGACCGCAATGCTATTGAGTACGCTATAATAGAACAAAGGAAATAATTTGGCTCATCGGATACCTGAACAGTTAGGTGTATATTGGCCAAATATTTATTGTCTAAAGTCCACTACTTCACAAATAGTCGAAATTGTACCGAATTCACTCAACGCATCCAATGTGTCCATTAATGTCCTCTAGAGCGGATAACTTAGCTTAGGAGTCGAACGATAAATATCATACTGATATATTGTAAATAACGCTTTATCATGGATAAATCCTTGTACCTAAAATCGCGTTTTGCTTTGAGAATATTTTAAGTCTGCGATATATAGGTTAACATCAATAGCTGATGTTGTGGACTTTTCTGTCCAAATCCATTTAGGATAAACAACATGCTAGTTTTGCCGTTCTTTTTAGTAAGATGGCTGCATCTCGGATTTATATTCCGCTTCGTTCAATAGCTGTGTGTATTCGGTCTGGTGCTGTCTAATATTGGTTTTCCACAAATGCCAGATGTAAGTGTTTTGAGTCAGGACCGGTATAGATTTTCGTTTGTTAACTAAAAGCTCGTTATATAGTGGCGACTGCAACGCGAGAAATGGTGAAATTGCACCATCAATACACTTTCTTATTCAAGTTGTCGTTCACTAGTATATAGTAAGTGGATAATAAATACATATGTAAGTCTCATGAAATGTGTCTGCAAAAAAATTGCGCGCGGCTATTTCTTGTCGTCTCGCGTTTGGCATTTAACATATGTGGTAAGTTAAGCTGCAAATAACCCAGAATAATTATTTTCATTTGGCTAAATAAATATCCAAAACATGTAGCATAGGCTGCCCTATTGATTATACAGGAAATCATTTGTAGCAACCATCATTAGTAGGTTTTTTAATTGATCGTGATTTTAATTGTGTTCAGCGAATGAATGACTGAGTTTATGATTCCATTTTTAGTAGATTAAGGAACTTCCAGCCGATAGATGCGATGATCTGATTACCGCTAATGAATTTCAGCGGGAGTTAATTTTTCTGAATACATTCGGGCTGTTAATAAAGCAGCACCTAAGATGACGTAGATTATTACAGTCGTTGAATGCTAATATGTCATTTAGTTTGTGCTAGCTGTTACAGGGACGATGGGTCTTACTGAATGGTGCATTACCGTTTTTGTGAGGACGTATTGATGAAACAATCACACGTACACATTTGATATACATGCGGCACCTATCCATGAATATACGAAAACATTTGGGGGCTGAACGGAATATGCGGGTGGCCCTCCTGTATGAAATACATGAGTGCTCTATAAGACTTGATAAACGCTTATAACATATAGATATTAGTTTAATTGTTTGAAACGGCAGCAGTAACAAAGGTATACCATGAATATAGTTTCAGTTTAGGTGAAGTGTTATGGTCATTATATTTTTAACCTGCAGAGCAATATGTTCGCGGACCTATCGTTATGTCATACATAGCCTTTAGCGTCGGAACAGTATCATATTACCTGTGACCGGCCATGCGCATTACACCATCTGTCGTTGAAGTATTGACAGTTTATTGTAAGACTCGTTGTGTCGAAGCCACATCGAATTGAGAGACTATTGTCATTCGCAATTGTTCAATGAACATGCCGAGGGTGGAATAGGTCATTCCCATACATTCCAGTGAGGGTATTAGTCTGAATACAGTTGATTATATCCCTTTGCTATAACCGCGATGACACCTGGTTGCATCGACTGCATGAAAGATTGAACGTGCGATTCCAACTGCTGGCTCAATGCTGTGTAAGTCAGCGTGCATGATGAGAGTGTTTCCGATAATCGCGTGTCTGCCGTTTGATTCACCAGTAGCGAGTTTGTTTGCGTTAATGCTATTGCATCGAAAGCAAAGGATAGATAATAATCTTAGAGGTACATCACATCCGGCATGATGCCAAACAATCTAGTTCCCGAATTTGTAAATGGCATATTCAATCAGCAGCGCACACCAAACGACTTACATGGACAATTACGCATATTTAGATAAGTCTGTCTAATGAAATTGTACTAAGTGACTGCCGGTGATATTGCCTGCTTCAGCATGCCAAGTAGTATATGCGTTGGTACCCAGAGAAAAAGTATATGATAGACTTCAGAACTAATCCCTAAGGATCCTATTACCATAGCAAGCCTGGATGAATTATTCTAATGATTAATGTAAAACAAGCTCCACCTTGGCATGTTATTTCTCGCTGCAGATCCGAGCTGTTGAAAATAATTTGTTACTGGTATATGAAGTCATACACTGGAATAGCCAAATTCTGACATGAACAGCATGATTTCTTTTGATTTCGTGGCCGTATTACTCAGCATAATCTATGACAATGAGCATGACCCCTGTAAAGTATTAGTTAGATGTTTTTCTTTAGCGAGACAATGAGGTATGGTCATTACTTTAAGTAAATTGATGATAGAGGTGCACGTATGACATCAAATCATTTTATTTGCGAGTAAAACTAAGACTAAATAACTTCTTCGCCTATCAGTGATGTATGTTATGGCGGTATTTGTATCTACACTTTTCTTATGCTAAAGAAAATATGGCCTGTGATTATCCAATCGAAGTCAGCCGATTTGGTTTAAGCAGTAAATCTCTGATTTAAAGATATTATACGCGGAAACCAAAGCCACGTGACGCCACCACAACACTGATTTTGTTCTCTGTACATTTATTGGCATTTAATTACTTTGCAGTTATCATTTTGATTGCATGAGGTGTAAACTACGCAAGTGATCTATCATTGCTTTAAATGTAGAAGAGAAATTCCGACTTCACTTTACTACACAAAATAGAATGCAAATGTTTTATTTGGACCTTTTCGCTACATTCTGCCGAGCGTTACAGCCGACCTTAAAATAAAATCGTCCTAAAGAAAACAACAGTTAGATATATTTGGCCTTTTAATGTACTTTCAGGTGGTTATAGGTATTTGTACGAATGTAGCATCGAACACTCTAAAACATTTAAGTTATTAAACCCTCAACTATGCATATCACAGCAGCATCTTTTCCCCACTGAGTTTACAGCTCCTGAAGACTTATGTATTGACAATACTACATGTACTCATGAGTGATCACATGTCTGGTCAGGCTACTTTTGAGCCGTATATGAAAACTAATCTTGAGGTAGCAGAGCCTTGCTTCAACAACGAGGACAACAAATTTCGAAGAGTGCATGCTGCTGGAACTAAAGACATCCCAAATATAAGTAATATGATTAACACAGGATTTGGGGGCGTGTGTGCAGGCAAATGTCGGTGTAATACCAGGGATTCGTCCCGTCCTGTTTAGCGCACTGCTCTATATTGCCAGCAGAATATAGCCTTCCAAAATCGTGTCCTCAGTATTGGCAAAGTAGATACGGTCGATTCTCATTTCCAGGAGCAACGCTAAATGTTGGTGGTTAACGCACCTTGGGAGCGCTTATCGCGCAGTTTTTGATAAAAGTGACAAACAATAATTTGCAAACGCGGCAAGATGAAACGTCTTGCGGTTTGATCTCGCCTCTGTATCAGGAGGCAATAGTTCCATTGCATAATAACGGTTACGCTCAAGGAAGTATCTTTTGCTTTTGCGAATCAATTTACTTGTGATTATACGGGCATGCATAATGTACGACCCGCCATTATTGGAGTTAATACCCGCTGGTTAGATGCAATGTCAGCTAGTAACAACGATCGTGTTGCAGTTTATTATTAGTAAGAATAAAGTGGAAGGTGGGGGCGGCGGTGGCAAAACAATCTAGCAGCGGCGTATAATGCGATTTAATGGCTGTCGCTGAACTAATGGATTTGAGTCAGCCTCAGAGTCAACAGATTAGTTGTTTGCGAGTTATTTTCCTTTTGCTAGATATTTGACGATACCAACAGACTGCAAGCAATATTAAATCGAGATCGCACTCTATTCGTTTAAAACCGTAGAATACAAATGGTGTCTGCGGTATTTTCCATCAGGATCAGTTTCTTGTTTATTATTTTAGACCACACATGACCAAAATCGTAACATTCCTTTTGTCTTTGTATAAGTTGTATATGTAAAATATATCCATGTTTTTACTTGAATGAACTAAATAGCTTTATGAAATATCTCCTGCTGCTAGCTTGAAAATGCCATATCTATCAAATACACTGCAATTGAAATTCTGTTCAAAAATTAATCACTAACGCTAGTTATCGATGTTGAACTTTTGCGTTAACATGATGCAATTTGTAGCTCGCGTGAGGTTAAAAACGGCTTATTTTTCCCGAATCCAGTATGAATGATACACTAAATGCCTCTTAACAAACAAGAAACTCAATTCGGCACATGACTTAGGTCATATACCATTCCATCTACCGTTGTACTATCCAACTCACTGCTGCTGTTATTCGTGCAGCTGTGATGAAATATGGCAACAAAGATAATTTACAGTACAATTGCTGGCAAGGGGCGATCACCAATGACTGAAATAAACTGCATACAATAAGTCAAAGCTTTCTACGCGCACACCTGTCAGAGTGTTAAACAAACTTTGAAGACACTCGAATCACCTCATGACAAACAACATACGATGGGAAAAGTTTGTCGCAGGTTGTGCTTCGTGATAGGCAGGCAACATTTGATTTTATGAAGCACTCACGTGCTTCCTTAACTCCTTCCCGTGAGGAACGCATTAGAACACTGTATCTCTTGCTTTGTGACTCGGTTAGCTGCTACGTTCATAATGCGAACTATTTACTGTAAGCTACAGAACATGTAACAAGCAGCCGAAGAATTATATTTGTGCTCTTAATCGTCGATTGATTTCACTATTCCGGATAAACAGCTTCAGCGATTGCGTTGATAACACTCTGTTCATGGCGCTTTTTCGACCCTTTTTCAGTTGAATCGACCTACTAGTAAATCTCAGGTAGCCAACACTGTAAAGCGGCCCTGATCTGCTATGATTTCTGAAATCGTATTTGGTCACAATATGCACAAGTATTTTTACAAATTTTCTACCAAAAACAGGTCAAATTCGTATACATTCTGACCTAAAAGCATGTCGAAACAAGGTAAAAATCATGATATATTTAAGAAGCAGCTTAAGCAATATTAATGTATAACCAATAAGAGGTATCCTCATAACATTTACCTATTGTACTCATCGCCACAGCATCAACAATGTACAACACCAATCTGATTATCACACTGTATGAAATACTTCCTACCTGTACTTGACTAAATTATAATATACCTTAATATATCCATTCGTCGGCCTCCTGTGTTCACTCTTAGCGATTCGTTGAAAATGTCACTATTGTTATTGCTAAAATCATTGTGTTTATTATCATTATATATTTAACATTTCAATGAATCTAATCCAACAAGTGTCTTTCTGCCCCGTTTGAGCGTTATGTACGCGCCCCAGACCATTATGCTATTGCTAAGATAACTGTGAGGAAGGTGGGCAGCTATTTACCATGAATACGAGAGTATCTCACAACAAACAAATTTATGATAACATTATCATTTGCAAAATTCGTGCTCTATGCTACAAACGTCTATCTGATACTTTTTAAGATATCCCGTTCCCAAGAAGTCATGGCTGTGCAATTCATTGCACTGCGATTGACTGAGATGGTAAACATACAGCAACATGCAAACCAGCCAGAAGCGTTATATGCACCAAGTTAGGAACATGACGTTTACCTTTAGCTTAAACCATGATGGGGTTCACTTCAATAGCTGAAATTGTTTATTGCAGGTAGATGGATTATTCAGATATTGTCCCAATGATATGCACTCAAGTCACCTGTGTGCGGATTATAACTCAGTGTGCGTTATCGTAACATAAACGACAAAAGAGAAAACCAAGGTTTGCAGAGCCATTTTAATGATCCGCACCATCTGCTCTGCCATTCAGCCCAATAGCAATGATACCTCTTCATCTTTGACAGCGAGGCACATGATGTAACAAAAAGCAAACATCTGCAAATCCAGCGAATTTGTTCGTGTTGTATTTATTAAACACGATTGTACATGCAAGAGGATATGCCACATTGCTGAGTTTATTGTGTCGTGTGAGCTCTTATAACGAGTACTCTACTCAAGCCACGAAACAAGCTGCAGGTAGGTTCTCGAAAGGGGCCACATATTGCAACTATTGTGATATCTATAAGGTTTCGGGGACATATGGAGAGCTGCAAACGTTGTGCTATGGTGGCTCACTCTACCACAATTTATGGGATATCGTCTTAAGACTTATCACTTACGATATCACTCATAATTTCGAAACCTTCATTGGAAAATACTACGCAACAGCAGCAGCTGAGAGTTAATTTGTAAATGGTGCATTAGAGCTATTGTTGATCGCAACATTTAATGTCGAATGTTGGTACTGCAATAACAATGCGACAGCAATGTTTCTTGGTTTTTTTTTTTTGCAGAATCTTTATTCTGGCGCTTACACCAGTAAAGAGAGTCGCGTGGCATTAACAAATGCTGCCGTATTCCAATATTCTACACATGCTTTGTACAGATCTTTAATGGCTTAGCCACTCATTGTGAATACTAAATGTGCAAATTCGCTGAATTACCCAAGGTGATGCTAAATAACTTGCTATTATGTATTATTCATATGAGTGTGGACGTGGTCCGGACTTTGTAACACCCGCATATAGATTGTTCGCGGGCGCGTAAAGTCGCTGTCGTTACCAGTTTTCTGCTCATACATCAGGCCAGTGGTGTGCAGAAAACTGGGAAGAATATCTGACCGACAATGTCACCAGTATATATGTCAGTGAAGCACATAACAACATAACTAGCTACGAAAAGTACCTCAGTGATTCTTTGTTTGAAGATTTGTTTATTGATATAATTAAAAGTCTGATACTGATGCAGAGAGCGTTAAGCAGACGAATTACCGCATAAATGAATAATGAGGATTTTTTCTAATGACAGTCAACATAGGCGCATGCGTTCCACATGCTAACCACAAGTGTATGACAGCAGAACGCGTTTTTGAGGAGTACATGATTGCAAAAGAAATAATCAAGTCTTTGAGATCCCTGACACGGAATGAAGGCATCCTATAACTGTAAGTAACTTGCGCAAGTATGCGAACGGGGTGGGAAGAAGGGGTTATCACCAAGTATCTTGATAAGAGTGGAGGCTTGCTACTTTGATGTAAATGCTGTTTGCAATTCAATTATTTAACTGTAAACTTCTACTGTGAGTCCACATAGGGGTTTGTAAGCTGTCACCCACTTTCTAGATCTTCAACACACCAAACCTTTACTCGAGACACACAGTCCCGGTCATGGTAAAGGCTTGTGCAATTCCTATAGGCATAATGCAATGCAGCATTGACAGAGAAAGCAGAGCCTTGTACAACGTTCGTGTCAAAGATTATATTGAAGATAGTGAGCTTCAATTTGGGGAGAATAGTATTCCCTAGATTAGATTTTTATAATAAGAATAATTGAATTGAGGCGCATCAGGGGCGAGCCTTGTGACGCGTATGATATCGAGCTACTATCTCTGTTATTCAACGGGGTTAACTTTCTCACCCTCTCTGAAGCATCAACGCTCATTGCATTTTCTAGCACATTGTATTATCCACTGTTTTTCGCCATTATCTAAGCCAGCCAACATTTTTATGTTACAAACAAAGCTATCCAAATAAACGATGCACGTGAGTTTTGTCGAAATCAACATGCATGACCAATGTCTGAGCCAATTAACGAATGCGTACCTCTATGAAGCAATCAAAGGGAGAACATTGCTTTATCATCTAAAATGACACGAATAACTACGATTCTAGAGTACTTTCATAAACGGAACTTCTTTTCAGATATGTGTGCTCTTTGGCTAATGAGTAAACGGTTTCATTTATGCCAGTATGTCGGATATTGTGAACACCTCTGGCAATTGTTAATTATTAATGTAAATTATCAATGCCAAAAGGTGCAGCTCTGGTGTAATCGGACACACATCCCTTTACCCATGTCAGATACCATAATTATATGGTTTCACTTTCAGAGCATGACATATCATTTCCACTGTAAGGCAGTAACAGTTGATGCAACTAGTAACATGAACATATGTTTTTACCGCAAAAAAGCTGTCCAATGCAATTCCGCCTAAAAAAAAAAACCTGATTTAATAACATACGCAAAACGTACTTCTTCGAAAGCCAATTACGTCATCGTACAGTATTTTCTGAGCGTAATTAGACAGCTTGCGTTATTCCCCATGCAAAGGAAGGTAATGGGGCAAGCTCATCAAGAACGACATACAATGCTCTCTATAAGAGCTATGAAAATGATTTTAATTGTTTATTGCTTTCATCGCAAGGAAACAGATGCGTAATTTTATAGGATGTTCGAATGCAGAGTATGCGAGTCAAACTTTTGCGGCTCGACTTTTTAAACAAACAATAGTTCAAAGCTCTCGACAGACGCACCTGCCGGCGTGTTAAACAAATTATGAAGACACTAGGATCACCTCATGTAGAACAACATACGATTTGAAATGTTTGTCGCAGGTTATGTTTCATGATATGCAGGATACATTGGATTTTATGAAGCACTCTCATGCATCATTAATTCCTTTTCATGGGGAAGATATCGGAGCACTATATCTATATCTTTGTGATTCTGCTACTAATTGCTTTCATTATGCGAAATATTTCCTGTTAGCTACAGTAAATATATAAAGCAACACTCAAAAAACCCGTGTGCGGATTATTACTCTATGTGCGTTATCGTAACAGAATTGATAAATGAAAACTTTGGCATCAGTGCCATTTAAATGATCCGCGCCTACTGCTCTGCGATTCAGCCCAATAGCCATGATCTCTCTTCATCTGTGACAGCGAGGGCATGATGTAACACAAATTTGTTTGCGTTCTATGTATCTAACACAATTCGTATTTGGAAGAGGGGCTGCCACATTTCTGTGTTTATTGCTCTTATAACAAGTACTCTGCTCAAGTCGTGAAGAAAGCTGCATATAGGTAGGTTCTCGGTGTCTGTGATAGACTCAACAGCGATCACATATTGTAACTATTGTTATACCTATAACGTTTTTTGGACAACTGCAATCGGCGCTGAATATTGAGAGCTCCAAACTTTTAAAGACTTCAGAAATAAAAGACGCTTAATGGACACATGTGAATTAGTAAAACTAGATAACACTGTTCATTTCAAAAACTTCATTGAAAAATACTAGAGTTAATTCGTTAATGATTCGTTAGAGCCATTGTTGATCGCACCATTTTATATAGAATGTTCGCCCGCAATAACAATATGGCACCAATGTTTCTGGTGGGTTCTTTGTAGATTTTTGTTCTGGCGCTTACACCTGTAGGACGAGGCGCGTGGCATTTACAAATGCTGCCGAATTCCCGCATATACGCTTTCTATGGATCCTTAGTGGCCATGCCAATCATGCTGAATACTACACCGGCACAGATGCTGAATTCTCCTAGGTGATGTTGAATAACGCTTTGCCAGAACCTTATATATTTGTCATCCGTTGATGCACGTGGAAAACCTAGTGTGGACTATGAAACACCTGCCTATAGATTGTGCACGGGCGTGTTAAAATCGGAGAATGTTCACCAGAAGAGTTACCACGTAAATATATAATGCGGACTATTTATCATGACAGTTAACACAGGTACCAAACTCTTACTCGAGACATATATTCTCGGTCCTGGTAAAGGCTTGTGATATTACCATGGGCATTTCGCAAAGCGTCACTAGCAGAGAAAGAGGAGCTTTGTACATATATGTTGCAACAGACTCGTATCCTCTAATTTACCATTGCCCGCCTATTTTGAGTATGTTGATGTTGTCAAATTTCAGAGAGTTCACCAACCAACCTTTCCCCTGACCTCTCCTAAATATCTCTTTGAAACTAACTAGCAAGAGTGGGACATCACTTATGACGTTTGCTTGAGTACGTCCATCACATTTACGCATGTGTCAAGAAGCTACATTGTAAGTGTGGCGATAAAACTATTATAATCTGACAAAATACGAGATGAAAAACAAAGCAGAGAGAAATTTCAAGCACAATAGCAATTGTCTATGTGATAATCAATGGTATCATTGTCAATGTTGTGTGCTGATACTTATGATATGGCAAGGCTCTGTTTAGCTAATTAAATCGCATAAAACCATTATAGTGCCTCCAATCCCCTATTTCGCTCTAACCCGTTTCTTTGTTTGATGAAGAACGTGTTTGCAGCCCTCCACTGATAACACTATGAACTAGTGATGCAATACAGTGGCTCGTACATGAATTTACTTAACACAATGTTTAGCGCACAGGCTTTCGCTTTTCTACCCTCGCTACTAACATCCACAATAAACACAAATAGCACGGTGAAAGTATTGCTGAGGCCAAATGTATGCGGAATATAAAATCCGAATAAATGACACAGTGATAAGCCATATATTGTTTACTGATGGTGTCTCCTCTATTATAATGCCACACATCCTGATTGCTGATGTTATACACGATCTGCGTGCGTGCGATAAACTATATTGGAGATAGTGTGCTTCATCTTGAGAAGAATAATACTCTTTAGATTAGATCAATATAATAAGGAAAATTGAATTGTGGCGCCTCAGGGGCGAGCCTCTCTCCCAAAGCAAAGGTATGGCCTATAATGATAATCGCTAAACATGATTGGCGTGAATTCTATTGCTTTTTGACACATACGATAGAGAGCTGCTATCTCTGTTATTGAACGGTGTCAACTTTCTCACCCTCTCTGAAGCCTAATCGTTTATTGTATTTTTTAAACGATACTTCCTTTTGGATAGGAGTGCTCTCTGGCTTATGCGTGAACGGTTTCATTAATGCGTACCGACAAAGTTCACCAGTATGCTGGATGTTGTGAACGCCTATGACCATTGCTATTCGAAATATATATCCAATAGCTATGTCAATCATATATAAAGGAATTCGAGCAAAGTTGCTTAGTAAGCCATTTTATGTACGGACTCAACATTGCGTAATCACATTGTGAGAATTCAGCTTGAAATTGATTAAATGCATGAAAGTAGATTAACTAAGCAGAACTACAGCCGTTTGGTGTTTCGCTTGGTTTTAACTTAGAATTCGAATGAAAAGATTATCTGCCCGCTGATATCATGTGTGTAAAATGTTCTTGACTGGCATAACAGTCAACTCTATTTATGTAAACTACCAATGCCCATTGGTACAGCTTTTGCCTAATAGGATCTGTTTCGGCGGATTTTTTTTTCGCGCAAGACGCAGTAAAGGCAGCGACTGCAATCCACTGCGAACATAAACAACTCCACCGAAAAAGTTTTAAAAAAGACGCAATAATGAAAATCCGACAAGTACAGAATTTGTGAGGATTCGAGGAGTTAAAGAGTAAATCGGCCACAAACTTTTCGGAAATAGAAGCGACTCGGCTGAAGTCCAGTCGCTTTTGGGCGTACCGCGTGACGTTATTTCGGCCAAACACAGTTGGGTTTTTCTCGTGAAGCTACAGACGCGCGATGAGGAATCTCGCTTGCACATCTTATCTTATCCTTTCCATTCGTTTTTGATAATATGTCGTCATCCGATGAAGACTGTGAGACACCGTTAAACGAGGTCAGCATACGCACAGCAATGGGTTATCAATATGAACCGCTAAGGGTCCCACAAAACTGTCAATGTATTGATACAGACTCAGAATCTGAATCAGGCTCCGAGTCTTATGATGGCAGCGAGGAAGCCGATTAGCAGCAATGTTTATGTAACAACTGCACTCTGATGGCAGCAGAAAAAGAGTCGAGGTGTTGCTTATCCCACCCAAAATCGAGCAATACATGCAGAACGCATTCAAACGTATTACCCCGCATCCCAACTTTGCTTCCAACTGCACTGATCAATATGTACGCGAGGCATCCAGGCACGAATTTATACGGATGAATGACCCTATTGGCGACGAAATTTGTCCCAATGAGTCAGTCTGTACTCCATTGTAATTTAATGGAGCAAATCATTATTTATTTCATCCCAAAGCCTGTGTCTTCATCTCTCTGCGCTGCTAAATCCATCCGTTAGTTTGTTTCAATTAAACGACGGCATGATTGAACAAAGGTATGGTTGTTGATAAACATCTTTTTCACTTGATTCTTGCAGAAGCTATATGTGAAGAAGCTCTTTATGTAGACATAAAGTGGACACCTCGATTGAATTGTACAGTTATTTACCATAAAGAGCCCTGGAGTCCCTACATTATGTGCAGTCAACGCTCGAAACAACCACTATTGATCCTGACGAAACTACAGCTATTAAAAAAGCCGAAGTAACTAATGCTCTGATGTTTTGATTGCTTTATCCATATTGATAAGTCGACTAAGCAATCCACTACGCTATTACTTATTATTCTACACAACTCAGCTATTACATGCAATCACCAGCTACCCGAAATATCAAATGTGTCAAATTCACTTTAATGACGAATAAACCATTGTCTGTTTGGCATAAATGCCACTTGTCTTCTGAAAATGTCACTATTGGTACAAAGATTCGATTACTTGCGGCGTAGTGATAGCCGGTAAAGCTATTTAGCTATCCATAGCAAATGATTTGATAACTGAAGTCGCCGTTTATCACTTTGAGCACGAGTTGATTGTGGATTCTCTGCCAAGGACAAATTTGCAGTCATTGAAGTAGGTTCCAGCACGCCAACCATGTATATCGGTCATGCCTTCGTCATCGATGTCTGTATACAGTGACGTTAAGATCCTTTCTTGATTACAAGGATAGTCAACTAAGAGAACGAATTATCGGATGCAATGACATATCTCGGATGGAGTCGGTAGATTTGAAAAAGACAACACATACGGAGCAATTAGTAGGAAATTTGTCGTAATATCGATGTCTGTATACAGCACGTTAATATCCTTTTCGCGTATTATATATATATTATATATATATATATATATAGATATATATATATATAGATATATAGAGAAGCGGAGAGATATATATAGAGAGATATAGAGATAGATAGAGAGATATATCATAGATAGATATCTCTAGATATATATATATATCTCTCTATATGTATATCTCTATCTAGATAGATATATATATATATATATATATATCTCTATCTCTATATATATCTCTATATATCTCTATAGATAGAGTAGATGATATATATAGATATATATATCTATATATATATAGACATATATATATATAATATATAGAGATATATAGATAGAGATATATCCATTTGCTTCTCTCTATATGCTTAGATATATCTCTGATACTATAGAGAGATAAGATAGATCTAGATAGAGATATAGAGATATATATAGAGATCTCTATAGATAGAGATATAGATCTCTCTATAGATAGAGAGCTCCTAGATCTCTCTCTATGAGAGAGAGATCTCTCTCTCTCTCTAGAGAGAGAGAGATATCTCTCTCTCTAGAGATCTCTTTCTCTCTCTCTCTCTCTAGATCTCTCTCTATTTCTCTCTTTCTATAGATAGATCTCTCTCTCTCTCTCTATATATCTCTCTCTCTCTCTCTCTCTCTCTCTCTCTCTCTCTCTCTCTCTCTCTATCTCTCTCTATCTATCTATATAGATATCTCTCTATCTCTATCTATCTCTCTCTATATCTCTCTATATCTCTATCTCTCTCTCTCTCTATATATATATCTATATGCATAACTATTTTTTAGGTCCTCCAAGGGTCGTTCACGAATGGTCAACATACTAATTTATGCATGTAAATCAAACCTTACGTGCCCATATTCATTTGCGTTAATTTGCTGAATACAGAAAATTTCAAATCGTTTTCCGTCATTATGGGATTTGAATTATAATATTTGTGGTAGAGATGATCATAATGAGCCATTGACAGCGTTTGGCGAACTTATTCAAAGTTGTAGGTAGACAAAAATGAGAAACAATACAGTTTTTCGTTTTTAAAGTTAAAACAATTTTCAAATCTTTAAAAACTTAAAATTAACATATTCTACACACATATTTAAATTTAATTTTTACATGGTTGTACGGATGATGTTGAGTTAATCAGGTAATGTCAACAAATGGTTACTATTAATTTTCGCTATAATATTCAAAATTAAAAGAAATCATTCCTAAAAGATTATCTTTGTACGTTATTAAGACTAGACTACCATATTAAAATGGTCAATCCAAAATATTTACATTTAGTCATGCAAATAGGTATTACCAGTGTCGTCACGGCCGAAATATAGGATATTGTAGACAATCAGTAGATAACCTCTTGGAAGATGGAATGCGATGTTAGGTGCTCCTATTAGCCCTTCGGAGATTCTCGTAGTCTTCCCAAGACTAGGAGTAGTTTACATACATGTTCTTTTATTGCACTTACAACATAACAATTGTCTGTGCGGGATGACTTTCATTGTGCCTCAATATTTCCTAAGCAACAATTTATATCGCATAGCTAGCATCATACTATGCTGAGCATATACAATGTACTGGTCGTAATCAGATGCTTGAATGAGGCAAGAAGAAAAAAGCGTATGGTCTATTCACGGCCTATTTAGTTTTTTTCCTCGAGGTAGACACTGTTTGCGATGCAATTAGCAGACCAGGGTGGAGCTCCATTAATTGAACGCTGGAATTAATAGATGGTAAAAGTGAGAATGATCAGTCTTATTGCAGTAAATATACCTCATATTTTTCAACCGGCTACCAACTACCAGTTGCTCTTCTTGTTACTTGGTATGATTACACTAATGTCGTCTACATAAAATAATGATGAACTTTACCATGCATGATAATCTAGGGTTATATTGTATAACGTTCATTGGTATGGCGGGGTTGATGTGAGAGTTTACCGTAGAGACTTGTCCCATATTACTGTGGTAAATTTTTTATTAACGCTCCCGATAACGTTTATTCAAAACCAAAATGAAATAGGACAATTATTACAATATGTATAGCTTGAATCGCTCAATTGCTCTGAAAATTTTGCCATGCTCATCAACGAGATGATGAGTTGGACGGTTTTCGAGCAATTATCCGGCAATTTGAGTATAATTTGCATACTATTGGCAAAGCTAATGGTGTTCCTGTCGATTTACTCAGATATACAGTGAAGCACGGGGATCAATAATTAGCAAATAGGCTGTAGCATTGCATGGATTGTTAGAGGTGTACATGACATATGAATGGGGTAGGGGGTAGGGGTTGAGGGTAGTTGTTTAAACAATTGTAACCTATCTGATGGCGTGGGGTTGAAAGATGATTATGTCTGTAAGCATTGAACAATGTCTCCTGGATACGAAGACGATAGTTGGTCGATGTCATGGCTTTCCATCTAATCATCATAATTCAGTACGCGTAAATCAGAGCATAGCATTTAGTGGTACTTACTAGACAGCGCCAGTCGCGTAATTGTGTAGTACATATCGCCAATAGGACCGACAATTTCAAGTTTTTTAAGACAATCAGGGAATTAGAGAAACTGATCGATGATCTATCTCGACATTGCACCCGGTCAAAGATACTTTCACGTGTTGGCAGCGGTAAACGTCACGCTAGTAATATTGAACTGCTCCTAGTTGATGATGCACTCTAACGGCCATGCAGAATATCGGTCATTTGTCGACTGGTGTCGATACTATTTTAGGGGCCATGTAGCCGAGGTGGCAATTATTATTAATCTGACACTGCAGAAGATAGAATATGTTCAACTGCAGCAGATTCTGCTGGTCGTCTTAACCAAACGTCTTAGATGATCATACTCATCATAACATATTAATTCGCGCTGCACAGAATATGTAGAGGATACACGACTCTTTCCCAGACACACATTATAGGAATGACAGGGATTTATGCAAGCAACAGTACAGCAACTCCAATGGGCTGTTGCAATCAAGTGGCCATGCGTGATAACCATCAGATGACCGCGATTTTAAGAGCGCATGTTAAGACTCTAATCCACAGGTGGCCAGAAATGAACTCGATACCCTAATATTGCCATCGTTGGAAAACAATACCATCTTGAAGAATCAATGACAAGATGCTCGTTCTTTTAGTTTTGTGCACCTAACATATCTCCGATAGTACGAATGAGAATTTGAAAACGTATTATTTTGCTTAACTATCAATCATGGGATCCAGTACCGGAAATACCGGATTTAAGGTGATATTAAACCTACAAAAGCATTTATTTAACACCGCGTAAATTCAAGTGCATATATCTGATAATTGGCATAATAGCTATTTGAAAAATAAATATCTAATACGCTGGAAGCATCAACCGAATAAAAGGTAGCAACTGCATATAATGCTACATCTCTTCCGCTTTAACAAAATGTATTAATCGTAACATTAGTTTTTGAAATCAAATCGTACCATTCGTGGCATAAAGACAATTATTGTAGCGAATAGGATGCCATCTATTTCACTCTTCCGCTGTCTATCTCTTGCACTGCTTTATCGACCATTTACGTGGATAACTTAGCATTATGTTGCATTATTATTTGTATTTACTACAACGCCGCACTATATCATTTGGTGTGATAGGACAATCCTTTTTTGATTATTAAACCTTATCTACATGAAATTGATTAATATCTCCCACTTAGCAAGCAATGCAAGTTTCATTTTGTAGGCTGAAAATAACGTTGTCGCAAGAGGCTGGGCATTTAACCAAGACTGATTATCATGTCATAACGTCGATTGATGAAGCGCTGATTACTTTGCAACACAGAAAATTCATTCGACCTGGGCGTCGTATCTCTCTATAACCGCATCGCTATAAATAATCTATCGAATATTTTAATAGACTTTTACTGATAATTGTTGGATGCAAATTGCATCCATCCCATGCATCCGGCTCACCACAAATAGACGCTAACTTTAGTGGATTAATGCATCCGTAGCCAATTATTTTTCCGCGAACACAATTTATCTTTGATAAACATTACGGCACAGGGATTGAGAAAAATATAACTGAGATAAAGAATTGCTGTTGCAATATCCGCATTTTCCACACTGCAGTCAAGACTAGACAAAGAGGCGTAATATACCAGTCCATCGACAACCCTGTACCACATACTATTAGTTTTAGCACAGTGACTAGTTTTATTTAAGCATTAACATGTCTTAACTGCAGTCATAACAACTCAATCCAGGAGATGCCCTCATTGTATGCATTATATCTCGGTAGCTCATACATGTGCCAAGTCCTAAAATATAAAACACACAAGCAGTTATGACCGACTCGCCTGTTGGATTTGGACGAACATATTCTAACCACTTCAATTGCTAACGCTGCCATCTGATGCGGACGTGAGAGGGGGGGGGTGGTGATATCACTAAAATCTGTCCGTATAATACGCACGTTTGACCCATGGTTGGTGCTATTGCTCGGCGCCAGAATGCAACAAACACCTCTTTATTATGTTCCAAGGTCTGTTTAGCACAGGGTTGCGACCCTATACATCTTTTTTGAGTGACGGAATGTAACGGCACCCGATAATCTGCTCTGTTATTTTCATACAAGCCCTCACCCCAGCCCTGAAATAGCAGTTGACAATCTGACGACGACGGCTATTACGGCAAACGCTCTATTACGGCCAAGCGCAGGGTTTAGCACACTCAGAGGATATAGCTTATTGTCTACTACAAGATATGTATTTCTCTAGGATTATTCGGAAGTATATTCATCATGCCAGTTATGCATCAGTGTTTATCATGTTGCATAGCAGATTTCAAACCAAATCACAGCTTATCTGAGTGTAGGTACGGCAAGCTTAATGTCCTCAAACATAAGCTATGAATGTTATATATTGAAAAATAAGCATTAACTGTAGAGTATATACCCCTCTGAATGAGCAATGCAGTATGCCAATTATTATGATGATGTCGGTGATTATGATGATGATTATTATCATCATGTGGATGATGACAATGGTGATGATGATGATGATGACGAAGATGATGATGATGATCATGGTGATGATAATGGTGATGATGATGATTTATATAGAGCAATGCTATGATCATTCCAACGCACATGTATTAGATGGATAAAGCAACACTGACGTATTCATACCTTAGTTACTCACTAAGATATAAGCCTTCGTATGTGGTAGTAGGATGCAGATGTGTTGCATATCTGTTATCTCTTGTAAAGCGGGGGAAACGCATGTGAAATAACGCTCGACCAATTGGTACTGAAAGCCAAGCATTTCGCGACATGAACACCGATTGACGGTGTGTACTATATTAATAGCAACACATATTCATAAACTAAGTTATTCCATTGATATGTTTTGTCTGTTATAGCAGTTGCAGAAAATATGCTTATGTTCCGATCGGGGCGTGAGGATAATATCATTTAGAAAACAAAAGGTCCGTGCAAGCAAGGCCAAGTGCGTGCAGAACCTTTCACTAAACTTACAGTAGAATCCACGTTGCGATTACGCAGGTGAATGGGTTGTTTAACTCCAGCAGTTGCATAACTAAACCTCTTCTGTAAGTACACACACGTAATGAGGAGTATATAGCGGCAAGACTGCAACACAGCGGTGTGAAACTGTCTGCTTTATGTTTCGCTAGGCTTCTCAACTCCATGCAAACCACTTGGCTCTCGGAAGTAATCTGAAATGTTGACGTGCAGAAGAGACCGCCACTCCAACGGCTGATGCCTCCAAGTTAAGAATTCCATGAAATCATAGCAAGATACCAGAAGTTTGTTTTCAAGACATTAATCTTGAGCTCCTAGAAATGGTATCCATCCCGAGCTAAATTGCGTAAACCATTGATGTGTTCCTGATTTTGTGATACTTGATATCTGATTTGCAACAAGTAGTGATACGATGTTATGCTATCCACACCTCCACGCTTGCTTGGGACGTCCGGTTATGCTGATTATGGTAGAAAATCAATCAAAATCGAGATCAATATCCGATGGTTGCTGCGATTACTTGTCTATACAATCAGTAGAGCAGCTCTTGGTACTCATGGCGTTTTTGACATTTATTCATCGAAATGTATAATAAATTTCCAGGGCGTTTCGAAGCTATTTAAGGTCTCAAAATGCCAGAAATAATCAGAAAACGTATACAGCACTTCTTATTTATCGGTTTTGAGAGGATGGATAAAACAGGATATATGCTTCCCAGGGCTTCTATGAATGTAGCTCCCTAAAAAACGTGCTATGTGTTGATTGATTTAATGTCAAGGTGTGACATGATTTATCGGATGTGCAGCGCAACAAGCAATAGTGAGATATTAGCCGGTACTCGTTTATCGGAGTTGCATAAACGATCATATCAGTGATACGAATCAGTAACATGCAGTCTATTACACTCCATCACTCAAGGTGATGTATGAGGGTTTAGCAACCCCGTACTGGACAGGGATGTTACTGGCAATGTAGCCCCGATCAATAGCGCCATGGAATGCCTCTGGTATGATCGTATATGCAACTCCGATAAAATAGATTGTGCTATGTGGGATGTCAACACCCTCACACAGCACATTTGCTACAAACCAAGAAACATGAGCCATAATTAACCGTACCGGATATTCCTACCGAGACATATCCCAGCATACCAATCCAATTGCAAACTTAAGCTTCGTCTAAGTGATGAAGTATGGTACGCATGTCATGGCAAGTAGTACGCACTGGGTATATGCCATGGGCCTATATGGTAGACGATGGGTTTATCCCTATTTATGTTGAGATTACATTCGCGGCGCACGCGCGGGATTGGATAAGATCATTGCCATATGCAGCATGAAAAACATAGCTTGATACATCTGATGGTCTGATGGTTGTGACATCTCATTAACCGACGATATGCGGTGTGAGGCGAACGTTTTGACATTTTTTGCAGGGATGAAGTCATACTGTTGATTCGATGAGAATTCATTGCCAATCAGTAATCATACCACAGGAAACGTCGAATAATAAGTATACAAATTAACTAATTGAGACTTAAATAAACGTAAGTCCATTGCTGTGTTGCATCGGCATAGGTTCTCTTTAAATTGATCAGCACACATCCCATGAAAACAAAACGGCTTCAAGTATGAATAGCACATTTGGGGGTTGTGCAAACACTGATATTCCACCTAATGCGTTGTTTGATATGAAATGCAATCTCTAATGCAGAGAAAACAACTCGTCGCTGCCACAATTTATTTTCTTTCTATTACGTATTATCGAAATCCTTCAGTCTGTGTACGCTACACCAGTGTTTATCAGCGTGATTGAGTACGATACACCAGTGTTTATCAGCGTGATTGAGTACGATACACGGGACGCAGTATTTGTTAGATCACTATGCCGATTGCATCAATTTCCCTTTATAATGCACGTGATCAGTATCATTAGATTGTGGGGAACATTTTTGAAATCCTGTTTCTTTTTTGGTTGCATGCTAAACGTTTCAAAAACGTTTTCGTGAGGGGCTACGTCTTGTTTATTTCTCATTTCCAAGAGCAGACTGCAAATATGGAATATACTGCTTGTTTTTCGTCAGTATTAGTTTTAATAAGATATATGTTGCCTCCAAGAACCGTCATAGTATAACTTTGGCCCCTGACATCTTATAGATAAAAATACTGTCGTTATAGGCAAATAATAGTAGTAAACAGGTAAATTGTCATATTAGGTGAAACCAAATGGGCTATATAAACGGGGATCGGGTTTGTCCCAACGCGTTCTCATTATAACTATGGTGAGTATTTGACTGTATAAGGAAGTCTTCCCTGACAAAACTCATTTAGACCATTCATGCATAATTCTTGCCCGTGGGTGTAAAAAGATGTTGCAAAAGGGATGACCCATTTACAACAGCACTGACTTGCGCAGATAATCGACAGCGCGACCATACTCTTTTTATCAGCGGCATTGCGATGTAAATATGTCCGGGGGATGGGTGTTGGGGGATGGAAAGTCTACAAACATGGGTGGAGTGTTGATATGTGTGGGCGGAAGGGTGATGTGGGTGGGTGATGATTGTAAATATGTGGGTGGGGGGTGGTGTAGTAGATTTGTTGGTAGATGTGGTACATGATCACGCCATATTCGTGTCTATAATTTGGTTCACACAGATGTGTACATAATCATAATGGTTAACGACAGCTTGCCAGCCTTGCTTCTTGTGTTTGTGTGCACAAACGTATCGAATTATGCTCTTAAAGGTTCCTATGTATCCAGATGCCCAAAACGAATGTTACGTTCAAGCCAAGTTAAATACCGAAATACTGACTGTGTGTGAACTATACTTCAAAGGATTATAGAGCGGTCTACGCCACGATATACTCCCATGGCCCATGGTAGCGCCCTCGTAAGAAATACGCCTAAGTGCATGGATACCAATCATATAGATGGCGATTGATCTATTAACCATGCCCCCTCCCCCCTTCCGCCCCGTACGCAACCCTCGACCCCTCATCTATTTTCAAGTGACCTTGGTGACTGCCGATGCAACGGTATTTTCCTTTGCTAATTGCAACTCGAAGCAACGAACAATAATGTACTTGCTTAATGTACAACAAAAACAGCTCAAGTTCTTATACTGTGCTAGTTCACCGCTCAATATGCGCTAGGCGACAATTGCATATAACATTTTCAGTTCTGAAGAATATGTCGTATCTATTACGGAGGACCAGATACGATCCCTTCAGAAATGACTGCTGCCCAAAACCTCACGTCTACGAAGATACTGCAAAGGTAATGATGCTTTTTGAATTTGATATATGCACACGCTAACATGCCTAGCAAAAACCCGTGAATAATCAATTTATTCTTACGCCACCATGTAGTGGCATCTGTGCATGCTTTTAACATCTCTGATGGTCACGTGAAGTTATGCTAGTCACTAGGAAGTTGCCGTCCCAGTCAATCTGTCAATACGTTAGCGGTTGGGCTTATAGCATACTCCTATGATTGTTAAGAATGGCGTCGTGTGGTAATTGGTTACAAGCTACTGGGTGACGAATTGCCGTCTTTGATGGATACATAATTGTAGTAACAACTGCATCGTGGGTGGTGCTATTGTTCGCAAAAAAACGACTTGATATCTCGCATGGGAAAGGATATCTCTAAAAACACAAAGCGAAAACTTGATTTGCTGCATAGAGAGAAGTTAACGAACCCAAATCTAGGAGTTACTGCTGCCTTCCACCCTAAATAATTATGTCAACTGTGTAAACAGGAAGAGGCAATCGATGAGTTGAATGTCAGCCAAAATCACTATAATTTCTACCATGACTGTTATCACGATAAATGATTAAAAATTAACTGGTGACAGAGATGAAAATATCGCATGATGTAGTTCATTATTTATACGATGAAGTGAGAGAATTTGCTCGATTACGATCGAATCAACGGTTGGCAGCCTGAACTATGTGATTAATAAGTCGCATATACTGTGAGCAAAGTGATGACTATTTCAAATTCATCACCAAATCCAGAGGTTCAAAATATTAATCGATTTGTCATGCTAAAATATTTGCACCAGCTGTGCTCCCGATCCGTCTATCACACACTGCAATATTAACAAATCGTTAAGGTAGACTTTGGCAGACTCTAGGTAGACGCAAGAGCGCTCATACTTCATACAGTGAATGATATTATTTCGTGCTGTATAATGACAAATGATGTTGGGATACATCCAGCTCATTTTACGTTTCACCTGTAAATCAAAGAATCTACTTCGAATTATTTTGTTAAGAAAACAAAAAATTCATTCATTTACAAATCTTCATGCGGCGATCGCAAAAAGAAATACAGTTTATTATTACAGATTCAGCTTATTAAAATGCATTCTCATCCGGCTGCGTTAAGCAAGCGAGAAGTAAGACCTCGTAATCAACAGCTCCCTTACTCCAATGGTGCAGGTGCAGTACACGTTTTCATATAGTTATATTAATCCCCGCTGCATGTGATGATTGAAACACAAACACAGGCTGCTTGTATTATATGTTCATTCGCTCCAGCTGCATGATTTATTAACCTGGCAGGCCAATAGGTTTTCCAGGCTCTTTTATACTCAGATGAATCGAATAAGCAGGCGTTAGCTTTCATATTTGATTATATCGTACTATGAATATAGATATGACTGCCATTTTCGTTCGTAATAGAATGGAATGTTTAGCCCGTCAATCAATCAACAGTCCAGACAATAAATATAGTGCATTCCTGCTGCAGGTGGAGCACATGAAGATAACAAGCTTGTATTTATACTGGGGTGAACCTAACACATGGAAAATGTGGCAGTTGACTTCAGGTCCGTAGCATTCGGTAGTTTTACACTCGTGGCCAAATTGAAAGTCCATCCTTTTCGGCACATCCACGTGTTTAAACCTTATCCATAATTCGAAGACAATAATAATTTTGTTAAAGTTAATTTGTTTCCAGAGCACTGGCATGAACCTATTTTCTGAATTACAATACTCATCAATGACAAGTGAGGAATTTGGTCTTAAATTATATCGTCAAAAAAGTGAAAATAATATCAGACAAGTTGCAACAATCATTTGATACTTATAATATATGCATTCGTTAACTCAGAAACCAATTAAGTACGCTTTCGACGTCCCAAGGAACTAGTCCACCGGCTGCAATGCATTTTATCCGAAATCTTAGTTGTGTGTCGTGTCTCATCCTTCACCTTTAGCGAATATTGGGCACCTTTGTTGCTCACAGATATTCGCTTTAAGTAATCCATTGTTGTCAATTGCAATAAAAGAGTACCTCCATTGACCCACTATGGTCGTTACAGGATCCCAGTAACTTCCTACTGCTCTCCGTGTTCGTTATTTTAGACGCTTCCTGTCTGAGTGGCAATTTGTTGACTTCGGCTTGCTTACTGACAACGGGGAATTCATATAAATGGCGAACCCGCTTCCATCGGTTTTATCGCTCATCTCAAAATATTATCAACCAGTGGGCATTCGGCGACTCAGATATTCTTCTGTGAATGTGTTACTGATGTTTAAATTGGTTTCGAAACAATTTGATAATGTTACTGCACATAAATAGTTACTATTACAAATTACATCTGGTTCCCGCACTAGTGATCAAGTGATCTAAATATGACAAGAAACAATGGTAACAAAATGTATGCCCTCAGTACGAACATTCAAATGCGAGCCCAAGGTAATTGGCTGGGTACAAAATGCAGTGGGATGCGGGATCAATAACTAAACTCATAATGACTCATCTAATATCCTCATTCGTTGGCGCCTTGCTAGTGCGGTTGTATTGCCCAAATTCGGTTTAGTCTTTACCGTTCCGATTGCTTTCTGATTCGATTTTTGAGTTTTGAAAAGTGTTAGTTAGATGTCAGGAGGACTCGTCAACCGTCGTCGACCGCCAACTTTTAAGCAACGTTACAAATGTATTTCACAATGCATGCGTACATTCCTCGACAGCATAGTCTGGGCTCAATATTGCGTCAGAACATTTTTCCCTGAGCAATCTGGACATAGATGCCGCTTTACATGTTATAATGTTATCTTTGCAAACTACCATTGTTTAACGGATCAGACAATCCATCGTGTCAGATGTCGGCTTCAAATGTAACGAAGATTACCTGTTCTTTCCGTTTCCCATGGCCTGCGTATTTACCGAAATACCCCAAGTTTCGATTAAACCTCTGAGGTTAAACAATGTGTAGGGTTTTGTCCAATGTTGCAGTTAATTGGCCCCAGCGATTCATTTAACATTATTTGGCGATCATATGGCGATGATTAGGCAAGCCAGTACAACTTAATGAGATGTTTAAGAATCAAGCACATTAACAAAAGTCAAATTGTACTGTGCGCTTGACCATCCAATGTGGAATTAATCTACCATGAAAATATTCGTATCTCTGTCAGCTTGTAGTTTGGGATCTCCTTATGCTACTATTGATAATTTATAGACAGTAAACACATCTAAAATGTCATGACGTCATGAATGCCCTCCTCGTTGGAAAGTTACCATAGCAAGTCATGTCGGTATTTTTGAGCCGGATCCCGTGGCCTAGTAGTATACCGTGTCGCCTTTCGATCTACATTTCATTTGATCGAAGCGAAGGTGTGGAAACCTGACCAGATCCATTTGACTCACAGGAGGCCGCGGTGTGCGCTAGCGGATAGGGTTTTGCAGCCTGATCTAGGCAACAGGTGTGTGCCAAGTGGACAATGACATTTTTAGGGAGCTGTCCAATCATACAAATCATCATATCTATCGTCCATTATCCATCTTCATAGGGCGGAGTTATGCAAGTCGGCCATCCTTTCACCAGTTAGCGCTGTTATATTCCGCACAGAGATACTGGTGTCACTATCATACCTAAAGTATATTTGCGAGACACTTCAGGTTAGCAGCGGCTACGTCTGCCATATAGCGTTGGTTTAATAGAGCTCTGATGTAAATTGGCGTAAAATGTACTTGGCTGTCGATTATGTCAGGTGATGAATTGTAATGATATAAGGATTCCGACCCAAAGACTTGTGACGGTGTCACAGTATTCCTGTTGAGCTATTAAGGGACAATTGATAACATATAATATATGCTGACCATTGCTACCCTTCAACCTAGTGCAAGTATTAATTGCTGTCCAAGACACGTAAAAGCGTTGTCGAATGACATTAATAATAATTCACATCAGTTGTTAACGTGAGTGTAGATGGCACACCAAACTCCCAGACCGATACCGCTTTTGTTCTGAAAGTTACTGAGCACAGTCTCCTGTCGCTAGCATCCGCTCATTTCCACACTCCTTATGTTATTACGAGACCATCGTTCCGCAAGAAGCCATTCGATGGATCTTTGTGCTGGCTGAAATACTGGTTCCTAAGGTATATAAATATGCTAGACCATTGATTCAAAGAGATGATGAATATGTTTGAGCACAGCAATGATGGTCCTTGCCTTATCGACAATGGTAATACTTGTGAGTAGAAGGTTTTTATGGTTTTCGTGGTTCTCGCTGCATCCTTTTTATCAAGTATCCCATTCAACAGGTTCACCTATATCATCCCTAAATAAATGTTGGGTTGGGTTGAAAATGAAATTGATTGTGGCGTTGAATTGTGAACATTATCAATTTCAGCTCCATAAAGCAGGTGTGTTGTACCAAGCAAATGTGAAGGAGCGAGAGGCCTACTAATTACAAGAGGTTAACATATACTCATGTGACACAATTTATAAGTTCAAATCAGCAGAGAAACGCCGTTGTGTGTGTCATATTGATAATTCACAACACCTCTCAATCACTTGCAGTTGATTATCAGATCACTTTATAGCGCAATCTAACTTGCTATCTATGAGGGTAAATATTATTCCTAATCCTTAGCGCACCGACCAATTGCAGTAGCTGCCCATGTTATACAATGTTATGATCGTGGCGACGTTATCAAGTCTATGTTTGGTTACGACAAATAAAGATTCTAAAGTTTCCAAACGTTTTTGATTGGCTCTTATAAACAGATATGGTATTTTGACGTGCCCATTTTTAGAATATATACTTTTTGTATTAAATGCCTATGCGCCAACGATGGCAACAACTGGAAGGCAAAATCCGGGATACTTTGCGTGTAAGCCGACTTTTAAAACCAATGGGATGAATGTCTCCAAATCATTGAGAAATCTTCTTCGAATTCGATAGATTGATCAAAGTGTGCCCAGGTCTACTTCACGACAAATGTGGAGGTATATCTTAGTTGTAAGAGCTCGCGATGAAAACATCAAAAGCACCCTACAGTTCGGTTTGAGAGCGCCGCACAACACACCCAAAGCAAGCATCATTAAACACAAAAGCAGAAACAGTGTTCAGGCACTCTGAACTAAGGCAGGTGTCTTATGTGTCTCTGAAGTGCGATAAGCGCGCTCAATGTTCCACATCGGTAGTGGCTCTTTGTTGAGGGGACGACCCGGCACAAAGTTATCACCGAAATAATACAAACATGGATTATAATACAACAAGCATTAAGATAAATTTACTTGTAAGGACAATTATACTTAGCTGCGGGTACTTAAGTCATTAAACATCTTCGCAACGAACAAATTTCAAAGTATGACATTGACGTTTCGACCCAAACGGATATTTTCTATGCAACGTCCAACGTTTGACTATTCGACTTTGTGAGTACAAGACAAAACGTTACACAAATTTCCAATGCTGTAAGAAGTCACACAACTTTCCAACACTGAAATCAATGTCCTACTCTATCGCATTTAGCAATTAGTTTGAGTAACGCCACCGATGGCGTGTCTGTAGGTATTTAGCGGATAATATCGAGCCGAATTCTCTGTGATTTACCAGACCTTATATTGTTAGATATCGCAAAGGTCATAACTGCCAATTATTTCAAAAACTTAAATATTGTCATATCAATTCCCTGTTTGGATTTGTGATGCACATAGGTTGTACAAGTCGAAATACTGTATAAATAGCTCCCTGTTGAATTTCCTTACTAACTAAACTGGACTCACTAACCCACACCTCCATCACCGAGACTCACGGAGTGCGGTCATCTGAGCAGGGTTCTAAATATACATTTGGAGACTTGCAACAAAATTTGATTGGGAAAACTTCGAGATTACTTTAGGGAATTACAAATAATAAACATTATTTTGTGCCGGATTATCGACGTCTCATTTTTTTATTGATGACTCAATTTAAATCGGCTTTTGGATATTATACATCACCTCCATCGTAATTAATGGTCCATATCTAGGAACCATAAAAAACAATCGGCGCGCAAAAGTTTTCATAAGGTGTTCTTTTTAAGTTACTATCATCGTTTATGTTGATATTAATAATGCTCAAATTATTTGTCTCGGCTAATGTACTACATTTGAAATTGAACGGTTTATCGGCAAATAGTTCGTATATTTTCAACTTATCACTCATTGCAATGATACTAAAGCTACAAAGGGTAATATCAACTGTGCAACCAAGGACACCAACATAATCGTGGCCCATATCGCAATCCAGACTGGACTTTTTCAGCCTATGGATGAGCTCATAAATGTACACGGTGAATACTATTGGGGATATGACACCAAAGATCTTGCTATAATAAGATTCCAGACTCGGACGTTTCCGTTGTTAAGCTTGCGACCAGCGCGCCACCTGGTTTCGTGGAAGATAAAATGTAAACAAAAGCGCGTGGCTCAATGGTAAAAGATCGATCGGCGATGGTATGTACTCAAAAATACCGCTGAATTTCTAACATTTAGTGACTTTTGGATCAAGTCAATGCGTAAAAACAAAGCCTATTACTATTGTCACCTTTTTATCAAGTTAAGTGACGATTTATTAACTACAATATTTTTTTATGAACGTTTGAACACGAAGTCGCATATATTAGTATCTACCCCAGGCCTAGCCCCGATCGGATGGTAAAGTACATACCTACTTCGACGTCATGTACGGCTGAATTTACATCTTTTTCAGACACAGCCAGACGTCTAGTCTACTCTTATTTGATGTTAAAAGAAGAATCCGAAACATATTGGTTTTTTCATCAGTGTTGACATATTTGCGGCAGAATATAAGAAGTTGATTTAAATACATCTTTATGATTTCCCGATTGAATGATATTTGATTTGTCACCCTAACCTCCACCGAATCAACACGCTGTATTGTCGGTTGATGGGTTGCTTTATGCAGCCGTGTGATTTTATTATGTAGTACTGTATCATGTATACTTGCTTATTTTGAGTAGCAATATAATAATGAATTATATCAAGACATAGCATACTAAAAACATGGATGCAGCATGAATTTAATCATCATTAACTCTCTCGCTTTCTCACTCTCTCTTCTCTCTCTCTCTGTCTCTCTGTCTCTCTGTCTCTCTCAGTCTCACTCTCTCTCTTTGTCTCTCTCTCCCGCTGTCGCACAGTCTCTCTCTCTCTGTCTCTGTCTCTTTATGTGTGTATATATATATATATATATATATATATATATATATATATATATATATATATATATATATATATATATATATATATATATATATATATATATATATATATATATATATATATATATATAATAGCTTACTTAGAACAACCACAAAGCTGAGATCATCAGCTTACCTTAGCAGACTTACAACGAGCACCGTAAAACAAAACTGAACACAGCAATTATATAAAACCAGAGATCAATTCATCGATATAAACACTGAACGGATAGGTTGACAATATGCCTCCCTGTCTTATGCCATTAAACACACCAAATCAGCCAGACATAGTTCTGCCCCATCATACACAAATATCTGATTGGAGTACCATGCAACCAGCCATTCTAACAGTATATCCAGGAACACCTTTTTTTTTGACAAGCTTACCCTACCACTACAATCTAAGGTGCAGTAGTCCTATATACTGGTGTGGATTAATGATAGAATAGTCCTTGTACATCTGCCATAGAGGGCTTTCTAGGAACTAAGTAAACAAATATCAATGTTTGATTTTTCGGAAATCTACACTTGCAGCAGCACTTAAAACAAACAAGAGCAAACATTTTCATGTGTGGGAAAATGTCAATGTCTTACGATTTTTCTCTCAATATGGTCCCTTAACTTACAGCTAGCCGTTCTCGGGGAATGATGCAACCTGATGTGTCACGATAATACATTTATCTAAAAACCTGACACTTGTATGATTCACATTAGAGTATCTCTGATGAAAAATCTTTAGCTAGAATGCTTACAACACTGGCTTTCGTTTTCTTACTGTATAATATTGTGTCAATGAATTTGCGGCAAAGTTCCTTAATCCTGTATTATGCATCTACTAGTGATTTGTTTGGGACAGCGAGCCTTTCCTTTGCACTTTGATAATTCTTCTAGTCATGTATATCATTGACTACAGAAATTTTGTTTATGCATATTGCACACAATATAGCCAGAGGCATATATAGAACATTCACTCGCAAGTCATAACGAAGTTGGTTGGCTGCTGCGCGTCGAGTAGCTTCCACAAAAGTAGGGGCGCTGCCTAAGCGGAGTCATTGAATTTATTGGGCGAGCTGCCGAGTCGGGTATCTTATATGTAACAAGATCTTTGATGACACCACCTTGCCCGACACCGTCTTTTACGTTACATTATTTCGATAATCTGTCAGACCATTCAACAGATACTATTTTTTTATTGTAACTATATAGAAGCAGCCTAGCAATTAGTGGAGGCACATCATGCTGCGGAAGCAACTGAAATTCTTTTCGTAGATTCTTTTTTAATATTAACTGAATATCAGATGCTCAAAAATAATCTCCATATTGCTGAAATGTAGTCATATGAAACCCCTTAGTAATCGCACTATATAAAGCAATTACCCTGTAATTCTCGCAACAATTCAGGGATATCGCATATCTTTTTGAATATGTATAGACATAATAGTTGATCTCAACAAGTCATCTGTAGTATGGCTATGAACACTCATATCAAGTTCGCGGCACAAAAGACATGGTGGCAATTATGCCTTGGCAGTTTCATTATGTCATTTACTGAGTCCTTGTTTGGTTAGCCACACTCGAACCACACCCAATGCTAAAAGTGTGAATGTTCTTTTACTGGCTTAACATCCTCTATTTGCCAGCGACCCGGAGTAGTCTTCCTGGGCGGGATACATTATTTAGCAGCTCTTTCAATGTTACATCAATAGTTAATTTTTGACTAACATTTCGGCACACATTATCGTTGCAAAATATCAGGCCATTGGGTAAATTAACCTCATCAAGCCTCCAATGTAGACTGTTAATGTTCAATATATTCTTCAGCAGCTTACCTATAAGAGTGGCTGGTAATACTGCGATGAACGCGTTATGACATTTTTCGCACAGGTCTCCACCTTAGCGAGCAAAGTCATAACGCTCTTATCCTTTACGTCAATTATGATGGATACAGCATGATGATTAGAAAGTTTATGCCATGAATTACGCTTCAGTATTGTAACTTCCGATAAACATCCTCAATAACTAACAGAAGTCAATACATGACATGGGATTCCTTGTAAAATTCGTGTATGTGTAATCGTTCGCGTGGACTACTCGCGTGGTAACCCTAAAACAGTTTCTCTCCTCAAATGCCTTCAACCAACATGGCCGAGCATTACTGAGCATACTGCTCGAAGCAAAGTTTTGAACAAAGAAAGAATGAAACGCTTCTGATCGATACGCTCTCCGTATATTGTTCTCGTCGTATTGACACTGCATCTGATGAACTTAACAGACCAACGATGTTCTTATGGTTTGAAGGTTGCAATAAGTTGATTGTGAAAGCGGGGATTCTAAATGTATGTTTTTTTGAGTTGTGCCGCCAACAATGAAGCACTCTCCATGCGGAAATGACGTGGACGCAATTAAGCCGTTCAATTTATTGCTGGCGTTCGTCTTCTCGTACATCAAGACCCGAACATACAAATCTAATTTGCGATATGTTTTGCTGATTATTCATCCGGCCATAGTGCCTACCTCCATGTAATGATAAGTTAACAATGTGTATTAGCTCGTGCGATGGACATGACTATTATACGTTTTTTATTAGATGCATCAACCAAAGGCGATGGAATATATGCAGCTATGCGCAGTAACTTGTATCAGGCACGTGAATGTTCATATTAATGGAATTCGAACATTTCTCTTATTTACTTGCAGGAGTGATAAGTTTAGCCGGTTTCATTGCCAAACAGCTTTATTGTTGTATCTTCATTCATGTTAAGCCAATGTTGAGTTCGTTGTAATTAAGTTTATTTCACATATCCAACACGCCGCAAAGGCACGTGATTGTATTTGCCACATACCGATAGACGGGGTAAATAAATGCAACCATTGTTTTAAATTGGTCAGAAATAAGCGTTTGTTGTAGATCAGTTTGCTGAATATTTGAGTCATTATTGATTGCAATTATCTTGAATAAAAATAACCCTGTGTTTGTATCCTCAGTTTGAATAGGAAGACAGTTTTCCAATTTGCTAGACGCAATAGATCATTCGTTGTTTCTTTCCGTTAATGCGTGGCTTTATGTATAATGATTTGCGCTTTGCTACTGAGTAATCCGAGCATACATCGACCATTTGTACTCTGAAGCTATGTATAAGTAGAATTGCATGCTGCATATAAAAGGCAATGAGAACACAATGGGAATATGCCATGGGCCTATATGTACGACGATTATTCATATTGCTCGAGAAGAAAGCGAATGCGTTCAGCGGCAATGATGAAACATGAATTGCATTAAGATGACGAGGTATAGGGCCAAGCTCAGGGTTTTAGCACACTCAATGTCTACTACAGTATATTTATTTCTCTAGGATTATTCGGAAGTGTGTTCGTCATGACAGTTATGCATCAAAGTTTTTAATCATGTTGCATAACAGATTTCAACCAAATCACAACTTATCTGAGTACAGGTACGGCAAGCTTAATGTCTTCAAACAAAGGCTATGAATGTTATATATTGAAAAAGAAGCATTAACTCTAGAGCATATACCCCTCTGAATGAGCAATGCAGCAGGACAATAATTATTATAATTATGATGATGTCGGTGATTATGATAATGATTATTATCATCATGTGGATGATGAAAATGATGATGATGATGACGATGATGATGACGCTGATCATGATGATAATGGTGATGATGATGATTTATATAGAGCAACGCTATGATCATTCCAACGCACATATATTAGATCGATAGAGCGACACTGACGTATTCACACCTTAGTTACTCACTAAGATATAAGCCTTCGAATGCGGTAGTAATATGCAGATGTGTTGCAAATCTGCTATCTCTTGTAAACCTTGAGAAACACTTGCGCAATGTTGCTCCACCAATTGGTATTATGTATATTAGGGAACTGAAAGCCAAGCATTTCGCGACATGAACACCGATTGACGGCGCATACGATATTATTAGCAACATATATTCATAAACTATGTTATTCCATTGCTATTTTTGTCTGTTATAGCAACTGCAGAAAATATACACCGAGCAAAGTGAAGACTATTTCAAATTCATCACCAAATTCAGAGGTTCAATATATTAATCGATTTGTAATGCTAAAATATTTGCACCAGCTGTGCTCCCGATCCGTCTATCACACACTGCAATATTAACAAATCGTTAAGGTAGACTTTGGCAGACTCTAGGTAGACACAAGAGCGCTCATACTTCACACAGTGAATGATATTATTTCGAGCTGTATAATGACAAACGATGTTGGCATCCATCCAGACATACGCTCATTTTACGTTTCACCTATCTTTTTCTAATCATTTTGTTAAGAAAAATAAAAAATGCATACATTTACAAATCTTCATGCGGCGATCGCACAAAAGAAATGCAGTTTATTATCACAGATTCAGCTTATCAAATTTCATTCTAATCCGGCTTCGTTAAGTCAGCGTAAAGTAACACTTCGTAATCAACAGCTTCTTTACTCCAATGGTGCACGTGCAGTACCTCACACGTTTTCATCTAGTTCTATTTATCCCATCTGCATGTGATAATTGAAACACAAACACAGGCTGCTTGTATTATATGTTCATTCGCTCCAGCTGCATGATTTATTAACCTGGCAGGCCAATAGGTTTTCCAGGCTCGCTTATACTCGAATCGAACAAGCAGGCGTTAGCTTTCATATTTGATTATATCGTACTATGAATATAGATATGACAACCATTTTCTAGCACTTTCGTAATAGAATGGAATGTTTAGCTCGCCAATCAATCAACAGTCCAGACAATAAATATAGTGCATTCCCGCTGCAGGTGGAGCACATGAAGATAACAAGCTTGTATTTATACTGGGTTGAACCTAACACATGGAAAATGTGGCAGTTGATGTCGGGTTCGTAGCATTCGGTAGTTTAACACTCGTCGCCAAATTGAAAGTCCATTCTATCCGGCACCTCCGCGTGTTTAACCTGATCCATACATGAAGACAATAATATTTTCGTTAAAGTTAATTTGTTTCTACAGCACTGGCATGAACCTATATTCTGTATAACAATACTCATCAATGACAAGTGTGGAATTTGGTATTAAATCATATCGTCAAAAAAGTGACAATAATATCAGACAAGTTGCCACAATCATTTGATACTTATAATATATGCATTCGTTTAATCAGAAACCAATTAAGTATGATTTCGACGTCCTATGGAACTAAGTCCACCGGCTGCAATGCATTCTATCCGAAATCTTAGCAAATATTGGGCACCTTTGTTGCTCACAGATATTTGCTTTTAGTAATCCATTGTTGTCAATTGCAATAAAAGAGTAGCTCCATCGACCCACTATGGTCGTTACAGGATCCCAGTAACTTCCTACTGCTCTCCGTGTTCGTTATTTCAGACGCTACTTGTCTGAGTGGCAATTTGTTGACTTCGGCATGCTCACTGACAACGGGGAATTCATATAAATGGCAAGCCCGCTTCCATCGGTTTGACCTCTTCTCTCAAAATATTATCAACCAGTAGACATTCGGCGACTCAGATATTCTTCTGTGAAAGTGTTACTGATGTTTAATTGGCTGCGAAACAACTTGATAATGTTACTGCACATAAATAATTACTATTACAAATTACATCTGGTTCCCGCACTAGTGATCAAGTGATCTAAATATGACAAGAAACAATGGTAACAACATGTATGTCCTCAGTACGAACATTTCAATTCGAGTCCAGAGTAATTGGCTGGGTACAAAATGCAGTGGGATGCGGGATCAATAACTAAACTTCACAATGACTCAACTACTATCCTTACTCATTGGCGCCTTGCTGGTGCGGTTGTATTGCCCAGATTCGGTTAAGTTGTTACCATTCCGATTGCTTTCTGATTCGATTTTTGAGTTTTTGAAAAGTGTTAGTTGGATGTCATGAAGTCTCGTCAACCGTCGTCGAACGCCAACTTTTAAGCAACGTTACAAATTTATTTCACAATACATGCATTCCTCAACAGCATAGTCTGGGCTTAATATTGCGTCAGAACATTTTTCCCTGAGCAATCTAGACATAGATGCCGCTTTACATGTTATAATGTTATCTTTGCAAGCTTCCTTTGTTTATCGGATCCGACAATCCATTGTGCCAGATGTCGACTTCAAATGTAACGAAGATTACCTGTTCTTTCCGCTTCCCACGGCCTGCGTATTTACCCAAATACCCCAAGTTTCGATTAAACCTCTGAGGTTAAACAATGTGTAGGGTTTTGTCCAATGTTGCAGTAAATCGGCCCCAGCGATTCATTTAACAGTATTTGGCGATCATATGGCGACTATTAGGCTAGCCAGTAAAACATAATGAGATGTTTAAGAATCAAGCACATTAACAAAAGTCAAATTGTACTGTGCGCTTGACCCTCAATAACTGTGATACATAAATTTAAACTATAGTGCTACATTCAACGGAAAAAGAGATAAAACTGTTACGATACTAAAATATCTTGTATCATCAAATAAATCATTTCATCGTCAAATTCATCAATCATAATTTCATTGTTTTTAACACAAAACAATGTATTTAAGATACAGACCAAAGCATTCTGTTCATCTGTTAACGAATCTTTCTTGATAATCTGTGTGATATTGAACCCCACCTCATTATGTACATTATGTTGTATTTGTGTCTTAGGTAAGCAATATTGCGACCCAAAGGTGAAAGGGCATTAGAACAAGCATGTTTGATCACATACTTAACTACTGCGTTGTCACTGTGATTCATTTGGACAATCATTTTCAGCGTTTTAATGCATAAGGAAACGCTAATGTGTAGTTGGCCACTTAATGGCCCCAGTACCCAAGTATGCGAAGCAATTGGAAGGTTGAGTATTCGCCTAACAGCCTTATTCCACTGAACACATATTTTTCTATAACCATCAGAATCAATGGTCCATAACTGGGAACCATAAAAACTGCAGCAATAGGAATTGAATAATTTACACAATGTGTTTTTTTGCAACTCTCCAAAGTTCCCCATCATTTTGTTAAAAGCAACATTAAACATAGAACATTTTGATGTGCAATCACTAAAATCATTCAACTTGTTATCAATGACGTTCCCCAAGTGTTTAATAGTTGTAGCCCATTCAATAGTAGAGCCATACAATATCACCTTATCAAATTCATTGACTGCCCTGCCATATTTTATGCATTTTGTTTTCAAAGGATTAAAAAAACTACATTATATTCATTAGCAAATCGTTCACATATTTTCAACATATTGTTCAGTGCAATGAGACTTGGACTGAGTAAGGTAATGTCATCAGCATAACCAAGCGCACCAATATATTCGCTGCCTATATGACAGCCTAGTCCAGACTTTTTTAACCTTTGTATCAGCTCATCAATGTACACAGTAAATAATATCGGTGATATGACACCACCTTGCTTAACACCGTTTGATACATGACACTCTTTTGATAAGCATGCATTCCATTCAACAGATATAGTCTGTCTCGAATAGCTATCCATAAGAAACCTAACTATAAGCGGAGGCACTTTACGCTGCAATAGCAATTTGAATAATTTTCCATAATGTACCCTGTCAAAGGCTTTACTAGCATCTAACAGACAACTAAAAACATCACTATTTCTTTGTGTATAATAACTAATTGTTTCTTTATATACAGTCGTGCAAAGGATTGTAGAATGCCCCTTTTTGAAGCCAAATTGAAGATCAGACGTACATAAAACATTGCCATACAGCTTAAGAATTATCATATCTAAAACTTTGCAAATTGAACTACATAATGCAAATCCCCTGTAATTATCACTACAACTTAATGATGATCGCATATCTTTTGGTATCGAAACAATCGTTGAATTTAATAAATTATCAGCTGTATGGCCATGTGAAATCATAGCATTGAATAGTTTACATAGGAGACCAGCAAGTTTGGGCGTCCCGTTAATCAAATGGTCAGAATAAAGCTCACGATTGCCATCGCTTTTGTTACTCTTCAACTTTCCTATACATTCAGATAAAACAGATGATGTAATAACATCATATCTTGCACTGTCATAACTAATACCAGCATTAACCGCTTTCATCACATCACGCATTTCCTTATCGTTTGTGGGAACACTATTGAATAACGCCGAGTATTTATCAAGAAAAAAAGTTTGCAATAGGCACTGGTCCACTTGCACTATCTACCACAGTAGGTACACTCTTACAGTTTGGATTGATCTTTTTTAGTTCACGCCAAAAGTCTGTATTACTACATGCGTTTTCAGCCAGTTTTGCCTTCTTTATATCGATCGACTCATTTTTTTGGGCTGCGCGTATGGCATAATGATATTAATTACGTGACTGCTTCATTATGTCATACACAGTGCCTTTGTTAGGTTTGCCACACTCAATCCAAATCCAATGCCAGAAAAGTGATCGTTCTTTCTCTGGTTTTACAATCTCTAACCATCCCGCAATTTTCCTTGAAACAGGCTTCTTTGACGGAATAGTTTCTTTACCAGCTTGAGTACAACAGCCAACAATTGATTTACAAAATGCATCAATAGCGGTTTTGTGATTGCTATCACGGCACCGCTTATCGGTGCATTGAAACACAGCATGCGATACAGACACACCATCTAGCAAAATATATCCAATTCACTCTTGTACCGATTAACATCTACCTCTGTTGCCTGACTCCACAATAGCCGATCATCACGCAAGAATCCCTGACTATCTGTAGACATAACGTTGTCAATATTGACATCTATTGTGATGAATATAGCATTATGATTTGACGGGTTTGTTGGGTCACGAAATAACATTACTGCATAGCACCTTACTGAAAACATTATCACTAACTAGAAAATGGTCGATACAAGACATCTGATTTAAAGCAAAATTAGTATATGTATAATCTTTTGAGGAGTTTTTACTGTTCCAAGAAACCCTCATACAATTTCTCTCCATAAAGTCATTCAAACAGCGAGTCTGTGCATTGGTTCTTTCAAACGATGTGTTTTTAAATCACCGCAAATTACAACCGAGGTACAGGTAATTGAATTGACAACAGACTCAATTACATTAATAACCTCCTCATATTCGTTTGTTACTTTGTTTCTTGAATAATTATCACAAGGCATATATACGCAAATCAATAGCACACTCCCCAAAGAAGAATCATCAATCGTAATGCCACAAACGCGCCTGTGAGGTATATCTATATGTGACACATGCTTAGAAAGAGACTTTCGGTATAAAATTGCAGTCCCACCATAAGGGCGCCCTACTAGAATGTCAGATGTTGAGTCCATACCAGACTTTCCAACAAATTGATAATCCTTATGCACATTATTTAACATCGAGACATTTTCTTTTAATAACCAAGTTTCTTGTAAACACATTATATCACAACTGTAACGGTTCAAACAATCGCTAACATAGGGAGTACACCTCTTTATCCCTTCCACATTCAAAGAGCAAATATTAAAACCATTGCTGTTTGGACTATTATCCATGAGTGAAATTACCTATTACGCGCGTTTCGTCCAATACCGCCTGCATCCAATACCTTCAGGCCAGAATTCCGGCTTGTAGAGCAGATTTATATCTCCAGTCTCTAAAGCTATCCGGTATGAAAGTGTCCAAGATTCTGGTTTTGATGCGCATTCAATTTCGAGCACCTTGACGCCCTGTTCTTCCAAAAACGATTTCAGCACTGACGAGTCGATATCACGATGCACACGAAATACGAAGAGTTCATATCTTCTAGGACCTGCACGTAGTTTGGTATCGGTGCGGTTACCAAAAATGGCTCTAGGCCTCTCCTGGATTGTCTCCTTATCTCGCGCTATCTGCCGATCCTTCTTCTTCATTTTGCGCTGTTGACGCGGTTGAAGATGGAACTCATCTTCGTCTTGAGAGGTGCTTGACGAGGTCGTTGGTGTTTCTGGCCCGCCTTTATTCGGAAGGGGAGTGGAAGGAGGGGGTTGCTCCGAAGCAATGTGCGCCACATGATGTGTCGGTTTCGGTGTTGCAACAGTGGCTGAATACAACGGTTTCGGGGCTAGGGATGCCATTTGGGCTTCAAGTTTACAAAGTCTTTCGTTTATCGCAACAGCGGTACATTCCTCTGGAATGCTGCGAGGCAACTTGTTTAAGTTGATTGCCACAAACGAGACCGGCAGCTTGGCATCGCAAAATATTGAGTCGATTGTCTTCAGACTCTTCATTATATCATCCATCTCTTTCATATGTGCTTTCTTTAGCCCTCGGCTCTGGCGCTTTTCAATCGGTGGCAGATGATCTGAGTAATTCTCCCCAGAGTATTGATTTCGCCTCCGCAATGGCCTCAGGACAGTAAAACCCGGCGATTACATCCTTGATACTGTCATTGGTAGCACTTTTCAAATGGTGAAAGGCGTAGGTCAGCAGCTCATTCACTACAATTTTGTCTTGGCTATCTGCCATAGTAGATTCGGGATCTGACGTATTGTAGCAGAAACGAGCAGGTTAACAGTCTTTAAGTTTGAGTCCTACCATTGAGTCGATCAAGATTGACACTTAGCTCAACTTTTTGTACGACTTTCCCGATAAAAAAACGCTACACAGGCAAATTCGTACATCGAATCACAGTTATATCCTCTTCATCGCACGCGCGGTTTGACCACCAATCCAAAGTACTAACTTTCGTCCTCATAAGTGATCCATTATCCATCTTCATAGGGCGGAGTTATGCAAGTCGGCCATCCTTTCACCAGTGAGCGCTGTTAAATTACGCACAGAGATACTGGTGTCACTATCATACCGAAAATATATTTGCGAGACACTTCAGGTTAGCAGCGGCTACGTCTGCCACATAGCGTTGGTTTAATAGAGCTTTGATGTAAATTGGCATAAAATGTACTTGGCTGTCGATTATGTCAGGAGATGAAATTGTAATGACGTAAGGATTCCGACCCAAAGCCTTGTGACGGTGTCGCAGTTTTCCTGATGAGCTATTAAGGGACAATTGATAACATATAATAAATGCAGACCATTGCTACCCTTCTACCTAGTGCAAGTATTATTGCTGACCAAGACACGTAAAAGAGTTGTCGAATGACATTAATAATAACTCACGTCAGTTGTTAATATGAGTGTGGATGGCTCACCAAACTCCCTAATCGATACCGCTGTTGGTCTGAAAGTTATGAAGTACAGTCTCCTGTCGCTAGCATCCGCTCATTTCCTCACTCCTTTTGATACCTGAGTTATAACGAGACCATCGTTCCGCAAGAAGCCATTCGATGGATTTTTGTGCTGGCTGAAATAGTGGTTCCTAAGGTATAAAATATGCTAGGCCATTGATTCAAAGAGATGATGAATATGTTTGAGCACAGCAATGATGGTCCTTGCCTTATCGATAATGGTAATAATTGTGAGTAGAAGGTTGTTATGGTTTTCGTGGTTCTCGCTGCATCCTATTTATCAAGTATCCCATTCAACAGGTTCACCTATATCATCCCTAAATAAATGTTGGGTTGCGTTGAAAATGAAATTGATTGTTGTGTAGAATTGTGAACATTATCAACTTCAACTCCACGAAGCAGGTGTATTGTACCAAGCAAATGTGAGGGAGCGTGAGGCCTACTAATTACAAGAGGTTAATCTATCCTCATGTAACACACGATATACGTTCCAATAAGCAGATAAACGAAATGCTATATCGATTGTGTGATGTGATTAGTTTTCGGCACAAAACCTGCGCATAGATCTTTGTTGTTATACTGCGCCTGCGTCTGGCGAACATGCCGTCGTTGTATCTAAATAAAGTTTATACAGTTGAATTTAATGTAACATTCTTCCTTACCGCTCCACTGTTTCCTTGTTTTAGGGTCAGTGGGTTAGGAACAAGGATGAGGAGGGCCGATATCAACGCAAACATATCGCAAACTTATATTCTATTATGTATAATTCATTCAAATTTCAGCGTGTTCTATGATGTCTGCAGAATGCGACGCCATGATTTGCTTGGTATACGTCTTTCCATACGGCAACAATACGCGGTCCAGAAATGGTAAGGCAATGCATGATGCCTTCATTAGTATGTTATTTGCAAATAAAAAATTTGATCTAGTAAATATCAATCTTACTGAACATTCATCATATCCACATATGGACTAACCAGCGAATAATATTGCATCGTAATATGGGATCATTGATCATTCCTTAAAGGTTCCTGACAGTTATGCGTTAGCCATTGTTTCGATATTTCCGTCACTGTCTACGTTTGATATCCGGATCCCACTCGTCTTTTTGGCAGAAATATGTGTGCGCGTGTGTATGCTGATTATCAATACCTGTTATCATAGAAAGTAGAAGTTCTTTCTTTCTTTTGAACGATTCGCTTTACGGTTAGTCATATGTTTTATTGTGCAGTGTAGAAGATTGATTAACGCTCGCGTTGGCATATGAGGGCGAACTAAATGTTGCGGTAAAAAATCGTTGCATCAAAACCCTTATTGCAATTTTGTATATGAGTGACCAGAACAATGCAGTCCTTTAAGAACTGATTCAAACACATTATATAAGAAAGTACCCTACTATTGAAGGATGCAGCAGTAATCAATCAAATTTGCAGGATTTTATGGAGTTTTGGGGATGGATATAGCCTTTGTTTGTTCTCGTCTGTTTTGATGCGGCATACGGCACTGAAGACATTATAAAGCTAGCAACAGATCATAGTGATCCCCTTGTAACAATACATGCGATTTCCGGGCACCCCTCGGCGATGATAAGGAGTTCAAGCGGCGTTCTTTATTTGGTTTCTCCTGAAACAGCTTGCTTAAGGCGTTTACTCTGCTGAAATAACCAGAAGTGAGCTGATGAAAGAAGGGTTATTGAATCCGCTCTCGCATTCATTTCTTACTTGCGTCCATTACTCAATGACCTGAAATGGTGGGGGTGAAACATTCATTCATACCGATACTATGTCATAAAGTGAACCCTGATCGTTTCAAGATATTAGGAATTTTTACCAGTGCTTGATCTTGACACTAATCAATTATTGTGGTGTGTGTGCCGTGCATGTTTTACAGAAGCTGCTAGCGGTTGATAATCGCTTCCAAAAAGCACTGCAACTTTGTATTTGGAGCACAGGATTTATATCACTTCCATGACTAAAGATCAAACAAGACTGCATCACAATATAATAAACCGAATACTTGTTTTTCTACCTTTATGAAAGATGTTCATGGTATATCCTTGTGCCAGTCACAGAATAATCAAACTGTCATGTATTTGCACATTAGCCCGAACGTTGATTGCCCACTTCTTATTTTATGACCAAAGCTTCTTCCTTTATCCTTTTGTGTCTGACGACATAAATCGTGTTTATGTGATACATATTTTAATGCTGGCTCTAGTGCGTCATATAACGTTCTAACGAAGAATGCCTGCATAAACCTTGATATATCATAAGGCAGCTGCTCTTGGTTTTGTCGATTCATGTTAACGCTTGATGCCATACTGCCACAAACACTCAAGAAAAAGGGTACAAAATATGCTTTTTACGCCTAGTACATACCGGCCCGGGTGTTGTACTGTCCTCTAAAGTAAAATAGAAGGCAGCAGCTTTAAATAAACGAAAATAGGTTCCGAAGGGCAGAGTTAGCTATATACGCACAGATGATTCTACGTGGAGGTAGAACGCTGCTGTGAACATGCTGTAAAGATTTGTTCGAATCAAAACTTCCATAATTCACATTCATCCAATGATCCATATCCTTATATGTCGTAAGCATCTAAAAGCATTAGTCATCAATCAACTATAAGTCCACAGAAATTACTGAGAGGCAAATTGTGCACTTATGAAGTGCAGCGTAATCAGAAGCAGCCAAATCAATTTCGACAGCTCTTTTGTGTGAAGCAATCACACAAGGAACGTCGCTGTGTGTGTCATATTTATAATTCACAACACCTCTCAATCACTTGCAATTGATCATCAGATAACTTTATAATCCATGCCACTGGCAAAACGTGTTTTTCGGCTTAGATCGATTATTTATTTGCCTTTTCCCTTGAAATACTTCAAAGAATTAGAAATTGACCAACCTGTTAATTAGCGCGATTCGTCTTACCATGCCGCTGTTGGGCCGTTATGGTATTTGGTTTGTAGCAATACGTATACGAATATTTCTTAGTTATTATAGACAAAAGCGGGTAGGATTTAGTAATAAACCGCTTACTGCGCTAAACAGCTACTTTCTATATAGCGTCAATGAAATCATTGGATGCACTGCGTCCTCAAAGAAGTTTTGATTCGAAGCATTGCGGCCATTGTATTTATTATACTACTTAGAGCAAAGACTACAAAACGATCTCATTATTCGAAGCGGCTTGCGCTCATATGCTAGTACAGTATTGACAAGAAATATGCAGCAATGTCACGACGTATTGATATGTAGCAGGATAGTACCTTTGGGGTATCTCTTGTACCTTTGCAACTCTCCAATCATCTATTATTAGGGGATTATACATGAATTTGCTGGAACGCTGAGCCAATGTTATATCATGTATGATGCATGGCAATTCATGAACTAAGACGAATCCGAAGAAAATCGCTTTAAAACAGGCGGGCGTTACTGTTAAATATGAACCAGCTGCGTTAGTTTCTTGGTGCGATTTATTCATGCATAGCTGGCATCTTAGGTCGTATTCATACATCATAGATGATGCTTACAGCCTGAAAATAAGCATAATCGTAAGACCATTGGTCCGGTTCGTTGAATTATTCACAGAGCTCCACAAAGACTAATGTACATGGATTGACCATCAATGCGTCTTTTATTGGCGGGACAAGTCAAACCAACACTAGAGTAATGACAAATCGGGTCAATAACGAGGTAAAATGTCGCTGCCACAATTGGTTCAATAGTCCAGAGAACTCAAAACGGCATGTCTTGACAATAACGCACGAAGAAAAATGCGATTCATAGTTAGGAAAATAGTGTGTGGGTATTTCAAATTTTCTGTCTCTCGATCATATAAGCTGTTTTGCACAAACTATTCCCAGCCTTAAAATCATATTTCGTTGACTATATACTAACTTTTAGTTAATAGACCCTTAACACTGACTAATTGATCCAGCACCGCTAACTTTTTGAGACCAAAACCACAACTCTGCCTCTCGCTACTTGCGAATTGTGGTGTTATTGAGATCAAGTGGGGATGCTAGGAATAGCTGTGTATCCTTTGGCAGTGTAGACAATGCAAAGGGGTATTGCGGAAGACAAGAGTTGTTGCGGAATGAAGGGGACTTCGAGCAAGAAACAAGCTGGATGAAGCTTTCTTTGGTATGGCAATCAAATGATGAGGTTTTATCTGCCTATAATTCAAAGATGTTAAAAAGGCATGAATCTACCAGCGGTTAAAATTAACGACGAATACTGATTGAAGCATCAACGCAATAGCAACTGTGGGAGAAGCTTGCTTGTATATTTCAGCGAACTTATTCGTAGAAAGGGGATGTATCCACTATAACAGATAACACAGTGTGACGATTACAGGACTGAAGAATATTATTGCATGTATTGTGGGTAACGCTAGAAAATAGATGGATATGAAAAAATCATATTGATAATGTGTGAAATGCCAGGAAAATCAAACCGAGACTCCTCAGCCTCCTCACCGCTATGTCACATTTACGCTGCTTTCAACCATGAATAGCATATTTATGTTATTTACACTTGAACTTCTAGATACTGAAACCATAATGTTTTCCCTCAAAACCCTCCCCTTTCAGGGTACATTTCTATTAACGATTGGAATTTCATGCGTTGGTGGATTGCGCTACTCCCCCTTCCTCTAACCAATACGCAAAGCAGCATCTGCTTGCTTCCGTAACTTTCGTTAGTGCAATCTTACTTGCTGTCTATTAGGGTCAATATTACTCCTAAGCTCAAGCGCATGGACCGATTATATGATGACGTTATAAAATTTATGTTTGGCTACGACAAATAAGGTTGTAAGGTTTCCAAACGTTTTTGATTGGCTCTTACAAACAGATATTGTGATTTGACGTGCCCTGTTTAAGAACATATACTTTTTGTATTGAATGCCAATGCCCAAAACGATGGCAACAACTGGAGCGCAACTTCCGGGATACCTAAGCCGACTTTTAAAATCGATGGGATGAATATCTACGAATCACTGAGAAATCTTCTTAACATTCGATAGACTGAGCAAAATGTGCCCAGGTTTACTAGCTGACAAATGTGGAGGTATATCTCAGTAGCGGTTGTAAGAGCTCGCGATGAAAACATAAAAAGCACCCTACTGCACTGTTTTAACGCGCCGCACAACACGCCCAAGGCAAGCATCATTAAATACAAAAAGCACAAACAGTGTTCAGACACTCTGAACCGAGGCCTGTGTTGTATGAAGTGCGATAGGCACGCTCAATGTTCCACATCGGTAGTGGCTCTTTGTTGAGGGGGCATCCCGGCACCAAGTTACCACCGAAATTATACAAACATGGTTTATAATACAAGCATTTAGCTTAATTTACTTGTAAGGCAAATTCTACTTAGCTGCGGGTATTTAAGTCATTTAACATCTTCGCAACGAACACATTGCAAAGTTTGACATTGACGTCTCGACCCTTACGAATATTTTCCATGCAACGTCCAACGTTTGACTATTCGACGTTGTGAGTACAAGACGAAAAGTAACACAACTTTCCAACGCTGTAAGAAGTCACACAAGTTTCCAGATCTGACGTCAATGTCGTACTCTATCGAATTAAGCAATTAGTTTGAGTTACGCCACCGATGGCGTGTCGGTAGGTATTTAGCGGATAATATCGATCCGAATTCTCTGTGATTTAGCCGCATAGGTCGTTAATGCCAATTATTTCCATATCAATTTTTTTGTCATATCAAATCCGGTATGGATTTGGAATGCACATAGGTTGTCCAAGTCGAACTACTGTATAAGTAGCTCCCTGTTGAATCTCCTTTAATACCTAAACTGGACTCACCAACCCACACCTCCATCACCAAGACTCACGAAGTGCAGTCATCTGAGCAGGTTTCTAAATATATATCTAGAGACTTGCAACAAAATTTGATTGGGAAAACTTCGAGATAACTTTTTTGAACAATAAACATTATTCTGTGCCGGATTATCGACGTCTCTTTTTTAATTATTGATGACTCAATTTATATTGGCTTTTGGATATTATACATCACCTCCATTGTAATTAATTGTCCATAACTAGGAACCATAAAAAACAATCGGCGCGCAAAAGTTTTCATAAGGTGTTCATTTTAAGTTACTATCATCGGTTATGTAGATATTCAAATAAACTGTCTCGCCAAATGTAATACATTTGAAATTGAACGGATTAAAAGTTATATTATATTTATCGGCAAATAGTTTGCACATTTTCAACATATCACTCATTGCAATGATACTAAAGCTACAAAGGGTAATATCAACTGTGCAACCAAGGACACCAACATAATCGTGGCCCATATCGCAATCCAGGCTGGACTTTTTCAGCCTATGGATGACCTCATAAATGTATACGGTGAATACAATTGGTGATATGACGGCGCGCCACCGTGTTTCGTGGAAGCTAAAATGTAAACAAAAGCGCGTGGCTCAATGTTAAAAGATCGATCGGCGATGGTATGTACTCAAAAATATAATACATTTGAAACTGAACGGATTAAAAGTTATATTATATTTATCGGCAAATAGTTCGCATATTTTCATCTTATCACTCAATGCAATGATACTAAAGCTACAAAGGGTAATATCAACTGTGCAACAAAGAACACTAACATAATCGTGGCCCATATCGCAATCCAGGCTGGACTTTTTCCGCCTATGGATGACCTCATAAATGTATATGGTGAATACAATTGGTGAAATGACACCAAAGATCTATAATACGATACCCGACTCGGACGTTTCCGTTGTGAAGCTCGCGACCAGCGCGCCATGTGGTTCCGTGGAAGCTAAAATGTAAACAAAAGCGCTTGGCTCAATGGTAAAAGATCGATCGGCGATGGTATGTACTCAAAACTACCGCTGTATTTCTAAAATTTAACGACTTTGTGATTGAGCCAATACATAAAATCAAAGCCAATTACTATTGACACCTTTTTATCAAGTTATGTGTCATTTATTAGCTACAATATTTTTTTTTGAACGTTTGAACGAAGTCACATATATCAGTATCTCCCCCAGGCCTAGCCTCGATCGGATGGTAAAGTACATACCTACTCAGACGTCCTGTACGGCTGAATTTATCCCTTTTTAAGACTCAGCCAGACGTCTAGTGTACGCTTATTTGATGTTAAAAAAATAATACGAAACATATTGGTTTTTTCATGTGTTGACATATTTGCGGCGGAATATAAGAAGTTGATTTCCTGATTGAATGATATTTGATTTGTTACCCGAACCTCCACCGAATCAACGCGCTGCATTGTCGGTTGATGGGGTGCCCTGGGCAGACGTATGATTTTATTATGTAGTACTCTAACGTGTATTCTTGCTTATTTTGAACAGCAAAATAATAATGAATTATTTCAAGACATAGCATATGCTAAAAACATTGATGCAGCATGAAGTTTATCATCATTAACCCTTTCTGTCTCTCCCTCTGTCTTTCTCTCTCTGTGTCTCTCTCTGTCTCACTGTCTCTCTGTCTCACTGTCTCTCTGTCTGTCTGTCTGTCCTGGTCTCTCTCTGTCTCAGACATATATATATATATATATATATATATAGTATATATATATATATATATATATATATATATATATATATATATATATATATATATATATATATATATATATATATATATCAATGTCATTACAATTAAAACTCTCAGTCTCAATAGCTTACTTAGAACAACCACAAATGAGATCATCAGCTTACCTTAGCAGATTAACAACGAGCACCCTAAAACTACACGGAACACCACAATTATTTAATACCAGGGATCAATTCATTGATATAAACACTGAACGGATAGGTTGACAATATGCCTCCCTGTCTTATGCCATTAAACACACCAAATCAGCCAGACATAATTCGGCCCCATCTTACACAAATATCTGATTGGAGTACCATGCAACCAGTCATTCTAACAGTATATCCAGGAACACCTTTTTTTGACAAGCTCACCCTACCACTACAATCTAAGGTGCAGAAGTCCTATATACTGGTGTTGATTTATGATAGAATAGTCCTTGTACATCTGCCATAGAGGGCTTCCAAGGAACTTAGTAAACAAATATCAAAAAGGATTTTTCGGTAAGCTATACATACAACAGCACTTAAAACAAACAAGAGCAAACATTTGCATGTGTGGGAAATGTCAATGTCTTACCATTTTTTCTCTGCTTATGGTCCCTTAACTTACAGCTAGCCTCTCTCAGGGAATGATGCAACCTGATGTTCACGAGGAGTCACGGAATTTTTCGGGCGAGCTGCCGAGTCGGGGATCTTATTATAACAAGATCTTTGATGACACCACCTCGCCCGACACCGTCTTTTACGTTACATTATTTCGATAATCTGTCAGACCATTCAACGGATACAATTGTTTTTATTGTACTTATCTAGAAGCAGTCTAGCAAGTGAAACAATTTTCGTAGATTGATTCTTTTTTAATATTAATTTAATATCAGATGCAGAACAATAATCTCCATATTGCTGAAATATATACATATGAAACCCCTTACTAATCGCACTATATAAAGCAACTACCCTGCAATTATCGCAACAAATCAGGGATATCGCATATCTTTTTGAATATGTATAGACATAATAGTTGAGCTCAACAAGTCATCTGTAGTATGGCTATGAACACTCATTTATATCAAGTTCAAGTCTTTCCGCGGCACAAAAGGCATGGTGGCAATTATGCCTTGACAGTTTCATTATGTCATATACTGAGTCCTTGTTTGGTTTGCCACACTCGAGCCACGCCCAATGCGAACAGGGTGAACGTTCTTTTTCAGGTTTAACATCCTTTACTTGCCAGCCACCCGACCCGGAGAAGTCTTCCTGGACGGGATACATTATTTACCAGCTCTTTGAATGTTACATCAATAGTTAAATGTTGATTAACATTTCGGCACACAATATCGCTGCCAAATATCAGGCCATTCGGTCAATTGACCTCATCAAGCCTCCAATATAAACTGTTAACGATCAATTTATTATTCAGCAGCTTGCCTGTAAGAGTGGCCGATAATAATGCGATGCGACTTTTTTCACACAGGTCTCCTCCACTTAAGCGAACGAAATCATAACGCTCTTAGCATTTACATCAATTATTATGGATAAAGCATGATGATTAGACAGTTTAAGTCATGAATTACGCTTCAGTTTAGTAACTTCCGATAAACATCCTCAATAACTAACAGAAGTCAATACATGACATGTGTTTCATTGTATAGTTCGTGCATGTGTAATCTTGCGGAAGTCGATAAAGCAATAAAACAATTATCAAGTGGAAAAGCACCTGGTTCAGATGCTATACCTGCTGAAATCTACAAATTTCGAGGTGCAAAACTCCATAGAAAGCTCACAAAATTGATTCAACAAATGTGGAATCAATCTAAAATACCTCAGGTATTCAAAGATGCAAACATAGTCCATCTATACAAAAAGAAAGGCAGTAGCAATTCCTGTGATAACCACAGAGGCATTTCTCTGCTATCAATAGCCGGAAAAATACTTGCTCGAATTCTTCTGAACAGGCTCATTAAACACCTAGAGCTAGAGCTCTTACCAGAAAGCCAATGCGGATTTATGAAAGACCGTGGGACAATCGACATGATATTTGCAGCCAGACAACTTCAGGAAAAATGTCAGGAACAAAATGTTGGTCTGTACCTCACATTTATCGACCTCACAAAGGCCTTCGATACAGTGTGCAGAGAAGGTCTTTGGAAGATAATGTCCAAATTTGGTTGCCCAGACAAATTTGTCTCCATAATTAGGGAGTTTCATGATGGCATGCAGGCAAGAGTACTTGATAGTGGCGAATTTTCCGACCCTTTCGATGTTTCAAACGGTGTGAAACAAGGGTGTGTACTTGCACCTACACTCTTCAGCATGATCTTCTCAGCAATGCTAAGCCTAGCTTTCAAACCAGAAGATCCGGGATTTGAAATCAGATATCGAACTGATGGAGATCTCTTCAATCTTCAACGTCTCAAAGCTAAAACAAAGGTCAACATCACTAAAGTAAGAGACTTCCTGTTTGCCGATGACTGTGCCCTTGCTGCACCAAATGAGAATACAATACAACATTGCATGGACATTTTTGCAACATCCTGTGACAATTTTGGTCTAACCATTAGTACAAAAAAGACTGAAGTGCTTTACCAACCAGCACCAGGAAAAATATGTTCTGCACCAGAAATAAATGTAAACAACCAAATGCTATCAAACACTGCTAAATTCACATACCTTGGCAGCACACTCTCTAACACAATCCATATAGATGACGAAGTGCTCTCCAGGATATCCAAGGCTAGCCAAGCTTTTGGCAGACTTAGACACTCAGTATGGAATAGGAAAGGACTCTCCCTAGAAACCAAACTCCAGGTCTATCGGGCTGTAGTTCTTACCTCTCTCCTTTATGGTGCCGAGTCTTGGACAGTTTACCGACGCGCCATGCCAGGAAGATTAACCGTCTTCACCTTACTTGCCTGAAACAACTCTTAAACATCAAATGGCAAGATATGATTCCTGACACTGAAGTACTTGCCAGAGCCAAAATGCAAAGCATCTTTGCAATGCTCAAGAGGATCCAACTCCGCTGGGCTGGCCATGTCCTCAGAATGTCGGACGAAAGAATACCAAAACAGCTCTTATATGGCGAACTCACCACTGGAAAAAGATCTTGTGGTGGCCAGAAGAAAAGGTTCAAAGACTCCCTAAAGGTGTCTTTAAAGGATTGAAACATCAACCACACAAGCTGGGAGACAATAGCTCAGGACAGACAAGTATGGCGTTCCAAAACCATTAAAGGAGCTGAGGCATATGAGGCTGACCGAATCGTGTCTGCAGTTGCAAAAAGGGAAGCCAGGAAATCAAGACATGCAGCGATCCCCAACCTCAATGCCAACACAGGATAAAACCAGGACATCTCCGTCCTGGCTAGGATGAATGATGACTGAAAGATGGTCCTCTTCACATGTGAAGGACGAAGATATATATAATCTTTCGCATGGACTACGTGTAACCCCATATCAGTTTCTCTCCTCAAATGCCTTCAAACAACATGTCCGAGCATTAATGAGCATACTGCTAGAAGCAGAGTTTTGAACAAAGAAAGAAGGAAACGCTTCGGGTCGATACGCTATCCGTATATTGTTCTCATCATATTGACACTGCATCTGATGAACTTAACAGACCAACGAGGTTCTTAATTGATTGAGGGGTGCAATTAGTTGATTGTAAAAGCGGGGGTTCTAAATGTATTTTTTTTGGGGTCGTGTCACCAACAATGAAACACTCTTCATGCGGAAATGACGTGGACGCAATTAAGCCGTTCAATTTATTGCTGGCGTTCGTCTTCTTGTACAAGGCCCGATCTTATTTGCGAAATATTTTGCTGACTATACTTAGTAGTATAGATAGTGGCGGTTCTGGCGCACCGACCTTTACAACTACTGTTTGTGAGCATAATGAGTGACCCACTTACACTAATAAATAGCCCACTTCAGCGTATTTTAACCCCAATTAAGCATATTTTAGCCCAGTTCGACTAATGATTTTCACCAAAAGGCTCCGAATTAACGGGTACAAAACGTACACTTGCACTAAGGATTTATTAGTCGAACAGGGGGCTATTACCGAACAGGGCCCAGGATGCCCCATTTCAACGTATTTAAGCCCCCATTTCAACGTATTTTAACCCCCATTTCGACTAATTTTACCGCGAAAGGTATAACTCGCTGTCGACCATATGGGGCTCCACTGCCACACAAGCCACGGGAGTTCATTGGGAAGGTCCACGAGTCGCAGGTGTCAGCCTACAGGCCAGTCCACCGGCCACAGAGCCTTCCGACCCACTGTGTCCCCCCTTTTAGAGCTTTGCGAGTACATATATAGGTATATACCATGCCAAGAACAACCCTACCACGAGAAGCCTATACCAAGATATGATCTGGAGCCTTGTCTGTTCGCGCGGCAAATGAGAAATACCACATTTCGCAAGCAAGGTACACAAAAATCCGTAGAATAGCTCAAGAAAATGTTCCACCACCAAATACTATCCTCGACTCCAAAGGCCACCCAGCACTATCATCTTTCGAACAACGAGCGGAGAACTGGGGTCTGCTAAAAAGAGGTTTCCCTACTTGTTTCTATCCAAAAGAGAGCTAGAGATTCTAGATTCCCTTGGGTTTGGCATCTACGAACGCTACCAGATACCAAAGGATTTTCTAGAAATATATCTTGCATGCTTCTAAGAACCTGTCCAGGCAGGCCGTATTCTCGACTTTGGCTACCTGTACAAGTGGGGCCCCAGCTGCGGCAAGCTTCGTATTGTTTCTCTTATTTACTTACAGGAGTGATAAGTTTAGCCGGCTTCATTACCAAACAGCTTCATTGTATCTTCGTTCATGTGTAGCCAATGTTGAGTTCGTTGTAATTTAGTTTATTTCACATATCCAACAAGCCGCAAAGGCACGTGATTGTATTTGCCACATACCGATAGACGGGGTAAATAAATGTAATCATGGTTTTAAATTGGTCAGAAATAACCGTTTGTTGCAGTGTATTTCGCTGAATATTTGAGTCATTTTTGTTTGCAATTATCTTGAACAAAAATTACCCTGTGTTTGTATCCTCAGTTTGAATAGGAACACAGTTTTTCAATTTGCTTGACGCATTAGGTCATTCGTTGTTTCTTTCGGTCAATGCATGGCATTATGTATAATGATTTGCGCTTTGCTACTGATTATCTAAATGACTGTCTGCTCTACTTTTTTTTATTTAACATGCATTCAAAATGTTTGTTTCAATGCGTAAAGTGTACCCTACCTGTACACAAAATAGAATGATGGTTTAAAAACCTATCAACGGTAGCGTGTGTTGTCTTTGATGTCTGCTTTGCTTCAAGAAGTGATACGATTTTACGATATCCAAACTTTGGCGTTCACTTGCGAATGGCCCATTTGGTTATGCTAATCATTAAAGGTAGGAAGCAATTGATTCCCTGCATAAACAGTTCTATGTATAACTACCTTGATGACCTGACTCGGGAGTTATACTAGTAAAAACATATGATGAATTAAATAATTAGCTTTATCTGCTTGGGTATACTGAAAAATCACCCCAGGTTTTGTGTAGAGATAGCATTAGCCATGGCGTGCACCGCATCAAATATTCACTCTGAAAGGTTAAAGTTGTCGACATAAATTTTAAAACCGATATTCTATAGACATGTCATATCCATCTTGCGTCATTTAGCACAGCGTACAGTTTTACCTAACTCAGATAAAGCTTCAGATATTCAGGACGCCGGAGCAAGTCTCAGTAGAAATGTCCACAGAAAACGGATTTTCTTAGTTCCATTGTCTTAGTATGCATTGTCGGGAGCACAAACGAAATTGTCATTTAATTTCACATACTCATGCATTCAAGCACACATAAGCTCAAAGACACACAAACGTGTAGATAACGGGCATACCGCACTTAACTTTGGGGGAAGGCTTGTGCACGATTTTGACATCTTTTTACCCTTTATGCCACATTCCGCTTATCTGATGGCCGGATGGACATACCTAAGGGAGAACAGACAAATAGCAAACACCGATGATAACTCACTGGCCGAGTGATGTCGTTAGTGTGACGGGAAACAATCCGCTTGAGGAATAGGTTGATGTGATTTTTACATGATGTCGTCGTCGCCCGCACCCTGATGCTCATATTTTCAGCTTGTCCCGCTATCAGCGTTATGGTTACTGCTTGCGGACTGAGATTGCCAACCCTTAAAAACATTGCGATGTTTCTAAGCAACTCTACTAATTAGCCTCTCTATTCACTTGAAATACTGAGTAAAAATACTGTCGGAAAACGTCAGCACCTCTGCCTAAGATAGTTATCATTTCATGATGGCGCACTGTCAGCTTAATTATAACTGCTAATCGGCTGGTAATGCCAATTATAAAACAACATCGTTATTATGCGCTTCGGTAATGATTATCTCCATGTAATTTGAATCCGTGGAAAATATGCAGACTAAAAGAGACCACATATGTATCGTTGGTCGAGTTATTACCAGCAAAGTATGTTAGGTGCCGAGGGATATGAAGAATGTATATGCTGCACAAGAATTTTATTGCGCGCTTCTCAACGAGTAAGTGATTCGGTCGTGGCACCATGGGGTTCACAATGTATGCATGTGTGTGGTGTAGCACGAGGCCAGGGTGTCATGGTTAGTATGCGTCGAAGTGGTCAGTCGCTTCATCGCCTGCCATTAGATGTATGCATATCCTTACGTATTAGTCGGCAATTGGTTAAAACACTCCTCAATTATCATGCCTTTCTCTTAGTGCAGTATTTGGAAATGAGGAAAACGCTCTCGGGCAAGATAATTGTCATCAATCACGACAACAGCCATGCATGAATTGTAAACCCAGAAAACCACAGAAATTTACAGGTAAATGAGCGATTAATGCTGAATGGTGTTAAGACTAAACGCCTACTTAGCATTTATATCTAAGGCTTCTTTATGTATAAAGTGAACCTTCTCTATTTTAATGAGGCTATACGCTTATCTCATTGATCTAGGATACTTGTTAGTCGTACGTACCGTCATACAAATGATGTGTATTCGATGCAGCTAATGTTATCGATTGACAAACATATCAAATACTGCTGAATAGATAAAATAAAATTCTTACATGCCACTAATCATCATACAAATCACAAAAAAACAATCGTTGATCAAGCAACTGCATTTAGACACTGTTACATACATCGAAATGCAATGAAATGTTTGACCTTGACCATACAAGGTGCATAATAGTAAGATATGTTGTAGCGCCGTACAATAGGCGAAAGCAAGTTAAGCAAACTTGTGATAACATTTAAGCATGTGTGTGGCTGGGATTCAATATAAACAATACAAATGAGGATGAAATGAAATTAGGATATTTTGCACCACAGCTGATGAAAAAAAGAAGAGAATTAAAAATACAATTTCTAACTCACATAGCTATATTAATTACATATATTGGCCACAAAGGGTCAAATTATATCCTCAATCCATGAATGACGAGTAATATTAGCGATTCACACCCACCACGAATACTAAAGGGCATCATTTGATTATTTGTTTAATGTGTGAGGCCGACTCAGGCTCCAGGACAATGCATATGTCTGTTTGACAGTAAATGAGGCTCACACGATTGTAATCGCCCATGAAGATATTTAACCGAGTCATTAAGAATTATATTTACAAATGACAATGATGTGCCTCGCTTGATCAGTGTCGTATGCGTGACAGAGGTAATCGTATTACATTCAGTTACAACTACGTATTGCCGATTAGTTAGCTTTGCAGAACATATATATGTACAATAAATGTACACGCCTTATACTGCTTCCAGATATAATCGCTAGAGGCCACATAGCTGCGTCAGTAATGAATATCAGTATTGCAAAAAAGTAAAATATTGATATCAACCATAAACTTAACGTAAAATATGGTATACGCTATAAATCGGCATTAGCTATGACGATCAATTTATGTTGACCAATTTTTTTAATCTCAATGATCCCAATAATGTGGCGTTAAATTTAGTCATTTCCAAAACAATCCGGACATTACTTATATTATAATGCTGTACGCACGAAGATGCAGCATTAGGTACAAGTTAATGAGGACTATATGGTCTGCACTTTGAAATCGCTTTTAAACTTTACCATGTTCGTTGATTACTGCCGTCTGTTTGTACTATATAGGTACATATGTTAGCATGAGTATTAGCATAAGTTAGACCCCAAAAAACGATCAACCTCATCGTTCTTTTCAATGCTTCGCCTTAAAATCAAAGACAAAGTGGAGTTTGTTTGTGCGTATTAACAACCTAGTTATTGAGAAGCATCGATTTCAGGGTATTGCGTTGTTCTATATAGGAGCACTGTATATATAGAAATGCAATTAAAGAATTCATATATTTATATATATATATATATATTTCTTGAGATCAATTCAGGTTGAATCGGCCAAGAATGTTAAATGCATCATTGAACGTATAGCACACCGCCTATGTGTATTAATGGTAATAGATGGTGCAGCAACACACGTTTATAGCATGGTAATAATGTGGCAAGTGCCGGTGCTATATAAGTCAGCATGGGATAGTAGAGACTGTTATTCTCACAGATAATCACAACTGTTCAATTCCGATGTTGTGCCATGGTTAATTAGGCTGATCAATTACCTAACCATGTTTCGATATGACACAAGCTGTTTTCTGTTAATTGGTTTATCATTTATATTATAATGTATCATATATTATCATGATTACTATTATCATATGTGTTAGTTATCATTCAGATATGCTACCTAAGCATGCGAACATTGATAACCTAACAACACTTGGCACGACTAAACACGCGATCACCAGTATTGCAATGTGCAAACCGAGCATTCGGGGAGCTGCCTTTGCATATATCTCAAAGACAAAGGATAGCGAAATTCATGGTGACTGTACCGAAACTCAACATTTTTGCGAGTTACTAGCCATATCCTTTACTAATCAGATTCATCTACAACGTCGCGCACGTAATAACGCTCCAAATTACATTTGAACAATGTTTGTCTGGCATAAATCCTTGAACAACCGATACAATCGTACTATCGATTACAATCGATTTACCTTCTAAATAATAATCAAAGCATCACTGCGCGAGATACATCGTGATCTTGTAAGGTGTCTTCAGACTTCAGGTGCAACCATGAAAAAAGCACAATATAAAGCTGATCTCATACGAACACATGCATATGAAAACAGCTCAAATTGGCAAGAAAGATTCGATCGCTTATATTATTTACAATATGCGTTCAATATTTATAAACAGTGGGTCAAATGTTATCATAGACAACGTCAACCAAATTATATGTTGTTTTTGTCGCTGACGCATTTCCGGTTACGAACGAATCAAAGTTTAAAGGGGGCTGAAATCTGACGTTATCGCGTCGTGCCTCCGTTGAGAATGGTCGTATCGTGAATTGGTTCAAACTCGAAAGAAGCCCGTTCAATTCTTAACATGTAAATATATATTTTCTGATGTAAATAATCGACAGGTTTCTCTCAAGTTATAAGTACCGCTGGTGCCATTTCTGCTTGCTCTTTACTGGTTTGTTAACAACAGTCTACAAAGGTCGCCGCTGACCTCTGGTCGCCTGATTGTGCGCCAATAAGTACGGCACGCCGCGGCGCTACTTACTGTCAGCCAAATCAATGCCAATGTACATGGCCCGCGATAGGATTTTTCGTTCGCTAGCATGCAAATTTGAGTGTGGTTGTCAATAAATCAAAATACAAAACTTGGTCAATCATTGGCCGATTTTTAAATTGTCGTGAATATTATCCCATGGGCGATTAGTGTTGCTACTACTTCAAAAACTTGACTGCTGTCGGAAATAAAAATGGCTACTTCTCGATACAATGGAATACTGTTTTTTGTTGGGACAGATAATTTTGAGCACGACGAGGCAATAATGAATTCAGCATTTTCTAACTCACAGCATCGCTAGCAGAGTTGAACATAATCGACCTGCCACATTTATCGGAGAAACTTATGCGAGATTCATGCAGATTATGCACAAAAAGCACAAGATTATGACAGCAATTTTTCGCAAAATAATGCAGTCATGTAGTTATATGAGGTACCGCCATTATGAAGCATCCATTGTCCTATTACTCGTCATGCCTGATGCTGAAGCGAGACGAGCGTTTTGTTTGCATCGGTTTGGCAGCTAGATAATCGTAAAATTGGCAATGAACGAAGCCTAACCTCAATGTATTTCCAGCATAATCATAAGATAGATGGTTTCCGGTATGGGTGAGAAAAAAAAAAAGAGAGGAAAAACCTCACTAGCAAAACATTATCCTCTCATTGTTTACTAGATCGGATCATTAGCAATAAAAGCTTCCCACTTTAATGTTCAACTTATTAAGTATTTGCAACCCTACTTGTAATGTTCATTGCTTTTGCTCTTTATCATGAGTACAACCTTGGAATTCTATTTGATTAGTTCGCACATTGCATGCATAGCGAATACATTTCCTGAATATATAACTGTAGCGCGGGTTATGCGTCATCGTTAGCGAAATCCAACTAAAACACACATGTTTTTACTTTATCAGCCAAATATTTGAGGGGTTATTGCGTTGCAAAATGCGACTCTGGAAGAAAGCTGGCAACAATCGTGGAGTAGTCAAATTGATATTCCGGCTGGCCCATATAATGTAACGCCAAACACTTCTGTCTGCATACATTACACATTGTGCTTCTATTAATTACTAATAAAATGCGATTGACGATACCATTTATAGCCGAATAATGAATTATTCAGTTAGATTTTTAGATAAGTAGACGGTAATGCTTTGGCATTCACAGTGTTATAATGTATTGAGTGTCGAAAAGCTTTTTACATGGAGCACATCGGAGTTGCTGTCTTAAGCAAGAAAATCACAGCAACACTTCCAGAGGCCACTCAATGCCAAGCTGCAGAAGTACCATCGACAAAAAAGACAATAATTGCTCACTGTTCATAGCAGTGAGAAAAATAACCAACCGCCACAATATCTGATTTAAACGATTATATTGGCGCAAATGGTGTTCATACTGCATTAAAGGTGATCATTGACTGCTTGAAGTAACCAAAATTTCTAAATAAATAAAGAGCTATACGTTTCTACCATTGTTTGTGCTAACATGATGAGTTGTTGAATATGAATTCGCTTGCATTTGGTAACACAGCTAACACGATGCTGTACAACCTCAATAATAAAAAGAATTCTGAGCTATTTTATCCCTAAATTACATTTTATTCCTCACCGCACATTCGAGTTTATTAATGCAATATTGTACACACACCTTGTAGTAAAGCGGTCTCGGCTCATTTGACGCGGTGGTTTGCTGATGTTCCCAAAGTATGCCACGTTGTATATATATTATTTTAATATAATAGCGTTATATAATCAACGTTAAATATATTTCATCGAGCCGTTCCTCATCCATGGTGCGGTTGAGAAACGATGCTGGATGACTATTTATTTGACTAAGTAAACACTGAGCGAGAAACGGTTCTTTCGCCATGCATTTGAACCATCGAGGATTATAAGGCATGGCATATGGCAAGCTTTTCTAAAGAAATGACTAATGCAGCGCGTAAGAAAAGAAATATTTTGCATGTGCTAGGAAATTTGTTCAAATAACATGCACTTAATAGGTAGTTGCATCCTCTATGATGGCGTACACATGCCGAGGGAGATATAAATGTTGCTGTAATCTTTTTGAAAGACAGCATTTAATTGTGTCTACATATGGCATGTTTTAACAAGAGCTTCACCCTGATATCGATTATTGAAAATTAGCACAAATGCCCCTTTTTGGATATTTTGTGTGATTGCGCTTAATACGCGTGTCATACTGAACTGAAGCAAGCGTCGAACACCAGAAAATGGTTAAACTATTAACTGTTTGTAGATAATAAATTATACGTGCATTTGCCGATGGACCTTTGATTGTGCTAACAAACAATTTCATCTTTTGCGCACATGGCCAGATGTAACGATAGCAGAAGCATTCGTGTACAATACATGTACTTACATGGGAATTGTTGCAAATCTGTTGCTAGTATTTGATTTGCTTCATAACAGGTTGAGGGATGAGCTAAACAATCAAAGCCGTAGGAGAGATTCGAGATATTGGCAATAACAACAATGTGGTCAATAGTATACATCCTATTATAATGACAAATGCTTTCCCGTTTCACTGGTCTCTGTACAATCGAGCATGTCGATCAGAGGATCGGTTCAAAGTTGATTAAGTGATGTCACATAATGCCCCTCCGTATGAGACACGATGGTAGCAGCTGATCTGACAAATATTAATAGCATGAAATGTACGATCGATTGAGATGGAGGCCAATAATCATCCCCACGGCTACATTGTGTCATTTGGGCTCTTAGTTCATGTGCATGTACAAAGCCCGCCCTCGACGGAAAAAAATACGCTTTGATGCAACAGTTTAACCTGAATATGACTGCCTTCTAAATCATGCATTTCCGCAGGATTCTGTGCCGACGATTTTACATTTATTGTGTAAGAATATGTTTAAAAATATATCGGCATATTGAATAACTGAATATAACTACGCGTTATCTTACATCCAATTAACCCCATTCATGACATTTTACCTCCCACGGGAAACATGAACTATTATCTATACAGTTCACGATGTCTAACGCATGTATTCAAGATCAAACTGAAGTAAACGTCCTCCCACTATTATAACTATTAGCAACAGAATTGTCAAATATTCAAATCCTCAGGTTGTTGAGTCGTACTGATGCTCCGATTAATCACGACTTACTTCTCCACTATAGCTTTAATCATTCCCAGCTTCTTCGAGGCATCACATTTCGTAGTAGTTGCGACTTGCGCAAATCATATATTTTACCCGCCCGACGCATTAATGACATGCATGTGATCTAAAAATAGCTTGTAAAATAGTCATTGATAAGTGAAACAATCTGCTTTTAGTATGTTTAAAAAAAAAAATCTGTACATTTACAAATCCTAATGCGGCGATCGCATAAACAATCAATCGCACCTTAACAACGAATTTAATACACAAAATAAGTGTAAATGCGATTCAACTCACTCTCTCATCTTCGCACTGTTCCTGCTGATGAGAAAGCATAAAACAGCTACATCTGCCTAAGAAGCACTTCCAAAGTTAACATGCCGTATTCTCTCTGTTCAATTTGCCTCTGCTACAAGTGCTAATACCGGCTTTGCGATAGTTGAAAAGCATACACAGACTGTTCATATTATATATTCATGCGCTCCATCAGCATAATGTGTTTAACTGGCGAGTCAATATGCTTTCCAGGCATCGAGCAGTCATGCGTTTGTTATTAGATTTGATTATATCTGATTATAAATATAGCGATGACTGGAAATTTCCTGAAAATAAGGAATGTTAAGCCCACCCTCACCATACAGGCTGGCCAAAACTTTGCTGCACTCCTGAGGTAAAGCAGGTAAAGATAAGATTCCTAGTTTGCAGCCGGTGCTACCGTATGCTTTTGCTGTGCACACTGCTGGTTTGGCGGGTTGATTTATTTCTGACTCAAGTGTTGAAAATAAAACGACCACACAATCTAACTTGACGATGCGGTAAGAATCGACCAATAAGCGATAGGCAACTCAAAAATACTTCTGTAAATGCACTCGAAGGTGTGGTACCACCTGTAGCTCAGATATTGTCGGCCAGTTTAGCAAACCGACGTTGGTGAGTGCTATATGGTGTAGCAGAGCACACCCCGAGAGGTATGGCCACCAATAATATACTTGCAAATACGAACATTGCAGATGATTCCTGACCATACTGGATCGAAGTTACCCACTCAACTCTATACTCTACCCGTGTCTTCTTTCCCTTCATCAAATGACTTGCCGTCTTTGAGCTTATGTATATTTGATTCAATCCATTCCTTATACACGGTTGTTTCGCGTCTAGCATTGTATTAACTATCCGCCTTCGACATTTTAACATCCAATGTTGTTACCAGATTTGTCTGATACGTTTCACACGACAATCTCAGACATGCGTTACTTAAATACTTCAGATACCATCCCAAAATACCCGAAGCAAATGTTGCATAGGGCATATCGTTGCTTTCAAATCTTATGGTGTAAGTTAAATTCAAAATGAACCACAACACGCCTTAAACCTGTAATAGACAGCTAAAAGCAAGCCCGTGTAATAAACCACTTAAAGACAACCAAATGTTTTACACAGTTTGCAACTTCCTAACTGTATGGTTTTACTAAGAAATATAACTCGTCTTATTCTCCTTATATTCTGTAACAACAAGAGCCCTAACCCGACTGTAACATTGCGTCAGAACACCTGCAAATAATGTTCTGAGCAATCTTACGTCAATTCTGTCATTCTTGTGTCTAACATGTGCAAAAACGCACAAGCAATGCAAATATTTACTATGCAATGAGATATTCTACAACCCCGCCATACAGTCACATTTCGTTTACATTTTTTAATCATTCATCACGTTTCAGCTGTTTAACTATGTTAATGTGCCGAATTAAAAGACTGGACCAGTCGCAAAGAGATAAAGGGTTTATCGCAAATGTAAGACAGATGGATTTTATTTCAGCTTCACGCATGTTTGTCTAAGAACAAATATTCTCGACGCAATCACCTCAGACTTCACATGTTTCCAATTCAACCTTTGATCCATGTGCTGGTATTAGTACTCATTATGGACTCATTTCAATTCGGGTCGCGCGGATAGGTTACCCAGTTACCATGAACTAGGGTCTAGGGTATGTAATCAGACCTAAACGACGTCAAGCGATGAATCATAAATCTCCCGGCTTAATGGGAGTTGATTTGCATAAGTAATATCAAATAACGTTGATTTTGATTCTACAGCCACTGTGAGAACACGTTTATGTGACGTACGGAATGTATCCGTTTAGCATCATGCGGGTGATTGCCCTTTGTTGAGATGGCTGACTTATTGCTCTGTGAAGTATTCTGTATATCAACAGTTAAGGCTGTCGATAAATATACTTATAATGTAATTTGTTGGACGACAAAGTATGACGACTGGATAGAAATCCATTCTTGATTCAGTGCCAGAGACGCTGCGTATAATATGTGAAATAAATTTTAAAACATTGTCCATTGATGGATAGTGCAATGTTTATTCTACTTTGTGCAATGTTCCCCAGAAGAAGGACGGATGCGATATTACAAAAAGAATCATACCCGATAATATTGGTGTTTAAGTTTGAAAAGGGAAAATGCAATTCGACAGTCGTAACGTTAGCTACAATTCAGGTACGTGCATGTTGAAAGCATATGAACTCATTCTAATAGCCAACTAACAGAGAACCTATAGCTAGCAGGAAAATCCAATAAAATGTGCAGATTGATAACTGCGGAATCAGGTAACATGTCTACAGCTTTATTGTTGTACTTTAATACTGTAGTTATCATATGTTTGCTTGTTACGGAGTGTTGATGCTCCAATTCCAATATACAGTTTCGACTAAGAGCAGCAAAATTTACCCTCTGTCTGTCCAACTAATTGTTTTAAAAGCGGCTCTGGTGATAATTTTACAAGAGCGTAGAAGCGCATCTGTTGAACTATGGTTCACCAAGCAACTCTCGCTTTTGCATTGTAAGTAACTGGCAGCATTGATAGCGTGTGGATTTCGAGGAGCAGAATATCGATAAAACAAGGCAATTATAAATGAATGTGGATATTGAGCGAAAAGTACTGACCAGTATACGCTGAACTATTTGGATAACAACTTTATAATGTGTATCCTCAATAAGACCCGTATCTCCTCAACATTATGATGTAGCTTTCTTAAATATCATATCGATTGAATCAGACCTATCGTGTGCATGATAGAGGATGATTAAATTATCCCCCTGAATGTTTGTGTTTATACTGAGAAGAAATCTTCTTCCTAAAGCGCGCATATCTAATGTACATCGCCCGTTACATGAGAATTTTATCGGATACAACGACGAACGATCGTGTTGTGGATTTCATTCGGAAGTAACAGTCCATTATTTTGCAATTAAATTCTAAAGAAGACATATTGTAAATTAGTTCTATTAAGCACACGCCAACTGGCTTTTTTGCCCTTACATTACCGGCAATGACATGACCTGTAAGGTTCCGGAGCTTAAAGTCAGAAGGTAAAGTGGTCTAAGTTTGCTTATCATATAAATGTTTCTAATGTCTGTAGATAATGCCAAAATTTTGTTTCTGTGCTGCAATTATTGTTATGCATTACAATGAAAATATGTCTTAAGCTAAAAGGAGCATTTCATTTGCTACGAACTTCTGATGATAATTCATACAGTACACGACAGATGATACAGCAGCACCCTGACGTTTTGTTGCAGAGTTGTAAGTAGATGAGCAACCTACAACAGGCCTCTTCAGATCGCAGTCCAACCGCTAGTGATTCTATTTGCCCGAATGCCGAAAAATGCTGCCGACAGCCCTCCTATCGTGAGAAAATGTGTTATTTGTGCCTCAGTAGTCGACTACTGTTGATGTGAACCACGTGGCTGTCAGAGGTTATATAAAATTTTCCTTGGATATGCAAGCGGACTAATGCATATTAACCATCTACTGCTCATGCCTCGTAGGTAAGCAGTATGTTTCACTGCGGCAACGTGCCATATACACAGTAATGACCATAACCTGCATAACAGGAACATTTGCCATACTTTACAAAATAATATCAGTCCCGGCTCATAAATATAAAAAAGTTCATGCTATCAACTTAAGTATTGTCATGAAAGCAAAGCTCAACTATCTCAGTTGCACATTACTGCTCAAACGTTTGATAGTCTCATTTCACTGTCATGCTGAGAAACCGACCCTCACCCTTAAAGTTATTAATATTTTTGGTAAAAGCAATTGGCAATTGGATGCCAGCAATTTTACATCCAAAAGTGCACAGCAATCAAGCTTTAGCCAATCTGCATTGAGATCGGGATGATCTAAGCGGGAACTCTTTTGCTCAGAGAAAGATTCAATGCATCTAATTGCATCGCAGGAAATGATGTACCCAAGGGAAACCTCAATTTGTACAAAAGAAGCAATAAGGTTCGGACACGCAAGACCGCGATCTTTGCTGTTATGTCTCGGCGCTGCTACAAATGAACTCTATGATCGTTATCAGAGCTGACTACGAATCATAGATTTGTAATGCACGCCAACCACTATTATATAATACAAACTGATGCAGATGTCACGATTATTCAGAAAAAGAACTACAGTACAACTTTTGCCATATTACGTAAGTGAGAAATGTAGATGACAAAATCACCCTAAATTCGAGGACAAAATCCGCCTGAAAGTTACAGACGTGAGAATTTCCTACTTCCATTTGATACTCAAGCTATACAGAGACCATCGTTCCATATGCAGAAAATCGATCGGTGTCGCCAGGATATTAATAACAGCTCTGGATGAGGATACTGATAAAAAGACGATATGTCATCAATTATCCTATTAAACAGGCTCACTCACAACATGGGTGTTGGGTTATATTTAAAACCATATATATGGTACCATCGTATTGAGAGCACATTAAATTTCAACCCCAAAGAATCTGGTGTGTTGTTCCTTTCGTACTTATAAAAGCTTAGAGAAATCCCATTTTACATCACATACTTATTATCTGGCACTTATGGGCAATAATACCCCGTTCAAGTATCATTCTGATTTTGCACTGTACTGAAATAAGTCATTGATAAAGAATCTAGACGTTTTATGACCCCAAAGAATCGGATGAATCTGCTCTCAGATTTGCATTGTATTTGCATCTATCAATACACGATAAGCATTAGAAAAAGATAATTAAGTAAACACAGCGCCTGGGAAGAAATTAGCGATCTTAATACCAGAGCTAAAACTATCGATATCTATACGCTCAGGCACCTTCAACAGAAATTGCTAGCGGTAAATTACTACCGCCGAAAGCAACTCAACCCTTGTATTTCCATTACGAGGGCATGAATTATATCCCTTGCCTAACTAAATATCAAACGGGATTGCATTAGAATATAATAAACAGATAACTTATTTACTACCTTGATACAATATGCTCATAATAGACCCGCTGGCTAGTCTCAGACCCACTAAGGAGAGCATTAATGTTTATCAGGATAACAATACTGTCACTGATCTACAAATTAGCCACGACGTAGATTTCCCACTACTTAACTTATAGTTACCGTTCTTTCCTCTATCCTCTTGCGTCAGACGACATATATTTTAATGATGGCTCATGTGCAACAATTTGTTTTTAACCAAAACAACAGCATCAACCTTGGTATATCATCCGGCGGGTGTTCAGGGTTTCGTTAATGCATCCTAACGTTTAATGACATGCTGCATAAAACTATTTCACATTATACGGGCAAAGGAGGTAAAAATTTAATTGCGGTCCATCGTACAGTTTCGAGCACAACATGTGCCTCCCCACACGTTAGAAATTTCTAATGCGGCGAGAAACCGAGCACGACGCAAACTGCTTTAGCTAGTCCCTGAGATAATAGTTGCTTGGCTAGGCGCGCCCATTCAGCGTACTGAGAGTTAATGTAAGACGACAGCTGTACCTGGTTAAACAGCACTTGAAATGTTTCTAGAGGCCTTAGCAGACAGCTCTCGAGCATCAAATATTCAGCGGCTTTTCAGCACATAAACTTCTCAGCGTCTGTGTATTCTGGACAGTTGCTGTAACAGTGACCGCTAAAGGCGATAATGCCGATTCGACAAAAGGCTAACGCCTATTAGAGAAACAACTTTGATCTGTCCCTATGTCGCTTTTGTTTTACCCTGTGGATCGTGAACAGGCAAGCGGAAGTAAATGCTGCATGAACGGAAATACAGATCAACTGATTTTTTTTCTATTGAATTAAGGTTATACGGTTGAAACAGCGTAATATAATGTTAACAGCATAACATTGCAGGTACTAAAATTGAATTTGTAAATCCCGGTTTGTTCGATAACTTTGTTAATATTGCTATTGTCAGCGCGATGAATAGACGTAGGATGCATTACGCGTCATAAATTCGCTGTTCTAATCCGGGAGCAAAAGTGTGAGATTCCACAGATAGTGAGGCTGCACTCTAACGGTAACGATGTAAAACATTAGCAGTACTCATGGAATGATGAAGCACTATATTCAGTTCATGGTCGCAGACCTATCACTGTGCTTACAAACTGTGAACCCGATGACCGTTCTTTCAACGATATGCAAATTGCTAGTTACCACTCCTCTATCCTCCATTCGTACCTGACAACATATATTACTCCTAGGTGACTAGGCTTTGATAAAATTTGATGTCGCCCTGCTTCTTTGTTTTGTCACATCAAATTGCGTTGAATAATATGGGGACGATGAAAACTATTTTGTGGTTCGCCGTCCGTTGTTGTATAAATCCGGACTGCTTTATAACAGCGGCATATTCAAAACGGGGTGAGTACATGAGAGTTTGTGTGCACTCGTGCGTGTGCCTTAATACTAGTTGCGAAAATGTTGTTTTGTAAACAGGCATACACATACGCACTTATTGCATACAGTCCTTGCTAATGAGTCAATGTTGGATTGGGGCTGCTTCTTACAGCAAACGTCAAAGAGGCAAGAAAATAATCGTACAAAGACATTAATTTGTGCGCCTCATTTTTGGGGGGCGATATCGTACCGACTCGAGTGTGGTTTACTTGCCTGAAATATGCATGACCTCTTTTTCAAATTACCATAACTGAGGGCATTTGCTCCCGATCGCTATCTCTTTCTTTGTTCTTCAATCTCCGATGGCGTCCGCTGAAGAAAGAGAACGTTGGGGTACTGATAATATTTCACATACTGTTTTCTATACCATTTGCGAGCATTACTTCGCATGATGATAACATAATTCGTGTATTCCATATTGCCGCACTATACCATTTAGTGTGATAGAACAAACCGTTTTAGATGTAACACATCAGCTCGATGAAATCCATTGATATCTCCCGCTTAGCAAGTTGCTTATATATTAGTGTAAGAGTCAGTTTCATGTAATGTCGCAGAGGGACGGGTTCGTTACCAAGATCTGTATTGTAACGCTGTCACGAGACGTTTTTTTCATTTGTACCAAGAAATCCGTACAATAAACTCAACACACTGTACATATTAATCTTACTAAAGATACCGTAACTGGTTATTAACATTGCATCATAATAAAGGATCATTAATATCTTCTCTAATTATACCGACGCTTTTGACACGTTTGATAACCTGACACTACTTCCCTTTTTGACAGGATGTTATGTGTGCGTGTGCATACTGCTTATCAATACCGGATTCTATTATAAATGGAAGCTATTCAATGCTTTTAAATAGCTCGCTTCACGTTTAGTGCAATTTTCTTTGTACATTAGTAAGATTGATTGACGCTCAAGTCCCGTGTTACAATTTTGTACGCTAGAGACCAGCACAACGCCGACAACTTCAGATCTGATTCTAAACTTTATGTAAAAAAGTACCCAAGTATTGGATCATTAAGTTATCAGCAATCCCGCTGTGAGAAAATATGTAATTTATGTATGAGCTGGCAGCACCCGTTGATGAAAGCAACATTGCTGTGAGAGGTAATTTGAAATCAAGCATGGGTATGCAGCAGGAACCATGAATACAGAACATCAGCAGCTTGCTCTGTCATTGCATTCAATTCCCCTGGCTGAATTAATGACAAAATTGTACCGTAGCCACGATTAACTTAGAAGGAAAGTCGACAGATGAATGTAACCTTCATATGCTCTGCTACGTGTCAGCGTGACCTAATCATTGAAGTGGTTTATCATGCTACCAGGCATTTGGGGTGGTTACGAAAATGTACCGTCTCTGAATAATTCAGCTTGATCCGCATAATCAAAAATATTTTGGGCGTGGTTGACGAATTGCCTTGAATTCATGCTTGTGCCATATGATTGATTTCACCTCCTGTTGGTTATACAGATATTGGACTTAAACATGATGTTTCTTTTGTCTGACTTCGGCTTTTGTGAGGATACTAATGCTGAAGTTGAACTAAGTTGAGGCTATCAACATGTTAATGACATCCCATGCAGTCCGTGTAAAAACTCATCAACATGCAAACACTACATCGGTAGACACAGTAACAGAATCGGCAGTGTGAAATTAACTGAGGCAAAATAATTGCTTGCCAGCATAATATTAAGCAAACGAAGAAAAAAAGGTCACCATCAATTCATTTAGGCGGGAAAAGGTGTACTGAATTGTAAGCCATAAACGAGATATCATGTAATTGAGAACAATGCGGTAAAGTATGATTGTTTCCTGCATTGATACGGAATGGAACGGTTTTGATTTATGCTTCATGCATTTTCCATTTCGTTTAAGGGGGTTATTTATGCCTGTGAGAGGTCGGAGGAAACTGACACAGACAACTAACATATCAAGCGAGCGATTGTATGTGATAAACATGTTACTAACTTCCAAAGTTGCTGCGATGATTTTGCAACAGTTGTATTATAATATTCCTTCCGGTATTTTGTCAAACTGAATGAAAACATCATCAAGTTATTGTGGTTCATTGCAGGTTTTAAGGACCTCCGTATTCTGGAACATAGCGGTTAGATGATCATCTTCGATATAATTTACAAATCACTTCCTTCATGCTTTTTCAGATACATAACTCTCTGATGATTCGTTGCAGCATGCGTTGTGAATCAAATAACTGTAGCTTTGTTACCAAGTTATCTTATCAATGCTACTGACGAGTAAGCCACTTGCATCATAGCATGACTAAATGGACTTTTTACGATCAATAGGGCGATACGCAGCATAATTACCGCCTGATCTAATTCAATATTGCAAAATAAAACAGTTTAATGATATACCTATGTTCATTGATTTTTTAAAGTTGTAATTGCTATGGTGGTATAAGGCTTAAGCTGTGTCAAATATGCGAACTGTATCTGGTACATGTACCCTATTGACAGTTGTACCTTACATTGATTAGGAAAGCTGCGATGTACGATGATGCGTTTTGCAATCTGTTGAGGTATTTGTTGGCATAAGAAATCCTTCATTTGGAAGCTAACTGATTGGCGCACTGAACATCAAGTGTAATAACTTGTAAATAAAACATGCATCCGTACTCCGACAGTTTAGCGGACAAATATAGCCATTATTTGTTCTCGCCTGTTTCGATGCAGCATTAGGCACTAGAAAAATTCATCCCTTTTAACAAGCGATATCCGGACACCCCTTGGCGGTATTACGGAGATCAACTGCGTTCTTTATTTGCTCTCTCTTGAAACAGCTAGTTTAAGGCGTTTAATGAGAGCAAAGAACAAGAAATGTGCTGATGAAAAACGAGTGACTGAATGCGCTATCGCTTTCATATTTACTTGGTTCTGTCACTTGGTTCTATCACTCAATGATCTTCAATGGTTTTAAAACATTTTAACATCTCAGCAAAGATCTACTACGGTGTTTTGTAGCTCTGTACAAGTAGCGTTATGTTTAAATATTTTGATTCTCACACACACAATCGAACTTATTGACATTTATGTGTCACAGCTAATGTATCGATTTAGATACGTTTGAGCAGCGTCTATATGAGCTGCTAGCGGTTAACAATCACTGCCAGCAAACACTTAGGCCGTGTATTTGGAGCACGTGAATAACATCCCTTGCCTCACTAAATCTCAAACCAAACTGCATCACAATATGAAAACAGAAAAATTCCATCTGTTTTACTACCTTTGTGACCGATGTTCATAGCACATCCGTTCGCTAGCCATAGATCCATCAGAGGGCGCATAAACTTTTGCCAGGATAGCCAAACTGTCATCTATTCGCAGATTAGCCCGGACGTAAATCGCCTTCTTCTAATTTTATAGCTACCGCTTCTCCTCGTGTGTCTGACGAAATAAATCACCCGTATGTGATATAGGTTTTAATGTTGACTCGAGTGCAACATATTAGTTTCTAACGGAGAATGTCCACATAAATCTAAATATATTATTGGGTTTTTTTTCAAGGTTTTCTTAATGCATGTTAACGTTTGACGCCATAAAAGAGTCAAAAGGGTTTACATAATAATCACAGTCAAAGATGTTTTATCGCGGAATCTGACATCAAACACGTTAGATATATCTAAGTGGACGATTACTTCATGATCGAGTCGACGAAAATAATTTACGTGGATATGCGATTCGATTCTGAGTTTATGATGTAAACATGAGCAAACAATACAAATGAGCACGATATGAAATTAGGATATTTTACACCGGAGCTGATGAAAAAGCACAGAGAATTTAACCAGAATTTCTAACTCACATAGCTATATGAAATACATATGTTGGCCACAAAGGGTCAAATTATATCCTCAATCTTTGAATGACGAGCAAAATTAGCAATTCACGAATAATAAATGGCATCATTCGATTATTTGTTTGAAGTAGCAATGCGTAATTGCCCATTTCGCAATCTAACAATTAGCGCGTTATAAATGCAAGCGCATTCAAATGCCGGATCCCTTAGGAGATAGATTGTATAGACATTTCAGCTCGTTGTGGAATGCGCTTTCTCACGATGTAACAAACATATTCTTTCGCTTTTAATACAATACTCCATTCATATACAAACTTTTTTTTAAATTGATTGCTAATGCTACATATCGATTATGTGTTTGGTGTGGCTGGGCTAACTACTGCATACAATCCAGTGCAACTAGCATCTGTTGTTTTATGTTGATTTGGAAGCAATAAACAAGAAACAATATGAAGCTAATAAATTTAGGCAAACAGGAACCACCGGCCACTACATTTAGATATTCATCACCGAGCGCCACGTGACGTACTCATTGTGAACAAATATAACGTTAAAATATATAAATTAACCCTTATCGACACTAGCTTTGGAGGTAGTACCTTATTTATCATCCTGTCACGGATGACCAACCGAAGTCATATATTATTCACAGAGGTGTGCGGTAGTTTCGCATACCGGCGTTTCGCATCCAGGTCGTTTCGTACACCGATGGAGCTAACATATTCGCTGCCTATATGACAACCTGGTCCAGACTTTTCTAACCTTTGTATCAGCTCGTCAATGTACACAGTAAATAATATCGGTGATATGACACCACCTTGCTTAACACCGTTTGATACATGACACTCTTTTGATAAGCATGCATTCCATTCAACAGATATAGTCTGTCTCGAATAGCTATCCATAAAAAAACATGCTTAGAAAGAGACTTTCGGTATAAAATTGCAAAATTGCAGTCCCACCATAAGGGCGCCCTACTAGAATGTCAGAGTCCATACTAAACTTTCCAACATATTGATAATCCGTATGCACATTATTTATCATCGAGACATTTTCTTTTAATAACCAAGTTTCTTGTAATCACATTATATCACAACTGTAATGGTCCAAACAATCGCTAACATAGGGAGTGCACCTCTTTATCCGTTCCACATTCAAAGAGCATATATTAAAACCATTGCTGTTTGGACTATTATCCATGAGTGAGATTACCTGTTACGCGCGTTTGCAATACCTTCAGTTTAATACCGCCTGCATTCAATACCTTCATGGCCAAGATTCTGAATTTATGCTTGTAGAGCAGATTTATATCTCCAGTCTCCGAAGCTATCCGGTATGAAAGTGTCCAAGATTCTGGTATCGGTTTTGATGCGCATTCAATTTCCTGAGCACCTTGACGCTCTGTTATTTCAAAAACGATTTCAGCACTGACGAGTCGAAGGAGGGGGTTGCTCCGAAGCAATGTGCGCCACATGATGTGTCGGTTTCTGTGTTGCAACGTTTATCGCAACATCGGTCCTTTTCTCGGGAATTCTGCGAGGCAACTTGTTTAAGTTGATTGCCACAAACGAGACCGGCAGCATGGCATTGCAAAATATTGAGTCGATTGTCTTCAGACTCTTCATTATATCATCCATCTCATTCATATGTGCTTTCTTTAGCCCTCGGCTCTGGCGCTTTTCAATCGATGGCAGATGATCTGAGTTATTTTTCCCAGAGTATTGATTTCGCCTCCGCAATGGCCTCAGGACAGTGAAACCCGGCGATTACATCCTTGATACTGTCATTGGTAGCACTTTTCAAATGGTGAAAGGCGTAGGTCAGCAGCTCGTTCACTACAATTTTGTCTTGGCTATCTGCCATAGTAGATTCGGGATCTGACGTATTGTAGCAGAAACGAGCAGGTTAACAGTCTATAAGTTTGACTCCTACCATTGAGTCGATCAAGATTGACACTTAGCTCAACTTTTTGTACGACTTTTCCCGATAGAAAACCGCTACACAGACAAATTCGTACATCGAATCACAGCTATATCCTCTTCATTGCACGCGCGGTATGATCACCAATCCAAAGGGCTAAATAAAACAAACATGCTTCATACACTTTGAATTGTCGACTGCCAATTTCGTCTACATTAATTATGACCATATTGACAACTCTACGCTTTAATTTTTTTTAATAATCTATATTTACATTTATGTACACAACACTCACGGTTGCGGACACCCGATAGTTGAATAGATGCTCTAGTCTACACAAGCCAAAACATTTTTTCAAGCCAACTCTTAATAAACCTTTGTGAAAATAAACAATAAAACACGATACCAGATAATTTATATTTAGATATATTACATAGTTATACTAAGCATAACGTACGGAACAACTGCTTTTGATATTGCGAGTATGAAACAACCAATCCCGCGTGTACGAAAAAACCGTAAGCAGGGTGTACGAAACACCCTGTGTGCGAAACTACCTGTATTCATCACAGACATAACGTGCTATACCAAAGTGTCACAAGAGAGGACATGTCGTAATGTCAGACCACATCGTCAATAATGTTTATCCACATCCGGACCCGGGCTAGTAACAGATGCATAATGCAGGCGTTGTGAATATATTCTTGTAACAGGCTACATATTTTATGATGTTGTCTCACATTTTACAATGGTTTCAACAGAAACTACATACTTGGTGACTCACAACTTCGTTCATTCACCGGGAAACGCACATATATATATTTTGCCCTACCGTGAGAATAAGGCAAAATAGATTTCCGTAAAGCAGCGATGGAACAATGGCGATGGAAGCGTTACCTACGCTTGGAAGGGGTTATCTTTTCGGAACACTAGCATAAGCATAGCGGCATGGAACGAAATACGTCTAATCCAAAATAACTCTGATAAAAGTATTTCGGCCGCTGCTGCTGATGATTATTACAGATCTGCTTGTGAATGTGTTGCTCCCATATCATAGTTTCGTGCACTAATTCGGAGGGTGTGTCACAGTCATGATATCGCCTGGTTATGACAGCTGCCTTGAAAACTTCACAATCAATTTAGATTCTATTCGATGCATGTTTTTGTCCATGAGGGGTGTACTGCAATCATGCTAATATTGTAATAGTTTGTATTGACGTTCGGTAATTGTTTCTCCATCTCATTGCAAACGAAAGATTCTAACTAATGTGGCAGTGGTTGTTTGTGACGAGTTGAATCGCATCATACCATACATGCCGCTACCCATCACCTAACAGATCACCAGAATGCTTCAATGGGAAGTATTTTTCAGCACCTGGAAAGTTTAAGCTTACTCCTTTCATAACGTCAACGATGGGGCAATTTCATATTTATTGAATAGGGATGTGTCTTTAATTGAAAAGGCAACAATAATTATGCACGACCAACCTGTTATCTTGACGGTATAGGTACAAAAGACATTTTCTGTATTTCAACAGCGCTGATTTGTCAGATTAGTTTTAGTTAATTATAATGGGATTGGTAGGTTTTGTGTGAGGTCGACTCAGGCTCCAAGAAAATGCATTTGTCTGTTTGACAGTAAATGAGGCTCACACGATTGTAATCGCCCATGAAGATATTTAACCGAGTCATTGAGAATTATATTCACAAATGAAAATGATGAGCCTCGCTTAATCGGTGTCGTATGCATGACAGAGGTAATCGTATTAAATTCAACTACAACTACGTATTGCCGATTAGTTAGCTTTGCAGAACATATATATGTACAATAAATGTACACGCCTTATACTGCTTCCAGATATAATCGCTAGAAACCACATAGTTGCGTCAGTAACGAATATCAGTGATGCAAAAAAGTAAATATTGATATCAACCATAAAGTGTTTCCCATTCAAACCGACCTGCTGATAAGCAACTTTGTGCGTTTTGTCACAAATATAGTGTTAATTTTAACATAGTCTACACCACATTCGCAATGTCCGATACGTCCAATGCAGTACGTAGATATCGCGTATGGCATTGATCTTTGCGTTCCCATAGGCAATCGAATGTACTATGGGTGGGTTAGCTAATTGCATGTTTACTGCATAAACCACTACCGGATGATATGATAAAACGCTTAGAATGTTCAACAATCCGCGATGTGAATCAGTTTTAAATGTGATATTGAAATGCATTCCCCAAACTGGCATGATGCCGAACATTTGGGCTCCCGTTATTACTTATCAGCTTAACTACCTAGGTAACACGATAAAATAGAAGGCTTGTAAGGCAAAATGCGCTTATTTACGAGAGTGAGAGACTCGATATATGGCGAATTATGGCCGAAAAAACTCTCAACAGTTAACGTTGTGTCTTTAACATCGTAAGTAGTATCTGTACTATAACTGCTAAGAACCACTAACTGATAGTTCTACATATATTTCAACACATGAATGACCGTCAATAGTTGGGAACAAGCATTGCTAAATCTCGTAACGTAAACAACCCATACTTGTGGGGCATCTAGTTGAAATCATCTGAGGCAATATTCTTTCTGCAATTTGTATAATCCTTCAGTGAACATTTAGCACTGAACCACGTTCTACATTTTGCTATGTCAGTTTGCGAAAATATTCTTCTTACGTTCGTACTATGATAGACTTCAGGAGCCATGTCATAGCATGCCCAGTTAATTTATGCAAAATTTTACCTACACTATAGTAAAGTGACCAAGGCTCGGATATAATATTTTTCCGATGAATTACTTGACGAGACACGCCGACCGCTTTTGGACAGATCCATGTTTTTATTTTCCACCTGCCGGGGATATTCTGCAGAAATCAACGAACATGATAAAGTTCAAAAGGGATTTCAAAGTGCGAACCATATGGTCCTCATTAACTTGTACCTGATGCTGCATCTTCGTGCGTACAGCAGTATTATGTCAGTAATGTCCGGATTGTTTTGGTAATGACTAATTTTAACGTAAAATTTGATGTACGCTATAAACTGGCATTAGCAATGACGATCAATTTATGTTGACAATTATTTTACTCTCCATGATCCAAATAATCTAGCAGACATTGCAAACATGCCGTTTGTTGGTACAATATAGGTATATATGTGAGCATGAGTGTTAGCACTCCGAACAACCATCAACCTCATCGTAATTTTCAATGCGTCGCCTTAAAAGCAAAGGCAAAGTGGAGTTTGTTCGTTGATTTTAACAACCAAGTGAATTAGAAGCATCCATTGTCACGGTATTGCGTTGTTCTATTTAGAAGCACTTAATATATAGACATGCATTAAAGAATTCATATATCTATAAATGTTAAATGCATCATTAAACATAGAGCACACCGCCTATGTGAATTAATGGTAATAGATGGTGCAGCTACACACGTGTATGGCATGGTAATAATGTGGCAAGTACCGTCGCTCCCCGGAAAAAAAATCACTGAGGGAGGGAGTCGTTGGGGTGGGGATGGGATGCCTGCTTTGGTAGGTTCGTGACGTTTCTCTATAGAACAATCGGTGCTATATAAGTCCGTATTGGATAGTAGAGCTTGTGCCTCTCACAGACAAGCGCAACTGTTCAATTCCGATGTTGTACCATGGTTAATTAGGCTGATCAATCACTTTACCATGTTCCAATTCGACATGAATTTAAATGGTTCATCATTTATTTCATGATCTACCATATATCATCATGCTTGTTATTATATGTGATAGTTATCTTTCAGAATATGCTACCTAAGCATGCGAACACTGCCAACATAACTATACAGGGCACGAATAAACCCGCGATCACCATGTGCAAACCAAGCATTCGGGGAGCTGCCATATATCCTAAGGTCAAAGGATAGCGAAATTCCTGGTTATAGTAACTAAACACAACATGTTCGCGAGTGACTAGCCATATCCTTTACAAATAAGATTCATCTAAGTCTCCCAAATACATTCGAACAATGTTTGTCCGGCATAAATTGTTGAACATACGATACGATCGTATTATCGATTACAATTAATTTACCTTCTACATTTAATGATAATCTCAGCATCACTGCGCGAGATACATCTGGATCTTGTAAGGTGTCTTCAGACTCCAGGTGCAACCATGAAAAAAGCACAATATAAAGCTGATCTCATACGAACAGATGCATATGAAAACAGCTCAAATTGGCAAGAAAGGTTCGATCGCTTATATAGTGTACAATATGCATTCGATATTAATAAACAATGGGTCAAATGTTATTATGGACAGCGTCAACCAAATTATAAATTGTCTTTGTTGCTGACGAATTCCCGGGTACGAACGAATAAAAGTTTAAACCAGGCTGAAATTTTACGCTATCGCGTCGTGCTTCCGTTGAGAATGGTCGTATTGTGAATTGGTTCAAACTAGAAAGAAGCCCATTCAATTCTTAACATGTAACCATATATTTTCTGTTGTAAATTACTGACAGGTTTTATCACAATTTAAGCTATAAGTACGGCTGGTGCCATTTCGGCTGGCTCTTCGCGGGTTTGTTAGCAACAGCCCACAAAGGTCGTCGCTGACCTCCGCTCGCCTCACGTTGCGCCAACAAGTACGGCACGCCGCTGCACTATTTAATAAACAAAGCCTTTTCATGAATCAGTCAAATCATTGTCAATGTATCATGGCCCATGTCAGTAGGATGTTTCTTTTTTATGTTTGACTGCTCATTAAATCATCAATATACATGTGATGGTCATGCAAATTTGCTCAATTGTGTTTGCCAATAGTTCAAACTCCTTAATAAATTGGTCAATCATTGGCCGATTTTGACAATTGTCGTGAACTTCCTAATGCAGATCACCCAGTTCCCCAGATCCCCAGGGCCTACTTTTGATTTTATGATGGAGTGTTGCTATTTCTTCACAAACATGGCTGCTGTCGGAAATAAATGGCTTCTCCGCGGTACAATGGCATTAGAGACAGGTGTCGTTTATTGCTGAGACAGATAATCACGCTTTGACAGCTGACACAATGAGGCAATTATGAGCTAAGTGGACGGATTTTCTACCTCACAGCATGGCTAGTGGAGTTTAACATAATCGACTTGCCACATATTATCGCGATAAACTAACGGAAGCTGTTTTGCGATGCTAACCTAGCCTTGGTTATGCGAGATTACACCCAAAAAGGTCAAGATTATGAAAGCAATTTTGCGCAACATATAGCTATATAAATTAATGCCAGAAATACGGTCTGGCCTTTAATGCTGTCATGTAGCTATATGAGGTACCGCTAACATGAAGCATCTATTGTCATATTACTTTTCATGTCTGATGTGAGACCAGGGTTTGGTTTTCATCTGTTCGACAGGCGTTTGATAACAGTTTGATTATGGCAGTTGCATAATCGTAAAATTGGCAAATGAACGAAGCTTAATCTCAACGATTTCCAGCATTAACCATAAGATAGATGGTTTCTTGTATGGGTGAGAAAAAAAGACGAGAGGAAAAAAACCACAAGCAAAACATTTTCCTCTCATTGTTTTCTAGATCGGATCATTAGCAACTTATTGGGTATTTACAACCCTACTTGTAATGATCATTGCTTTTGCTCCTTATCATTAGTACAACATAGGAAAAATCTGTTATTAGTTCGCACATTGCAGGCATAGCGAATCTATATCCTGAATATATAACTGTAGCGCGGGTTATGCGTCATCGTTCGCGAAATCCAACTTAAAACACATGTTTTTACTTTATCAGCCAAATATGTGAGGGGTTATTGCGTTGCAAAATGCGACTCTGCACGAAAGCTGGCAACAATCATGGAGCAGTCAAATTGATATTCTGGCTCATATAATGTAACGCCAAACACTTAATTCTGCATACATTACACATTGTGCTTCGATTAATAACCCAGAAAATTGCGAATGACGATATCATTTGCAGCCGAAAAATGAATTATTCCGTCAGATCTTAGATAAGTTTTATGATTTATGGGGTGTGGAAGAGATTACGTGAGCAGCACATCGGGTTTGCTGACTTAAGCAAGAAAATCACAACAACACTTCTAGGGGCCACTCTGTGCCAGGCTACAGGAGTACCATCGACACCGTCCGGGGTTCTCACACAACAGCAATGAGATTTGTCACAAACAGGTCGTTTATCCCTCTCGTTCACGCGAGGTTTTTAAGGTGTGATACCGGGGAACAGGGCGCTCTTTGGGCCGTCAGTGATATGGGGTATGTTGGGTTTTCACTTTTCTCTGCTAAGCAATGGGCTACGAACCCATCGTGCTCGTTGTGCGTTTGTTTCAGCAGATTACCTTATGACAACCGGTCTCTAATATGGATTGGGGCCGTCCCTATGAATCGGTGCGCAGTTGACGAAGATGCAATGCATATTTTTATTCCGATTTATGCATCGATTAACCTCTTGAAGCGTTGCTCTGTTCTGTGTTGTTTTTACTCAAATCTTGTGTACATTTTCGTATAGCCGTAATGGCAGACAGCGACTATCTGTACGATATGTGCCAAATATTCATCAACATGAGTAATAATGGGTGGCCCGTCCAATGAATCATTGTCAAATACGAAACCAACTGACATTATGAGCTGTATCATAGTGTTCAATTACTAATTGACGTCTATCATTCTTGCATGTGGGTTCATGATTACAATCTGCACTGCCTGGAAGACGGCAGTGTCTATAATTTAATATAACCAGGCCATGCTAGCAGAGAAGAAGACGTCAGATATGTTACAAACAGCATTAAATGGACCAATGCAACCAATGAAATAGGATATCATATTACTGAGGCCTTACACGTTAATATGGTGATTTAATTTGCAGATCAGCATGGCAAAATTCAATATCAGAGTGATCGACGACTGCGGCAATGTTTGTTTTACTTATACACTACAATAACATCAAGCCTGATACGGTTGGGTCAGTAATACAATTTGAATCTGACACCTTGGCCGAATGTATCTGCTCTAACAGAAATGGTATATAGCATGGTGTATCAACAAATAATACGTAAGTGCACTAGATGTGTTTTCCGCAGATATCAACGGTGAAAATGCCCTACGTAACAAATGCATTGTGCTTCATGCGACCAAACAACATAGGCTCATATTTGATTACAAGTTCCGCAAACACAAAAAAAGATAATTCATCTGGTACTTGTGGAAGGAGTGGCATGGCTATTGGAATAATAAGCACCTGTCTATGAAATGTACTCTCTGGTGTTCGGTCCCATTATGTTGTGAATTTTATAGGATCCCATGCAGAGCGAAATGCGTGTATAGTCCATGGGATCAAACAACACTATTTGCGATTTGCATATATACTCAGCGTTAGTAAATGCACTTCGCTATTACGGCATTATGTCAACGCCTATTCAGTCAAAATCAATATCTCTGTGGTTTTACTCGATGTATCTCTGTGTTATTGCATAGCGTTGCCAATATGGCAGTCATTTGCATGGCAAGTTTGTTTTGGTTGTGCTGGCCTAACTTTTATGCTAATCATTTTAGCCTCTCTTTTGATAATAACATTAAGTATCACCGCAAAGAAAATATGTCGTATTGAGCAATGTCATTTCTTGTTTGTAGTTTCTAAATTTGAGGCATCTTTTCATTGAAAACACTTGTGTTCATGTAAATACTAAACATGTGGAAGTATGATGAGACAGATGCAGAAGCGTACATTCTAAGGCACCACGTATTGTATTGCTTTTTACTACTCTGTGCTTGCAAACGAATCACTAACGTTCCTCCTGCCATAAGCCAAGTGGAACTAAAGCTTCACACAAACTCGCTGATAATAGACATAATATTTGCCTAAAGCTAGGCTACTTCACGGCAGGATTGTAAACCTGATACGCAGCACGCCTGCTGGGCATATACTCAGCGGTTTGAGGTATTGTCGAAAGTCATAATTACATTGATGATGTAAAAACCAATAAAAGCTACACGATCGACGGATATATCCGTTCTCTTGCGATGTCTTGCACCAAATAACGGAAAATTTAAAAAACATGGCACTATAAAACGTGCACTATGCCAAATATTCTAGCGGGCAAATATAGAACTCCCTTCAATTCAACGTGACATTGACATAATCGCTCTTGTCGTAGTACCATCTGAGGTTTTCTCACGACACAAAGACAGCTGTTGAGGCTGAATACTTTGTAACTCAATACCCCAAAAAAGTCAAACAATACCAGTGCACAAAGGAACGGTAAGATGAATGCAATGCAAAACAATGAATAGCCAAGAATAGATTATACACCTTTGTTATTATTGCATCAACGCCCAATATTTTGAATATGATTCGACCGCTGCTACTAATGAATCTGCAAATAACGCTAAAGTTCATTATTGATCCCTATTTTAGGGTTTGAATAAAACATGATGCGAAATACATCAAACATACATTTATACATGCATACATGTTTTCGTGCATACATGCATACATGCCTACATGCATACATGGATACATCAGTTCGACAGAGCATAATTCTCCGGACTTTGTGTTGGTAATATAGTAGTGGTTATATTGGGGATTAACGTCACTTTCAACAACGAGGTGATATAACGACCGTGACCGAATAGGATGATGGTGATGCGTGGACAGCTCCCATTAAGTGCCAGTGCCCACTTGGTGCAAACCCTTTTACTAGACCAGGCTGTGAAATCCACGCCGCCAATTAACGTTAACATCCGGTGAACCAGTCCAGTTTTCACACCTTGGTATTGAACAAACAACCTGAGTGTCGAAACGCAGTTTACCACCACGCCACGGGAACCGGTGTGTTGGTTAGAACCCTGTAAAGTTCGTTGCAATGGACCATTGTTGGATTCCGTATTTGGGACTGTGGTCTGGTGATTGGAGAATTATGTATTGCCGCGACTTTGGGGCTGCTTGTTAGAAGTTTGTCTGACTTGTAGTGTATTACACGTCACAAGGCTGGGAACAGATGTTTTCTGAAATATTTCTCATATCCAATTGCTGTATGCAATATCTGGTTGATTTCCATTAGATCTCTTTTGGATAATATATATGCCAGATATTAAGTGTTCTGGATAATTTAGTCCCCCCCCCCCCCAAATACGTGTGCTTATCTGATATTTCATATTGAGCCAGTTGCTACAATTGTGAGCTTAAAACAAGTGTTCGTATTCAATTTCCAAGTAAGCCAGTGTCTATTCCAGGCTGATATGGTGGTCCGACCCTAAGTAATGCTACCTATGCAGATACACTGGAAATAAATTATAGAAGCATCTTTTGTGTAGTTAGGTAGCGCAATTGACCAGCAGATCTAGGTACTGATAGCTGTATTTTTGCATCTACACATCTTGTCAACATGAAGGCGTCATCTGTTAACAGTATATGCAGCTACTACAGTGAGTATATACCTCGCAATAATGTTGCTTTAAAAACTGTATGTTAAACACCAAAATCCTGAAACCAGTTCTATTCTACTCGAGCTTGTATTGATGAGCATTCATTCTCTCGGTTAATATATATACAGAAGCAGAATGGATGAATACAGACTTTATGATTGCTTCTTCTGTCACAGCGATTTACAATGCTATTCTTCGCTACCAGATACCCAAAACAATTGCCAAACAAAAGTCATTGTTCTTGCCCCCATTGAGCTGTACTTCGATATATTCTAACGCTTCTTGCCCTGGCCTTCTATAGCTCAAGTAGCGCCTGTGTGGGGCTTTTTAGTTCACATCCTGTACAATATGAACAAAACAACCAATTTAATATCGATATATTCCAACGGCACACAGTAGCGTCCTGACAAGAAATGCGCACAACCCTTAAAGTATTGTTTGAAAACAATACAATGGCCATTACAATTAATGCGAGGTGGAAAAAAATGTGCGTTACCTTCGCAGCAGCAGAAGCACCATTTTGACCTTATAATGAATAGAAACTGTCCGGGGGGATTTCCTTTAAAACGACCCTCACACAATCATATCTGTGGTTTCCTCACACTTTCCCAACTATCATCAAGTGTCTATGTTGACTCATCGTTCCAGGCTTTGAAATTTTCATTGCAAAGTGCAATTCTGAGGAAAGAACAAAAATAATTGCTTACTGTTCATAGCAGTTCGAAAGGGAAAAAAACCGTCACTATTTCTGATTTCAACAATTATATTAACGCAAACGGCATGCAAAACTACCCTACAGGTGATCATTGACTGCCCGAAGTAAACATAATGTCATAATAAATAAAGAGCTATACGTTTCTACCATTGTTTGGATGACTCGAAGTGCTAACATTATGAGTTTTTGAATATGGATTCACTGGACATAACAGCATTAGGGGTACGCTTGCAATTGGTATTACAGCAAACACGATGCTGTATAGAAGCAATAATAAAACGCATTCTGAGCTATTTTTTCCTTCAATTAATTTTTATTCCTCATCACACATTTGAGTAATAAACACACATTTTGTAGTAGTGAAGCACAGGGATGGATAATTAATCCGACCAAAAGATTACAAATGTCCATTTGACGCAGTGGTTTGCTGATGTTCCCAAAATATGCCAAATTGTATAGATATTATTTTAATGTAATAGATTTATATAATCAACAATACATATATTTCATCGAGCCGTTTATATATGATGATGCCGTTGAGACACGATGTTGGTTGACTATTAAGTTGACAATGTAATCATTGAGCGGGAAACGGTTCTTTTTCACAATTTATGCGACCCAGCTTTGTATATATATATAATAAATATATATATATATATATATATATATATATATATAGATATATATATATATATATATATATATATATATAAATAGGTATATATATATATATATATATATATATGTATAATATATATATATATATATAAATATATATATATATATATAAATATATATATATATATCTATATATATATATATATATATATATATATATATATATATATATATATATATATATCTATATATATTTATATATTATTATTTGGCTTATTAATTCGGCATAGCTTAAATGAAAAAGAAAAAATCGAATTAAAATCTTTTTGTCATTTTTTGATTCCTGGTATATGATTCTGGTCCTCTAAAGGTCGTCCACGATTGGTCTAGATACTAATTTATGCGTATAAATTCATTCTTTCGTGTCCATATATATTTTCGTATATTTCCCGAATACCGAAGGTTTGAAATAATTTTCGGTCATCATGGGTTAGAATAGGTAATATTTGTTGTAGATGTTATCATCATGGGCCATTGGTAGCGCTTTGCGAACTTATTCAAAGTTGTAGATAGACGAATAATGAGGAAACATACAGTCTTTCGTTATTACAATCTTAAAATCAATCACATCTTTATATAACTTCAACTAAACATATTCTACGCTTATGTTTAAACTTTATTATGACCATTTGGGCCAAAGTATATATGCCTGTAGGAAAGACACTGCGCTCAACGAACGGTTAGTTGTTGCGACATAACATGAAACTGAAGCTTGTACTGTCTGCTAAGCGGGAGATATCAATTGATGCTATAAGGCTAATGTGTAAAATCAAAAACGGTTTGTCTTATCATACTCAATAGTATAGTGCGGCAATATGGAATATACAAATTGCGGTATCATTTTACGAAGTAATGCACGCAAATGATGTAGACAACCTTACGTGAAATCGTATGAGTATCCCCGATGTTCTCTTTCTTCTGGGGACTCCATCGAAGACGGACGAACAAAGAAAGAGATAGCAATAGGGCACAAACGCCGTCAGTTGTGGTAACTTGAACATTTGGTCATGCATATTTCAGGCAAGTAAACCACTCTCATATCAGTACGATATTGCAAAAACAGAATAAGGAAGTCATGAATGCTTTGCACGATTACTTTCATGCTTTCTTTACGTTTGCTGTAAGTAGCAGCCCAAATCCAACTTGGACTCGTTAGCAAGGAGTGTATGAAATAAGAACGCATATGTATGCCTGTTTACAAAACACCATTTTCCCAGCTAGAATTAACGCACACGCACGAGCGCACACAAACTCGCATGCACTCATCCCGTATTGAATATGCTGCTGTTATATACCAGTCCGGGTTTATAAGGAGATACCTAATCAGACAATGGACGACGGATCACAAAATAGATTTCATCGTCCCATTATTATTTAACGCAACCTGTATTACTACGAACACAGTCACCCAGGATATATTTATGTTGTCAGGTACGGATGGAGCAAAGAGGAGTGGTAACTAGCAATTTGCATATCGTTGACAGAACGGTCATCAGGTACACAGTTTGTAAGCACAGTGATAGGTCTGCGACCATGAACTGAATATAGTGCTTCATCATTCCACGAGTACTGCTAATGTTTTACATCGTTACCGTTAGAGTGCAGCCTCACAATCTGTGGAATCTCACACTTTTGCTCCTGTATTTGAACAACGAACCCTATGTTGTTTATATATATCCGCCTTTCTCTTTATATTTTAATCAAACATAAGGATCTGTTTAGCCTTTGGCATGTCAGATGTCAATAAATTGACGTAATGAGCCAATTTATGACGCGTAAAGCTACCCACGCCTATTCATCTCGTTGACAATAGCGATATTAACAAAGTTATCGAACCAGCAGAGCCTTACATCTCGTGTGATTATCGACAAATTTTATTTTAGTACCTAGAATGTTATGCAGTTAACATTACATCTCGCTGTTCCAACCTTAATTCGATAGAAAAAAGTAAGTTGATTTTCCGTTCATGCAGCATATATTTGCGCTTACATGTTCACGATCCACAGCATAAAAAACGGCGACATAGGGACAGATCAAAGTTGTTTCGTCCATAGGCGTTAGCCGTTTGTCAAATCGGCATTATCGACTTTAGCGGTCAATGAATACTCAGACGCTGAGAAGTATATGTGCAGAAAAGCCGGTGCATATTTGATTCTCGCGAGCTGTCTGCTAAGGCCTCTAAAACAATTTGCTGTTTGACCAGGTACAGCTGTCTTCGTACATTTACTCTCATTATGATGAATAGGAGCGCCTAGCCAAGTAACTATTATCTCAGGGACTAGCCAAAGCAGTTTGCGTCATGCTCGGTTTTTTGCCTTATTAGACATTTCTGACGTGTGGGGTGGCACAATTTGTGCTGGAAGCTATACGATGGACCGCAATTAACGTTTCTCCTCCCTTGGCCGTATAGTCCGAGAGTATTTGATGCAGCATGGCATTAAACATTAGAATGCATTAACAAAACCCTGAAAATCCGGCAGATGATATACCATGGTTAATGCTGTTATTCTTCGTTAAAACGTAATATGTTGCACTAGAGCCAGCATTAAAATCTATGTCATATAAGAACGATTTATATCGTCTGACGCAAGATGAGAAAGGGTGGAACGGTAGTTATAAATTAAGAAGCGGTGAATCTACGTCGTGGCTAACTCGCAGATAACTGACAGTTTTGTTATCGCGACAAAGATTAATACTCTTCTTAACGGGTCTGAGACTAGCACATTTATGAGCACATTAGTCAAGGTAGTCAACAAATAATCTGTTTATTATATTTAAATGCAATCGTGTTTGATATTTATTTAGCACAGGATAGAATTCATTCCCTCGTTATGGAAATACAAATGTGTTCTTACACAATAAATGTAACAGCGTCGGCACTGCATCCTGGGGAAATGCATAATTTAGAAAGGCAGAAATATTCAGGTTAAACTGTTGCATCTAAAGCGTATATATTTCCGTCGAGGGTGGGCTTTGTACAGTGCACATGAATTAAGATCCCAATGACACAATGTAGCAACGCAATAACCCCTCACATATTTGGCTGATAAAGTAAAAACATGTGTTTGAAGTTGGATTTCGCGAACGATGACGCTTAACCCGCACTACAGTTATATATTCAGGATATAGATTCGCTATGCATGCAATGAGCGAACTATTGATAGATTTTTCCAATGTTGTACTAATGATAAGGAGCAAAAGCAATGAACATTACAAGAAGGGTTGTAAATACATAATAAGTTGAACGTCAACTCTGAAGCTTTTATTACTAATGATCCGATCTAGTAAACAATGAGAGGATAATGTTTTGCTTGTGACATTTTTCCTCTCGTCGTTTTTTCTCACCCATACCAGAAACCATCTATCTTATGGTTATTGCTCGAAATACATTCAGGTTAGGCTTCGTCCATTTGTCAATTTTACGATTATTTAGCTGCCATAATCAAACGCCTGTCGAGCAGATGCTAACCAAACCCTTGTCTCGCTTCAGCATCAGGCATGACGAGTAATATAACAACGGATGCATCATAATAGCGGTACCTCATATAACTACATGACATCATTAAAGGCCAGACCGCAGTTTTGTCATTTACTTATTGAGCTATATTTTTCGCAAAAAGTGCTTTCATAATCTTGCCCTTTTTGTGCATAATCTCGTAGAACCATGGCTGAATTAGCATCGCTAAACAGCCTCCGTTAGTTTATCGCGATAATATGTGGCAGGTCGATTATGTTCAACTCTGCAAGCGATGCTGTGAGGTAGAAAATCCCTCCACTTAGTTCATAATTGCCTCATTGTGTCAGCTGTCAAAGCGTGATTATCTGTCCTAACAAAAAACAACTCGTTTCTTTAATTCCATTGTTTCGAGAAGTAGCCATTTATTTCCGACAGCAGCCATATTTGTAAAGTAGTAGCAACACTAATCGGTCCATCATGAAATCAAAAGTAGGCTCATGGGATCACAACTCCCCCTAAATGATTTTTTTTTTCCAGAGGAGCGACGGCACTTGCCACATAATTACCATGCTATAAACGTGTGTTGCTGCACCATCTATTACGATTAATCCACATAGGCGATGTGCTCTATGTTAAATGATGCATTTAACATTCTTTGCCAATTCTACTTGAATTGATCTGAAAATGTATATATATATATATATATATTTATATGAATTTTTCAATGCTTACCAGCGCTTCTAAATAGAACAACGCATTACCGTGAAGTTCTTATTAAATAGTTGTTAATGCCCACTTACAAACTACACTTTGCCTTTGATTTTAGGGCGACGCATTGACAAGTACGATGAGGTTGATCGTTTTTTGGAGTCTAACCTATGCTAACACTCATGCTAATATATATATACCTATATTGTACCAACAGACGGCATGTTTGCAAAGTTTGCTATTTTATTGGGATCCTTGAGAGTAAAATAATTGTCAACATAAATTGATCGTCATAGTTATTGCCGATTTATATCGTATTTCACATTTTACGTTAAATTTAGTCATTATAAACTTTATCATGTTCATTGATTATTGCAGACGATTCAAACCAGATGCTTTGCAAGCATGTGTCGTTTATTTTATGAGATTTAGCAATACTTGAGCTTAACTACTGACGGTAATTCATGTGTTTAGATATATGTAGAACTATCAGTGAGCGGTTGTTTGCAGTTATAGTACAGATACTACTTAAGATGTTGAAGACACAACGTTAACTGTTGAGAGCTTTTTCGGCCATACCTCGCCATATTTCGAGCCTCTCATCCTCATTTTGCCTTACAAGTCTTCTGCTTTAACGTGTTACTGAGGTAGTTAAGCTGATAAGTGATAACGGGAGCGCAAATGTTCGGCATCATGCCAGTTTGGTGAATGCATTTCAATATCACATTTAAAACTGATTCACACCGCGGATTGTTGAAAATTCTAAGCGTTTTATCATATCATCCGGTAGTGGTTTATGCAGTAAACATGCAGTTAGCTAACCCACTCATAGTACATTCGATTGCCTATGGGAACGCAAAGATCAATGCCATACGCGATATCTACGTACTGCATTGGACGTATCGGACATTGCGAATGTGGTGTAGATTATGTTAAATAAGTAACTATATTTGTGACAACACCCACAAAGTCGCTTATCAGCAGGTCGGTTTGAATGGTAACACTTAATGGTTGGTATCAATATTTACTTTTTTGCATCACTGATATTTGTTACTGACGCAACTATGTGGTTTCTAGCGATTATATCTGGAAGCAGTTTAAGGAGTATACACTGATTGTACATATATATGTTCTGCAAAGCTAACTAATCGGCAATACGTAGTTGTAGTTGAATTTAATACGATTACATCTGTCATGCATACGACTCCGATCAAGCGAGGCACATCATTTTCATTTGTGAATATGATTCTTAATGACTCGGTTAAATATCTTCATGGGCGATTACAATCGTGTGAACCTCATATACTGTCGAACAGACAAATGCATTGTCCTGGAGCCTGAGTCGGCCTCATACAAAACCCACCAATGCCATTATAATTGTCTATAACTAATCTCACAAATCAGCACTGTTGAAATACAGAAAATGTCGTTTCTACCTAAACCGTAAAGATAATAGGTTGGTCGAAGTGCATAGTCTTTTTTACCTCTTCAATTAAAGACACATCCCTATTCAATAAACATGAAATTGCCCCATCGTTGACGTTATAAAAGGAGTAAGCTTGAACTATCCAGGTGCTGAAAAATACGTCCCATCGATGCAATCTGGTGATCTGTTCGGTGATCGGTAGCAGCATGCATGGTATGATGCGATTCAGCTCGTCACAAACTACCGCAGCCTCATTAATTAGAACCTTTCGCTTGCGGCGAGATGGGGAAACAATGACCGAACATCAATTCTAACTGTTACAATATTAGCATGGTTGCAGTACACCCTACATTGAAAAAAAAAACATGCATCGAATAGAATCTAAATTGATTGTATATCTTTCAAGGCAGCTGACATAACCAGGCGATATCATGACTGTGACACACCCTCCAAATTAGTGCTCGAAAATATCATATGCAAGCGACGCATTCATTGAACTAAGCATATCTGTAATCATCTGCAGCAACGGTCAAATTACTTTCATCCGAGTTACTTGGGATCAGACGTGTTGCTTTCTTTACCGCTATGCTTATGCTATTGTTTAGAGAGCAAGAACCCTCCCAAGTGTATGTAACGTTCTTGCACACATATTCATGCCTTATTCTTACAGTAGGGCAAAAATATATATATGTGCGTTCGCCGGTGAATGATGGAAGTTAGCTTAAGTTATGCATCATACCAATAGTCTTTAAACCCTTAACTGTTATATTTAACTTATTTGTGCACCTACTATCTTAATTATAGGAAGGCCCTCCGCAAATCCGAACGGAGACCCTCTCCCCAAACCCCCAGTTTTTGTGATGACCCGTGACAATGCCGTCATCAATTGTGGAACGGCGATTGTCAATGCGTCAATTTAATTTGCTTAGACCGGAAAACATTCTAAGATGCAGCATTGTGCGCGGCTTGTGAGTAACCAAAAATCTAGTTTCTTTTGAAACAGCTGAAAAATGTAAGACAACATTAAAAAGATGTTGCCTGTTACAAGAACGTATTCACAACACCTGTATTCTGCATGTGTTACTAGCTGGGTCCGGGTGTGGCTAAACATTATTGACGATGTGGGCTGACAAGACGACATATCCTCTCCTGACACTTTGGTATAGCGCGTTGTGTCTGTGATTAATATCTGACTTCGGTCAGCCATCCGTGACGGGATGATATATAAGGCATTACCTCTAAATCCAGTGTCGATAGGGGGGTAGTTTATATATTTTAGCGTTATATTTGTTCACATTGAGTACGCAACTTGGCGCTCGGTGATGCTTATCTTAATGTAGTGGCCGGCAGTTCCTGTTTGCATAAGTTTATTAGATTCATATTGTTTCTTGTTTATTGCTTCCAAAGAGATGTATAAAACAAAAGATAATAGTTGCAATGGACTGTGTGAAGTACGCGGCCCAGCCAAACCAAGCAACTCATCGATACGTAGCATCAGCAATCAACTTTAGAATATTTCCCCATTGGGTTTGCACATGAAAGCGTATTTCACACTGAGCTAATATGCCGATGTAAGGTATCTCCCAAGAACTCCGGCATTTGAATGCGCTTGCAAATATAATGCACTAACTGTTAGATTGCTTAATCAGCAATTACGCATTGCTTCATTAAACAAATAATCAAATGATGCCCTTTAATATTCGTGGTGGGTGTGAATCGCTAATTTTGCTCGTCATTCATGGATTGAGGATATAATTTGACCCTTTGTGGCCAACATATGTAACTAATATAGCTATGTGACTTAGAAATTATTGTCAAATTCTCCTCGTTTTTTCATCAGCTCTGGTACAAAATTTCATATCATCCTCATTGTATTGTTTATATTGATTCCTAGCCACACACATGTTTAAATGCTATCACAAGTTTGCTTAACTTGTTCTCGCCGGTTGTACAGTGCACCAACATATCGTACTAATTATGCAGCTTGTATGGTCAAGGTCAAATATTTCATTGCGTTTCGATATTAGTAACAGTGTCTTAATGCAGTTGCTTGATAAACGATTGTTTTTGTGATTTTGTACAATGATTAGTGGCATGTAAGAATTTTATTGTATCTATACAGCAGTATTTGATATGTTTGTCAATCTATAACATTAGCTGCATCGAATACACATCAACTTTGTGACGGTACGTACGACTAACAAGTATCCTAGATCAATGAGATAAGGGTATAGCCTCATTAAAATAGAGAAGGTTCTTGCATGAAATTTTCACTTTTTACATATAGAAGCCTTAGATATAAATGCTAAGTAGGCGTTTAGTCTTAACATCATTCAGCAGTAATCGCTCATTTACCTGTATAATTTCTGTGGTTTTCTGGGTTTGCTATTCTTGCATGTCTGCTGTCGTTATTGATGGTTTTTATCTTGCCCGAGAGCGTTTTCTCATTTCCAAATACTGCACTAAGAGAAAGGCAAAATAAATAAGGAGAGAATGTGTTTTGACCAATTGCCGACTAAGACGTAATGTTTTGCATACAGCTAATAGCAGGCGATGTAGCGACGGACCACTTTGACGCATATTAACCATGACACCCTGGCCTCGTGCTACACCACAAACATGCATACATAGTGAACCCCATGGTGCCATGACCGAATCACGAACTCGTATAGTTGCATATACATTCCTCATATCCCTCGGAACCTAAAATACTTTTCTTGTAACTACTCAAACAACGATACATATATGGTCTCTTTTGGTCTGCATATTTTCCACGGATTCAAATTACATGGAAACATTCATTACCAAAGCGCAAAATAACGATGTTATTGTATGATTGGCATTACCAGCCGATTAGCAGTTATAATTAAGCCGACAGTGTGCCATCATGAAATGATAACTATCCTAGGCAGAGGTGCTGACGTTTTCCGTCAGTATTTTTACTCATTATTTTAAGTTAATAGAGAGGCTAATTAGTAGAGTTGCTTAAAAATATCGCAATGTTTTTATGGGTTGGCAAGCTCAGTCCGCAAGCAGTAACCATAACGCTGATAGCGGGACAAGCTGAAAATTTGAGCATCAAGGTCGAAGGTGCGGGTAACAACAACGTCATGTAAAAATCATATCCACCTATTCCACAAGCGGATTGTTTCCATCCTATTCCCGTCACACTAATGACAGCACTCAGCCAGTGAATTATCATCGGTGTTTGCTATTTGTCTATTCGCCCTTAGGGTATTTCCATCCGCCATCAGAGATGCGGATCATGGTATAAATGGTAAAAAGCTGTCAAAATCGTGCACAAGCCTTTCCTGAAGTGCGGTAAGCCCGTTATCTGTGTCTGTGAGCGTACGTGTGATTGAATGCATGAGTATATGCAATTAGATGACATATGGAACTAGGATAACCTGTACTCTATGGACATTTCTAGTGAGACATGCTCGGGCGTTCTGAATATCTGAAGCTTCATCTAAGTTAGATAAAACTGTACGCCGTGCTAAATGACGCAAGATAGATATGTCATGGACCTACATATAAGACGATAAGTTGATGTCCATTATTTCTATTGTTGATGCGCATAGCGAATGGGCTCAGCAACACAACAAAACAACAATTGCATTAAGATGAAGATGTATACGCCCCAATTGACTCAATACACTCCTCTGTGATATTTTTGCCAGTTATCACGCCATCCGCATCGAAATGACAAGTCAATAGAATAGTGGTTTTAGAATTAATGTCGACAGCTCTAACCTTTCAGAATGAATATTTGATGCGGTGCACGCCATGGCTTATGCTATCTCAACACACAGCATGGGATGATTTGTCAGTACACCCAAGCAGATAAAGCTTATTATTTAATACAATATATATTTTTAACTAGTATAACTCCCTAGTCTGGTCATCAAGGTAGTTATACATAGAACTGTTTATTCAGGGAATCGGTTGTTTCTTACCTTTAACGATTAGCATACCCAAATTGGTCATTCGCAAGTGCACGCCTAAGTTTGGATATCGTAAAATCGTTTCACTTCTTGAGGCAAAGCTGACATCCAAGACAACACATGCTACTGTTGATAGTTTCTTAAACCATCATTCTTTTTGTATTACGGCGCACTTTACGCACTGAAACAAACATTTTGAATGCATGTTGAATAAAAACGTAGAGCTGACAGTCATTAAAATAATCAGTATCAAAGCGCAAATCATTATACATAATGCCATGCATTTACCGAAAGGAACAACGAATGACCTATTGCGTCAAGCAAACTGAAAATCTGTCTTCCTATTCAAGCTGAAGATACAAACACAGGATTATGTTTGTTTGAGATAATTGTAGACAAAAATGATTGACGTGATGGATAACCTACACACAAATACTCAGCTAACTGAATTGCAACAAACGCTTTTCTCCGACCAGTTTAAAACACTGACTGAAACGCAATGAAGATGCATTTTTTTTGTCGCATCTATCGGTATGTGGCGTCTGCAGATACAATCACGTGCTATTGCGGCTTGTTCGACATATATGTTAGATAAACTAAATTATATATCAATTAAAGTAAATGTGCGAAATTGTCGAATTCGTTTAATATGAACATTCACGTGCCTGATATTTCAAATTACAGACCCTACGCTGCGCATAGCTGCACATAGTGAATCGCGTTTGGTTGAGGCATCTAATAAAAAACGTCATAGCCATGTCTAACGCACCAGCTCATACGCATTATTCACTTAAGCATTACATGGAGGTAGGCACTAGCACCAAATTATTAATGAGCAAAACATTTCGCAAATTAGATTTGTACTTTCGTGCCTTGATCTAAGAGAAGACGCACGCCAGCAAATAAATATAACGGCTTAATTGCGACCACGTCATTTCCGCATGAAGAGTGTCTAATTGTTCGCTGCACGACCCTTAGAAACATATATAAGGAATCCCCGCTCTTACAATCAACTAATTGCAACCCTCTATCAATCAAGAACCTCGTTGGTCTGTTAAGTTCATCATATTCAGCGTCGATCTCGATGGGAACAATATACGGGTACGGTTTCCTTCTGGCTTTATTCTTAATTCTGCTTCGAACAGTATAAAGTACATATGCTTGAATAGTTAGATGTTTTATTGAAAAAGAAATATCTATTAATTACTCTCATTCTAGAAGGGACCAGGAGTATCTCGACAGGGCTAAAACGCTTAGCTAAGATCTTAATGCATCTAAAGCCTCACTATAACTAGTCTCCAAATAAATATTTAGAATCCTGCTCAGATGACTGAACTCCGTGCTTCTCGTTAAAGGGGTGGGTGTTAGTGAGATTCGTTTAGTTAGTAAGGACGTCCAACAAGCTGCTTATTAAGTATTTCGACCTGGCCAGCCCATGTGCATCACAAATCCGTACCGAGAATTTATTTGACAAAATGGCAGTTATGCAAATAATTGGCACTAACGACCTTTGCGATATCTAACAATATAAGGTCTGGTAAATCACGGAGAATTCGGCTCGATATTACCCGTACATTACATACCGACACGACATTGGTGGCTTAACTCAAACTAATTGCTAAATTCATGATACAGTAGGACATTGACGTCATGGATTTAAAGATGTGGGACTTCTTACAGCATTGTAACTTTTCGCCTGGCACTCATAAGGTCGAATAATCAAACGTTGAACGTCGCATAGAAAATATTCGTTAGGGTCGAGACGTCAATGTCATACTTTACAATGAGTTAGTGGCAGAGATGTTTAATGACTTAAGTACCCGCAGGTAAGTAGAATTCTCCTTACAAGTAAATTAAGCTAAATGCTTGTATTATAATCCATGTTTGTATCATTTCGGTGATAACCTGGTGCCGGGATGTCCCCTCAACAAAGAGACACTACCGATGTGGAACATTGAGCGTGCATATCGCACTTCTGAGACACATACAACACAGGCCTCAGTTCAGAGTGCCTGAACACTGTTTTTGCTCCTTGTATTTAATGATGCTTGCCTTGGGCGTGTTGTGTGGCGCGTCAAAACAGTGCAGTATGTTATGTTTTCAGCGCGAGCTCTTACTACCGCTACTGAGATATACCTCCACATTTGTCAGTTAGTAAACCTGGGCACATTTTGCTCAATCTATCGAATTTTAAGAAGATTTCTCAGTGATTCGGTGATATTCATCCCATCGATTTTAAAAGTCGGCTTAGGTATCCCGGAAGTTGCGCTCCACTTGTTGCCATCGTTTTGGGCATCGGCATTCAATACAAAAAGTATATGTTCTAAAACAGGGCACGTCAAATCACAATATCTGTTTATAAGAGCCAATCAAAAACGTTTGGAAACGTTACAACCTTATTTGTCGTAGCCAAACATAAATTTGATAACGTCATCATATAAGATTGTATAAAATGGACAGCTACTGCAATCGTTCCATGCGCTTGAGCTTAGGAGTAATATTGACCCTAATAGACAGCAAGTAAGAATGCACTAACGAAAGTTACGTAAATAAGCAGATGCTGCTTTGCGCATTGGTTAGAGGAGGGGGAGTAGCGTAATCCACCAACGCATGAAATTCCAATCGTTAATAGAAATGTGCCCTGAAAGGGGAGGGTTTTGCGGAAAAAAATATGGTTTCAGTATCTAGAAGTTCAGGTTTAAATAACATAAATATGCTATTCATGGTTGAAAGCAGCTTAAATGTGACATAGCGTTGAGGAGGCTGAGGAGTCTCGGTTTGATTTTCCTGGCATTTCACACATTATCAATATGATTTTTTCATATCCATCTATTTTCTAGCACTACCCACAATACATGCAATAATATTTTTCAGTCCTGTAATCGTCACACCGTGTTATCTGTTACAGTTGATACATCCCCTTTCTACGAATAAGTTTTGCTGAAATATCCAAGCAAGCTTCTCCAACAGTTGCTATTGCGTTGATGCTTCAATCAGTATTCGTCGTTAATTTTAACCGCTGGTAGATTCATGCCTTTTTAACATCTTTGAATTATAGGCAAACCACTGAGCTTTACCAACTGATCAGTATAAGATAAATCCTCATCATTTGATTGCCATACAAAGGAAGCTTTATCCAGCTTGTTTCTTGCTCGAAGTCCCCTTAATTCCGCAACAACTCTTGTCTTCCGCACTACCTCTTTGCATTGTTTAGACTGCCTAAGGATACATAGCCAGTCATTACATCCCCACTTGATCTCAATGACACCGCAATTCGCAATTACCAAGAGGCAGAGTTGCGGTTTTCAGCTTCAAAGTGTCATCGTTGTTGGATCAGTTAGTAAATGTTAAGGGTCTTTTATCAAACAGGTAGTATATAGTCAACGAGACATGATTTTAAGGCTGGAAAAAAATTGTGCGAAATAGCAGTCTTATATGATCAAGAAACAGACAATGTAAAATACGTACACATTATTTATCTAACTGCGAAACGTATTTATCTTCGTGCGTTATTGTCACGACATGCCGATGTGAGTTCTCAGGTAATTTAACCAATAGTGTCAATGTTATTTTACCTCATTATTGACCTGATTTGTCATTACTCTAGTGCTGGTTTGACTTGTCCCGCCAATAAAAGACGCATTGATGGTTAATCTATGAACATTAGACTTGGTTGAGTTCCGTGAATAATACAACGCACCGGACCAAGGGTCTTACGATTATGCTAAGTTTAAGGTTCGATGCATCATCTATGATGTACGAATACGACCAAAGCTGCCAGCTATGCATGAATAAATCGCACCAAGTAGGAATAAAAAAAACTAACGCTGCTGGTTCATATTCAACAGTAACGCCCGCCTACGGGACAGGAAATAACTGTTACCAAATCATCTTAACGACACTTGTTTAAACGGGTTTATTAATCTGTCATATACTCCTGGTTGTTGCAATGTAAGTGATGGTTTAAACTATAGGCATAGCACTGCACATCATTGCCATATGGTTTGGTTTATATCCTTGCGTCAAACCCTCGTCACATCTATTCCGTCGGTGAATTATTGCAGAAATGCGCCAACAGAAAAACCTTAACTGGAATGAAAAAAACATTTATCTTTCGCGGTGCTTCCGTGTTATCTTTCATGAGGCTCATATTGTTAGATATACTGCTCCCGTTTGGAATCCCCACTCTACTATATCTAGCCAATATATGAAGGATTATGAGAAAATTGGCGATGTATTCTTCTATTATTATGATTTATCCTGCATACGGCTTTCCCATATACACTGCAACCATTAAAGCTGACGGCAAACAGCACGTAGATAGTGAGCGATATTCAATTATCTAACATTGATGGTGTGTCGAAGATGATCGTTGACATGCATATGCTAATGTGATGAGGCAATGCGCACTATTTAATTTTAGAAATGGAGCATGAAACCATGTCGATAAAATGCATGGTTATGTTTGTAATCACAGACGACGCGAAGCACGTGCAATTTAACAGAGCTAGGTATAAGACATAACTTTTTCTATATTGTGGCTGTGCTATATAAAAAGCTATCGCCGATAGGTCGATTATAGTAGAATACGCCGGATCTAGGAGAACACAAATACCATAATCAAATTAAAAAAATATGGAAGAAATAAGCGGTATCCTTGTTCTGAGTAAGCGAGGAACGAGGGAAATGCTGGAATATTGAATATTGAAGCATGGAATTGCGACTGGATATGGAGGCTGATTCCTATTATTTCTGGTCAGTAGTATCGTATTGTGTGTGTCATATGATTTTGCCCAAAGGAATCACGATCTGTCCAAAGAATTCAACTCATGGAAAGCCATTATGGCTGCTTCAAAATCACGACCAGCTTCATTCTGTCAACGAGGTCTTATTAATGAGACATATAATTAGGAAAAGCTCAGAAACCATACGATACCACCGCTAAACAAACACTGTTCGTTGAATTTTCGGTATAAATGATTAATGCCGATGAACTGAACCGAAACATAGCTACATAATGTTATATACGTATACTGGTGCTATGTAAGGAAGTGATGGCATATATCAAAAAATTTAGAACATCAAGCGTCTGGATAGTTTTAATAATCAATCAGGGTTTGTTTCCTGGGCGATTCAGTCAATCCCAAAACCCCAAAAGTCATAACATCATCGAAATATGAGTAAATAATCGTTTATATCACAGATATATCATGACTAAATAAAGTGTTCCGTTATTCAGTATTTGAGAAAAACGTACACCAGCATCGACGTATATTCATATCACAAGGTTAAATGTGTTAGTCTATGTGACTAGATGCACATAGTTCACGTCCCAAATATTCCCTTTTATGTCTCACCGGACACAGAAGTACCTGGATGCATGGGCAATGCAAGTTATACGACAACGTCTACTGTCATATATATTTGATAATACAGCCCATGCACGTCGAGGTTATAAATATAAGGTAGACTTTTATTGGTAGATTGGGCGATCGTAGACATTGATGATCAGTATTTATGGCGGGCGTGAGCTCTAAAAATGCAGCACCATATCTATCAAATTGGCTAATGGTGCGCGTCTTGGCAAAGAGAGACCAATATTTGACTAGGTAGTATAGACATGTTATCCATGCGTGATGCTGACACTGACGAAGACAAAGACGGACGAAAGAAATTACCGGATGAGTCCCTCAGTGAGAATGTAGTTTAATAAAATAATTAACGTCTTGAGTAAAATGCTTAATAATATTAACAAATCATGCAAGCCTTAGTTTTCTGTATAAGAGAATGCAAAAACCACACTATAAAGTCATAAACATCATTTAAAACGCACAGACGGATTGATATGTTTTGTACGATTTAACATATATGGGAAAATATCAGCGTGCATGATGAGCGTAGCTTTCAATAAATGCGCTCTTCAAGTTTAATAACATCCTTCGATGGCATTTAGCCTGTTTGAGTGCGACTGTCCGAGTTCGCTCTTTGCTGACTGCTCTCGTTTAACTGAGCCATGGAACAGATCAACACAAAGGAAAAAAGGATGCGGATAGGCTGAACCAATATTCCTATAGCACTCACTGTCCATTGAGTATTACACCTGGCATAGCAATAAATACATACCTACTGTAACCCACGTATAAGTTCCATGCGCTGAAAACACCGGAGCGCTTTTATTGACGAAGCATGCTCTCTGTTTAAAGGCATAATCTTGTCGTGAACGTCATTAATGGGGTTCTCGAAGTTTTCGTACAACAAATTAATTCGAATTAGGAGTGACAGATTTCGCAGTTTTTTTCTCATATGCCAGCATGCTGCACATTCACCAGCGGATCAGTGGCGTAGTGTGGAGTTTACCTATCATCATAGTGAATGAAAAACACCATATCAATTATAACTGAGATCCTTAATTATGCACTGTGATGAATATGTTATGTAGAATGGCATGGACAAGCATGCCTGCAATAAACCTTTACTGCGCTGGATCGCATTAACGATCCAAGGTATACTTAACAAAGGCAGCATGCCTACAGCTAGTATATTCCTAAACAAATCATAACTAACCCTCTAAGCCGAACCCCATTGGTATTTATAACTTAATTGTGACATCAACAATGTGATCATATAATTGAATTTACAATTTACGTTTTCAAGAATGATCCGATTAGTAATAAATCGTGCGAGTATAATGTCAGATCGGTTAGCAATATTCTGCGCCTTCAAGCAGTTAAATGTGAGGTACAGATGAAACAAATGCAAATTACCTCTACCACAAAAATGGATTTTTGTTGACGCTATTGCAGGAAATGGCGGATGCTTTGAGACAACATAAGGCTATCGGATGTTCGATTCCAGGGAGCGAATATGTTATCAGATACTTTGGTTCAGCATTACTTATATTCATCTCGTAAGCGGCAACGTGAACAACGAAGACAGCCTTAAGAGGTAAAAACAATATTGTTCTCTGATGCACTTTATGTGAATCTCGTCAATCGGCCTTTGCTCAGGTTTAGTACTTGGATAATTAAATTTACATTTCGTATTACTGAATGCAACAAAAGCAGGTATCAAGATTATAAGTATATGAATCCACTTCATGATAACATGGCAGATATTCAAAGTGCTCCCGAAGCACACCAGTTAGTTCTGTAGATCACATTGCGCATTTGGCCGTGAAATATTTTATTGGGATTTTGTGCACATTAAACGTTAGTGATTTATTTCGTCTGCCACATTTTAACCAACGCAAATATCGCATAGTCATACAATGCATTACGAGCTAATAAAGCATTTCGAGGTTAAGCTGTATATCAAAGCCATTTATGGGGTCCGAATGTCACAGAAAGGCATTTCTGAACTTAATATAACAAAGCCGTTCCACATTTTGGGCCAGCACAAACCAACGTTCGTAGAGGTATTGGCTTTCGGGCTGCGATGCGATTATACCGAGCATCACATGGTGACCGATTTTCCACAAAAATAAACGAGATTAATAGATAACGACGTCGACGACAAACATACACACATGCATGCATACATGCACATGTACATACATACATACATACATACATACATACATACATACATACATACATACATACATACATACATACATACATACATACATACATACATACATACATACATACATACATACACATAGATACATACATACATACATACATACATGTACATACATACATAAAGTTGTAGATATATATATACACCTAAATATATGTACATACATACATACATAAATACATACATACATACATACATACATGGACAAATACATACATACATATTTGAACATACATACATACATATACATACATACATATTCATAAACATATATTCATAATACATATATATCATAAACATATGTTCCTAATTATTCAGTCATTTATTTATATAAATATTTATATACATATGTATGTTCATACATATATTATATGAATTGACATTGTCGTGTCAATAAAGTGTCGAAAATATGTTTTTAAAGGGCGGTAGAAACGCAATATATATACACCTTCAATATTCGCACAGCCATGCCTGCTTCACTATCATGATCACGAGATTGACTGGGGCGATTTTGTCCTTATGTGGAATAATGCGCATATATCGGCGACAGGGATTTCCTTATATATATGACTTAGAAACTCCTCTCGCTGTGTATTCATTGAATTATCAGCCACAAGCGTCAGTAGTTCCCTATGCAGATATGCCTTAGTACGTCATACACCAGAGGAGTGTCGCGAGTGAATAGCCAAATCAACAAAATATAATCCACATCGATTTATCCATTGAGCGCAGTGTTGAGACGGAAATATTTAACTGTGTAGAAGTCATGGCTTAAAATTCACTTGAGACCTGCATACTAAATGTCGTCTTTACATTGATGCTCAGCAGCAATATCCAATAAATATATGGCAAGCTCCCAGATAGCTGATATTTCTCAACCGCAAGTGGATCTGTATATATCAACAGCGATGAGTTACATATATATATAGATAGAGAGATATATAATACTTAGATATATAGAGAGATATATAGAGATAGAGATATATAGAGAGATATATATATATATATAAATAATATAGAGATATATAGATATATATATATAGATATATCTCTAGATAGAGATATCTATATATAGGTATATAGAGATATATATATATATATATAATATATATAGATATATATAGATATATATAGAGATATATATATAGATCTCTCTATATATCTAGATATATATATATATATATATATATATATCTATCTATATATATCTATATATATATATATATCTATCTATATATATATATATATATATATATATATATATATCTATATATATATTTGTATATACATTTATACATATTTATGTTCCAGGGAGTCTGCACTGCTCCTTCAGCTACTGTGGATAGGCTCCATCATTTACTTGTATGTTGTTAGCCAGACATATTGACTATCTATTTAATGGAGCTTAATAATTGTCTTATTTTGATGCCGTCTGATGCTAAATGGCTTGCACGTTTGAATGAAAGTGAAAGAACATTATAATGAAAATAAACTATATATCTGAAATTAAGTTATTTTGTTATTAAACGACTTTAAGACATTACATAACGAGCCAGTTATAATCCCAACCCATACCAAAGTCATTAATGAAAGTTTATAGTACTTGACAAGACTACATTCTTACAAGTATCCAAGAGTTTATAGCCGCGTTGATTGTGTCGCCTGAAAACTTACCAACTCCCTAAAATGCATGATTCATCTTTTTTATTTAAACATTAATCAGGCTAGTTTCTCACAGTCACTTGAGCGTTCGTGGTTATTCAGTATTTCATATGGGCCGGTCAAACATGCAACAAACACTTGTGATGAGACACCCGTACAACGGCTCCGGTATACTGTGTTGATCGCTGAACCGAATAAACAAGACATTTATGCACTCATCATGTACTTTTTTCGGCTGTTCAATCAGCGATATGCCTTAATTTACTGACCATGTGATAAGACTTAGATAATGATGCAACTCTACAAGCTATTCTCACTTGGTGTAAATGTTACCAGTCACTGCCTGCTGCAGGAAGCGGGTCACATAAAGATTCCGGAAGTACCAACTGTATGATTTGGAAGACGCATAAGCAAATATAGCAAAGACAAGTGAGTTACACAGCGAACAAAATAAAGTGAAGTCTCCTCCTAATATAGCATCAGAATATTGTTGTCAACCCCGATCTTTGACGTCGTTGAATGTGTACATCTATCAACACGGTCCATTTTGTGCCATTGACACGACCTGAAATAACAGCGTATGTCTGCATTTATTGATGATGTAAATCCTTGATTTATCTCTGATAAATCAAGATGATGATACCTCTACATTACCCAACAATCGACAATACAGTTCGCTGCGTTGTAACTGAAATCAATGCAACATAACCATAGTAACATGACTTAACTAAATAGGCCGCCGAGGAAAAATGTGTCAGTTACGATATAATTAAGGTTGCCATCACATTGCGGCCATCATAACCGCACTACAAGCTTGTTATAGCTGCGAAGCACGTTAGAAAACATTAACGAATTGTGCGTGTTTATGTAGTCGTAGTTAACGTTGGTTTGCTCAAAGATTTGCAAACGGGTCCTCGTATAATTTGCTGATTGACTTGATTCTACGAGAATAAGACTACGCAATTGGTTGTGACAGAAGCGCAACACCTTGGCTGATATTGTCAAACATTGATAGAGGGTACTAAGCACCGACCGCGGTTTGCTCGGATAATTCGCTTTCGGTACATCATTTGCGCTGTTTAAGATTTCTGTGTAGGACAGGTTCGTGTTGCGGAATTCATAGCACCATTTATTACAGGATTCATGAGTATATTCTGCTGCAAATAGTTCAAACACCACGTCGATCAATTGGACCTAACCATGTATAGGTTGTGAAGTTGGGATAATGAAGGTAGTGCACTGATTTATGACTAGCAAATGATAATACATTTTACATGGACAAAAGCAAAGAGCATGAGTTTTTAATAAAGTCTATACTTTGTTGTTGAACGATGAAAATCATCGCTAACATGTGAACATAGATCCTATCACCAATTCATAACAATCAAACGATGGAAGACATACTCATTGAATGTCGAGGAACTTCCACAATTCTCGTACTGCGATATGCTCATATTGCTTCATATGTAATCAGAATCTGCCGCACTGCACGGCGGCTTCTCAATTGTATCACATATAATGCCCCACAATAATAGCCTGTCTGAATTAGCAAATATAATGTCATCGGTTGTTAACTGTTTTCGGTATACACTGTGTCCCCGCCCATTCATTCAAGCACGAAATTAGGATGTTTTTTTCCTAATGAAGACCAATAGACGGTTTGTAATGATCCGGAATATATAACTTTGACTCCAGTTTAAACCATGTGGATATATATTTGGCGATCATGTGAGGTCAGACAGTCTCAGGTCTTGGAGCTAAGATAACCCCATTTGCTTTGAGAGGGTCTACAGAGCCATTACATCAACGGATTTCGATTTTGATAGGCCGCTTCGAGGTACCATATGTATTTTATCCTCGCATCATTAGGATAAAACGTTTCTATTTTGGCGAATATTTTCCCAAGGACATTCCCGTCGATTCTAACCAGACGCCGACTATGTACGTACTCCAGCACGTAGCATGTTACGTGCAAATTGTTTGGCTGCTCAATTAGTTGTATCACAACATATTATAGGAGGCAAAAAAAAGATCAGTTAATACTGCTTAACAGCGAGTCATCAGGATGAGAAAGCAGCTATAATTAACTGATTCATCGTTATGATTGGCTGATGACGCATTCGTAAAGAGGCAGACCTAGGTGAACTTACAGTGTAAGCATTACACAATGACTGGGTGCCTAAGAATTGCTCGTTTACGTGGTCCGTACTGTTGTACGTGATGTAAATATGTTCTTCGAGCGGCGCCACATTGCTAGTTCTACACATGACTCTACTTACGTTATAACAAGTAATTATGTGCAGTTTTTAGCTGCTTCGTCTCGGTCATTTCATTCTCAATCTCAAAGGCGTAATTTTTATCAAAAATAAATTGACCGGATTAGGTCCTATCAGTTGATCTTAATTTCATGTTGCGGAAGGCATTGTGGTTTAAGCAGAATACTAATGAATCACGGATGCATTAATCCACTCAAATAGGCCACTATTGGGCAGAAAAAGCCTGGCTTAAGGATCAGCTAAATTTGATTAGCATTTCAGGATAATCAACAAACGTCCATTATATTATGCGATGCTCTGTTTATAAGGCTGCGGTAATAGCGACACATTTCTAGACAGGCCCCCCTTATAAATTATTTTAGGGGATAGAAATCGTCTGTTTCTTCAAGCAAAAACTTTAACCAGATCCGGCATTCCTGTTCTGGAAATTCTCAATTAATCGCAATTAGGATGCTTCGGTCGCTGTAGCGATGTAATAACATTTTTCGCGAGGATACGTAACTTAAAACTCGCCTTTCTGATATTTGCTGTTACTGCATACTCTAGCTGCTAATTTCATAATTGATGTCATCTCTATTATCTTTTCCTCATTTAAACTTGCATTATCGAGCGGAATTCTAGTAAATACTCGCATGATTGAGTAATCGATAGACTATTGGTAACACGGACCATAATTAGACATATTGCATGTTTTATTTCATTTACATTGCATCAATAATACATCAGTTTACATTGCAACCTTAATCAAACCGCGGAGCTGCTACGAACGACAGGAGCATTGAGGGTTGAACAGACCCGCGCGTACATACTTTGTGACGTTGTGACGGGTCAAGTGATCCATGCCATGGTGCTAGCCTTCTAAGTCTCTATTTGTGCGGATTGCACTGCAATAAATATTCCAAACAGAAGGGTTCCAAAGAGTGCTGGCAATCCATGTCATATCAAAGTAAGCAATGAGCTGGCGCAGGGGAGGAGCTATGTTTGTTTCGCGAAAATCAGGTGACGGCGCACGCCAACGGAGACATCGGCGCGCCGAAAACCCTAAGGGTGTAATCGCGTTGGAGTAGGAAATCCAAGTTGGAGGGGTCATTCGGTCAGTAGGACTGACGCTGTGGGTTTGCAGCCGTAGCAAGGTTGATGGGGTGGAGCGGGGCCCTAGAGGAAGAAGATTCTTGTGCGTGGTTAGGGAGTGCCTTCTGGACAATCAGTGCTGCAGACTCGAAAAGGGCGTGTACTGGTCTTTGTCATGACCTTGGCCTTGACCTCACAGCTGGTCAGGGCCTTTGCCTGTGGAGGATAGCCGTGAGACTTGTTACCAGAAAAATACAGTCTGAATCACGCTGACTGTGGCTTTACAATTAATAATCTTATTTGACCAGTGCAACGCCAATCTGAAAAATAATTTTTCATCATCATCATCAATCATCATCATCATCATCATTATAGTCTTGCTTTCTTGTTGTCATATTTTTATCGCTGTTATCATCAACATTTAATATTATTTCATATTGTTGTCTCTATGATCATGTCGAGAAAAAATCCCAGCACCATCTTTGCAAACCCGTTTCCTGGTATAACTATTCCCCAGGCTGTCCACCAAGCAGACCTGTTTATGCTTGGTGTCTTTAGTCTCTATAGTATATGTAACGGGCTCGGGTGGAAAATTAGTAATGTCAGTTAGAGCTATCAACCTCTAAAAATATACGTGAAGGTTATGAAAACATTAAGCTTGTATGGTACAACAATATTTGCATTATGTTAGGCATTGATATTTGACTTATTCCTCAAACATTAACGGTAAATACCTAAAAGGTGGGTAGATTATGTTGATCTGTAATAAAACCGTACATAACGTACATCAAAGCGCTACAACTTGCCTTGCGAGAGAGATATTGTCTAAAAACAAACTGAAACTGGTTCTCCCTGATACATATGGCTCGCTTATATGGAATAAGTGCATAGACTAAAAGCCGATTGGTCCTCTCCTACTAGAATGATATAGTGTGCCAACATGGTAAATCAATAGAGTTGCACCATTAGACCAAGCATCCACGTAATTAACTGGCTCTACGTAAACGTGTGAGAAAGCGATGGCTGAAATTCAACGTAACGTTTCTATGGCTTGGTTACTCATGTAAGTGTCGTTGTGATCTCGGTCGTTCCTGGGACGCCATCGACGATGGCAACACAATGAAAGAGAGCGCGAGAGTCATCCGCTGCAAACGGTATCAGTTATGGTAATGTTGAAATAGAGGTCGTGCATATTTCACGTGAAAACTACAAACTCAGTAGGGTATTTTGACAGCCTGAATAAGTAAGACTCAGGCATTTGTTTGTTTAATTGTTCTATGCGTCCAGGACGCTTGCTATCCAATTTTGACTCAATACTGTTCAGCTATTAACCAAGCCGTGGAAATGTGATATACAAATATATATATATATATATATATATATATATATATATATATATATATATATATATATATATATATATATATATATATATATATATATATATATATATATATATATATATATATATATATATATATATATATATATATATATATATATATATATATATATATATATATATATATATCCATTAGGTTGAAGGCATTAAAAATGTGAAGCCGTGGCTGTAAGGCTTACTATTTGACGCATGGTACGGCAAAGGCTCTTATCAAAAACTTCAAGACCGCTGATAACTTCTCATCTCCTTTGATAGTATTATGCGAAAGTGCTAGATGCCATCAAGTAAGAGCACGCATAGCGAAAGCCTGAGAAGCCGCCGAATGATATTGCAAGGTTTGTGCGGTTAATCGTCGTTAGATTGTCATTTGTTACACTACAGCCAGCATAATAGCGATTCATATCGTCTGACACAAGAGGAGAAGGGAATGAGCGGTAGCTATAAATTATCTAGTGGACAGTCTGCGTCGGAGCTATTTTGCCAATAACTGACAGTTTTATTTTTCCGGCCAAAGGTTTATGTTCCCTTTTGATGGGTCTGTGACCAGCAAAAAAGCGTAATTTGAGCAATATTTTTGAAGTTTTTGAAACATCTGCAAATTTATTATATCGTTATGCAATTTTGTTTGATATTAAGTAAGGCAAGGCATACTATTCATGCACTCGAAATCCTATTACAAGGGTCCAGTTGATTTTGTAATCGATAATGGACCGCTAGCAATGTCAGTTAGACGGGCTAAAACGTGTGGACATCGATAGTTGTAGCTTTTTAGCAACATACGCCTTCCAGGTTATTTGGGTGAATGAGCACACCAAATAGAAATATGGAGGTCATTACATATCATACATTACACCATAATTCGTGTTCAGATCGCGATATTAGACAAACTAGTTAACTTGCCGGCCACCTTCAAGCAGGTATTGGCCAACGAAGATAAAAGTAGTTAATAATGGATGAGTCGATTCTACGCAGCTTGCTGATATTTCATTTATCGATTACTTTGTCTTGTTGACACAGCTGACAAATCTATTTAGCTTTGAGAGCAGTAGTATATCAAGAACTAAAGAAATGTCTCGAGCAAATTTATCCTCTACCAATGCAGTTTTCTCTTTGTGTTTTGGTTGCATATCAAAGACAGAAATTAGTCACACGGTAGCTTGTAGCCCAACGTGACGCCATATAGTTGTTGAAATATCAGAGAATGTAACTAACCAGACACATTGGAAGTTTGATCTCCCATACTTTAAGAACCGCCGAAACAAACCTCTTGTCAGCTAATATCAACAAAGTCCAATCGCGAATGAGAAAGTAAGTCGTTTGTATTTTCTTCCTTAGTTTCTCAGAAAAAATGGGTCGTGTCTATTTACAGCATTGCTGTTCCTTTCCAAATGAGGTTCGCTAATGCCTTTACACCTCATATACATACGTCCATCTTAACAAACTTAAGAATATGTTAAAACTCCACCCACATCTACAGCCACCTAGGCTGGCACGATATTACCGTAACTTTCTGTTGACTTGCATTGCATTTTGTGACCATCATCTCTATTAATATCACATCAAATGCCACTATTATTGTTTATTTATTATTCATTCTTGAAAGACTTGTATCGGGGCCTCGGTCATGGAAAGGACATATACCGCACTCATAAAAAACTCACCTTGCTATAGATGCCTAGCGCACATGGGGCGTTGAGCTAGCATAATGATTGGCACAATGTTTGTTAATGGCTAATTGGTTGCCAGTACGACTCAATGAGGGAGGTTAGAATGTTTCACATTTATTTTGATCGCGTTTCACGCAAATGGTCTTACGTAGTCAACAGTCAACCTGTGTCGTTTCGTAACGATACCACCGATGAGGAACGGCTCAATGAGAGGTATTTTACGTTCATTATATAAAACTCTTATATAAAGACGATATACTGACAATGAAGCATATATCCTGATATTGCTGGCACTGACTAGTCACTAACTGAGAAAAAATCAGTAAAACGGTCCAATTTGTCGGTTCAGCCTAATAATTTGCGTACAGCAAAACCACTAATACGAAGCTATGGTGGTACTTTAATTGTTGTTGACCTGCCTCATCAAATTCACCATAACATATTATAGTCTCTCAGCAGCACGAAAACAAAAATGCATTTTGAGGACTTTAAGTCAGTGTCAACGTGTGCTGAAGTGCACGAATCGGAATAAAGTGTGCGTAAATTGCACACCGATTCAAAAGGATGGCCCAATACAAGGGACCGGATGTCATTAGGCAAACACACAACGACACGACATGTTCGTAGCCCTTACCAATTGCAAACGCGAGCCGATCCCACTGACCCCGTATCATTGGTACCCAAGGAGCACCTTTTTCACTGTATCACTCCTGAAGAACATAGTTTGAAACTAAAACAGATCGCTGCGATATATCTTGACCAACCTCAAGAAGCCTAGCCAGTTATTGATCCAGTGCTATCATTAAGACTTAGGGCGATAATGCAACTGGAAAACAACTTGAGAATGAGAGGGATAAACGAGCTGCTATTGACCAAAACATGCTGCTGTTGGATGCAAACACCGGACGATTTCGATGATATACTTGTATCTGCTAGCTTAGGTATTGGTGTGGCAGGCTTTGTGCCTCTGTGAACAATTTTCGTGGCGCCCATTGTCATTGCGCTTGAGACAGCTGCTCTTGCTTGTTGAGCTCTTTCATTGTCCAGGACGTTCATTAGCTGTAGAACTGTAATAAATGATTATTAGCCTTGTCTTTCGTTCACTGGCTAATAACAAGATATTCGACAAGATTTGTCATGTTGTTTGGCACTGAGTAACCTCTAAAAGCGTAGCTGGGATTTTCTGATCGCAGTCGGCAGGCCATATGTGCTTCTCATGTTATAATGTTCTACATTCAAGAATCATAAAACTGTGAACGTCACCGCATTTCTAGCTAGAACGTAACTCGATAATTGACTATACTCCTACAAATGGTAGCTTTAACTGCATTTTTCGGATTGTTTCTGAGTAAACAAATCAACTTGAGTGAACATATTAACTGTATGGCAGCACAACCAATGAGTGTGGCTAATAGGTTGGTGTCCAAACTCTGCCGTGCCATTAATCATTGTACTTATGCGGAAGTACACCGGTCATATTGAGTTCACTCCACAATGCTATAATTGCAAAATAAAAGCAGGATGTGAACTCAACATGACCGGTGTGCTTCTGCATTAGCTCAATGATTAGTGCAAAGTTTGGACACGAACGTATTAGTCACACTCATTGGTTGTGCTGGCATAAAGTTGATATTTTCACCCAAGTGCATTCGTTTCCTCGGTTGCCAAAACACAAGACTTTTTTTATGTTGACACCAGCTGCATGGCCGCTCAAGTAATGTATTAGCGGAATGCTTAAACAAACCGATATGACAAGCCGAGGGTAATTCGGAAGCAGCATCGCCCCATTTTGCTGACATTAATGGCTAAATAATACCCCAAAAGAGTTACTCAGCCGACAAGAGCAAATTGGAATTGACGTCAGCTTTCACGCTTATTGCCGCTAAGTCAGCCGGTTTGCATTCAATGGTGTAAACACTGAGACAAATGCTTGGCGTGTAACTGATTGGTGCTTACAACAGATTGAATACATTATAGCAGTAACTGAACGTTGACATCTTTGATAACGTTAGAATAACATCCAGCGACCACAAGAGCGTCTGACAGGTGGTATATGCTAGCCACAATTACTTTTATCTACAGCGTCGTGAAATGATGATTCTAAATGCATGTTAACAATGTTTGTTTGACATAAAGCGTCGAACATATGATACGACATTGTCCTGACGATTATAATTGATTTACCTCTTATATTTAACGATAACAACTGCATACCGGTGCTACACATCGTCTCTAACTCTTAAATCTCTAGATTCTAATGTGGAATGTATGCTTGGCAAAGAGCAGCGCGATAGGACAAAACAATATGGAATTCCGAGCGTGTTTTATATGCAAGGGATCCAGACATATTGAAAACACGTATCTCGCTTAGTGACTTACTGCCAGCCGGTACCGATTGCTTAATGTCGCTGACTCCTTCCGATGAACATGTTTGGATTACTGCCAGTTAGTCGAACACTGGGAAAATACAAAAAGTAGTTGCCTGCACGTTAACCGAGTTATATATTTGATACTAAACCTAGTGCGCAAGTAACTGTACGAAGAATCAAAGCAACGAGGTACTCAAAACCTGCTCCTAAGCATTTCATGAATATTGAGATTTAAGCACAAATCATTGCCAGTAATTAAGCAATTGTTAACGGGAAACGAATCAGGCGCAACATATATACATTACATAGGTTTGGAACATAAGGCACTGCTGTATGAGCTTAGGAATGAAAAGAGCTTTAAATCGGCTCACCCACTTGTAAGGTTAACATTGGCCAACAATACCGCATATGTGTTTCCATCCCATTTGATGGGAAGGTTGAAGAGATGATTAATTAATTAATGGCTACTTCTCAATACTTTGGCATAGGAAATGAGAGTCATGTATGGTTGGGACAGATAATCACGCTTCGATAGCTGTCTAAATGAGGCAATTATGAACTAAGTGGACGGATTTCCTACATCACAGCTTCACTACCAGAGCTTGGCATAATCGGTCGGTCGTTAAGCGATGCTGAACAAGCCGTGGCTATACAAGATATCGAACGAAACGCGAAATATTGTGTTGGCACTTTTGTGCAAAATATATCTTAATAAACTGATGACAGAACTGCTGCCTGACCATTAAGGCCATCATTTGGTAGTATGAGGCACGGTTATTATGACGCATCCATTGTCACATGACTTTTCATGTCTGGTGTTGCAGGGGGACAAGCGTTTGATCTGCATCTATCGGACAGGCATTTGCCAACAGCTTGATTATGGAAGCTTAATCATTGTAAACACAAACTGGCAAATATACGAAGCTCAAACTCGGAGAACCATTTGACAGAAGTTAGCCGTTCACACTGTTACCATCGTAACACGGTAGTATTGCCTGCATACCTGTTTGTTGGCTAACATGCACGAACTAATTCTTTTCTTAGATACCTGCAATATTTGTTCTCCCGCCGCAATATAACATCGTGAACGTGTCATTAACATATTGGAGGGGTTATTGCGTTACAAAGTGCGACACTTGACAACATTCGTAAAACAGTCAAATCGATATTTCCGGTTAGCTTAGATAGCAAATTTATCCTCAGTTACTTCTTTCGCATACTTTACACATATATATCACTATGACCGCTAAATCTACGCAAAACGCTTCAACACATATTTCGTCGCACAAACTAAAATCATCTAAACAGCATAAGTAAGTTAAATCAGATGGCTTATCAAGTGCAATGCATTCGTAAAGCTTACTAAGCAGACAGCAATAAAACGCTTTTCAAATGTATGTGCTTTTATTGAAAATTCCGAAGAATGCACTTAAAGCTACCATTTGTAGCAGAATTATTGAATTATCGAGTCAGATTCCAATTAGTTTGACGAAAATGCAGTGACATTTACAGTTTTATGATTCGTGAGTGTAGAATATTATAACATCAGAGGCACGTTAGGTTTGCTGACTTCGGCCAGAAAATCCCAGCAACGCTTTAAGAGGTTGCTCAGTGCAAAACAACATATCAAAGATATCTTGTTATTAGCCAGCGAGGAACATCGTCCGGTGTTTGTACTCGACCGCAGCATGTTTTGGGTCAATAGAAGTTCGCTTATCCCTCTCATTCTCGCGCTGTTTTCCAGCGATCGGTTTAAGTTTCTTACGATTTTCGTCGGGAGTTATACAGTGAACAGGGCGCTCGTTTGGAGCTTGTAGGACCAACAATTATATGGAGTCAGTGGGATTGGCTCCCGCTTCTGATAAGTAAGGGATACGAACATGTAGTGCTCGTTGTGCGTTTACCTAATGGCAGCCGCCCGTTATTTGGGGTCGTTCCTATGAATCGATGCGCAATTATTGAAAATCTTATTCCGAATTGTTGTACACTGATTGACCTCTGGAAGCATTGCTACGATCTGTGTTGTCTCTGCCCGAAATCTGGTAAACATTGAGTCATCGCCATGTTGGCAGACAGCGACTATCTGTGGGATATGTGTCCATTATTCATCAACATAACTTATAATGTCTAGCCCGTCCAATGAATCAATGTCAAATCCAAAACTAACTGCCGATATGTACTTGGTCTTACCGTGATCATGAGCTGCAATAAAATGTTAAATTACTACTGAATGCTTGTCATGCTTGCATATGGGTTGATGACTACAATCTGTATTGCCTGAAAAGCAACAACATTATTTAACGTAATATACATAGTCAGTACAAGCTAGCCAGAGAAGACGACTCCCAACTTATTAGATAAGTAACTAACGCATCGAATCAAAGTTGATTCCATATAACATGGACCCAGTTGTTGCATTAAAATCAAATACAATAATACTAATGCATTCGGTAGCCTAACAGTAAATGTTAATGATTAAAGTAACATATTAGCATGGTGACGACGGTCGACGACAGGGGCAATGAGGGTTTGATGTATCTGACAACTTGGCCGGATGTATATGCACCAACAGTACTGATATACAGCATGTTATTTTCACAACACATGTGCGATTATACTACATGCGTCGCATGCCGAGATCAAAAGTCAAAATGCCAATCGTAGCAAATACCATTTGCTCACGTTCCGCAAGCACAAAAGATAATTCATGGAACAGTTACTGCCATATGCTTCAAGTGCATAGATCTAATGTAGAGTGTCTTATTGAACGATACGACGGCTGAAGTTTGTACATTTACAAACTTGTGTTCGTATTACTAATAACAAAGTGGACGAACGTTAAGACAACACAAGGATATTTGATTTTACCTAGCAAATGCGGAACCGTACAATATGCAACGCCTTGACTTGTATTGCTTTTAACTGGTTTGTGTTTATAAAAAACATCAAGCACGATATTCCTGCGACATGCCAAGTTGAACTCAGGCTTCATCCAGAGTCGCAAATGATATACACTTTACATAACGGAGTGTTATATGTTTCGTAGGTTGTCGACGACTCGGCGGTTAGCGGTACTGTCGCCAGTCCTAGTTACATTGACTATGTAATAATCTATCAGAGTTATATAATTGACGGCGATATTCATTCTCCCGCGATATCTTGCACGAAATAACGCACAATTTAAACAGACATTGCACTATAAATACTAACTTTGCAATGTCCACTATATAGAATTTACTCCGTGGGGAAATGCAAAGGTCCCTGCAATTACTGTGACATAAACAGCGTCGCTCTCAGGTAAGTACCAAAGCGGTTGATACCGCCTAAGGTGTTCTCGTAGCACAAAGACAATTGAGGCTGTATACGTTGCCACTCGAAACAAAATAAATTGGTGGGTTAAAACTAAGAGTGTGACAAATATGGAAACAGAGTAAGATAATTCATACTGTGTATTGCATTAGGGAGACGCTTGATATTGGCATCACAGCGAGCAAGATGCTCTGGCAAAGCAACAATATAACGTTTTTGAGCTAGATTTGTCCTCAAATTACATAAATCGCCTCGCCGCACATCCGGTTCATGTACCACATTCGGGTAGTAATGCCATTTAAGCATATCAAGCCAGAAAGGCAAAGCAAGCAAACTAAATAATTCATTTCTTATGTGACATTTAGCAGCCCGCCTACTCGGTCCAAAACGTTATTGATACCATTCTGTGTATGATATAACACTCCCATCTTTTGCGAATGGCTCATCGAAAAGCAGTATATTAAGCTCAGCCTGCCGTACGTTCAGCAACAATATTTAGTCAGCAACATACGCATAGTAAAAACAGCATGGTCAATGTACCGGACGGCAAATTCACCTTACCAGAGTTGCAACAGTCGTATAATGGATAAGAAGATGCGATACAGCAATTACTCTAATGACTTTACCGTTGTGCACCAGTTAATAAACATATATCATGGTTTGGCAGCACGACAATGAAAACATATAATATGTTATGGCGAATTTGATGAGGCAGGTCAGCAACGATTGAAGTAACACAACAGATTCATAATAGTGGATTTGCTGTACGCAAAGTATTAGGGTGAACCGATATATTGGATCGTTTTACTGATTGATTCACGGTTTTTATGCCTGTAATTTCAGGATATATGCTTCACTAAATGTATATCGTTTTTATAAGATAGCTTTATAAAATAAACGTAAAATACTACTTACTTAGCCGTTCCTCGTCGATGGTACAAAACGACACTGGTTGACTGTTGAGTTGACTATGAAGACCATTTGCGAGAAACGCGACCACCGATGCTTAGCAAATACATATGATGCTTATCTTTTGGATTCTTACACAATATATACGACCTATCGATTATTAAATGGCATAAGCTGTTTTAAATCAATGACTTTCCCAACGCGTAAAACAAGATATGTTGCTCGTGTGAGGTGAAATGCGTACGGATAATGAGCACTTAATGGCAATTAGGGCCTTACAAATGACATCAATATGCCGAGGGAGCAATAAAAGTTGCTTCAATCTTCTTAGAATTCCGCATTAGATTGTGTCCGCATATTAGGTTTATTACACGAGTTGTTCAATGTCGCCGTGATATCGGTTATTCATGAACTGCAGTAATACGCTTTTTGGTTGGTGTGATTGCCTTTAATCCGTGTATCAAACTGAATTGAAGCCAACCCTGTGTGCTTGAGACCGATTGAGATAACATGATTGTTCGATATGTCTGCATATAGTTACTCAAACCCTTTGACGTTTTTGGGCATTGCCATAATTAGAAAAGTATTTGATCACTGGACAATCGTTCAGTTGGCCGGGTTCATATATGAATAACATTACATCGAGTGGAAACGGGCAGTACTTAAAACTGCGACTACCGAAAGACAAAGTCACATATATTGCCCGAAAACAAACATGTGACATGTTTCTTAATTTACCTATAATTGAATTAAACTTCGTGCTGCGTCAACAAATTGTGGATATAGACTGATCAATTAAGACAGCGCAATTTTGTTTTGGTCCCGCATTAACTGGAGCACAACTGCCCATTTAGTACTAAAAAGTAGGAACAGCTAATTTGTTTGCTGCACAAAGATACTTATGTTACTCAAATAAGAAAACATCCTTTCCACAAATTTTGCACTTTCCCTACGATATGTCTGCTACAATTGGATATATTGGAATGCCTTTTCATTATCAAACTGATAAGCATTGCTTTAAGGCGACATTTTTTTCAATGTTAAGTGGAACGATTCACACTGACATGGTGCTTTTTTATATTTTATACTAAATGTACGGTAATGTGATTAACATTTGGACTAAGAAGGGTAAAACGGGGGCTTCCAGAACAAACCTTTGCGAAGTATGCAATGGTGTTGTTCTAGCATTACAGGCAGATTCATTCGGGTCGTTACTAAACGGGTCATCGTTTGTTCATTCGGGTCTTTGTGAATTTATATAAGCAGATGTGATTTATGATTAATGCTCCTGACCAAGGCTGAAGCACAACCGTAATTCGTAGAATTTTAATTTGGCACACAAGTAATGTATCAGTCATCTTCTGATCTCGCTAGACAGACGAAACTTATCAGGAATCTGTGACCGTTCTAATGATAAGATTGTATGTATTATCCGTAATGAACTTGATATCTTAAGAAATTAATCCGAACGGATCAGTTTCCAATTTGAATAGTCCCGAGGTAGCTTGTAAATCCCTTTGATATATACATTCCAAACCCTTCAATTTCCATAACAATTAACATCAGCCCGTTTGATCTTCAATTATTGTTAAGGGCAATTGTAGCTCCACGGTTGCTGACGACGCCTTATACTTTTATTAAATTCAGTATTCGGGCACCTATATAGATACCAAGAATCATGACTCGAGCGTCCGTGTATTGTTCACGCGGCGAGCAATGGATCTTGTTAGTGGTTGCTCTGGGCTGTTTTAGCCGTTCTCCTTTCATATGTTTTCCAAAAAAATCAACTTTGAAATTTGTGCATTGCGCAACATCTTTTACTAGAATATCTGTGACAGTCAATGCATAGCTAATTGCATGCTTCTACGCACTTGGCAGCTCATTGCAAGTCACCGTTATAACGAACGCGTTTCCTTCTACACTTATCTTAGGTTTTCCGACGGGCATTATCGCATCTTACAGAAAATTTTGGTGTTAACATTGCCATCCACATGAGTAAAGGCGAACCAAATATAGCGAAACACACGACTTTTACAGCGTACCCACCAAACGCAGGAATGATTTGTATGATTTCACTAAACGCTGGTAGTTAAAACAATGTTGGTAATTATAACAGTTTGTTCAGAAAGACAAAAACACAAGCATTCACAAAGTTCAATGCGGCGATTGCATATCACGAAAGTTGATTCTCGTGCAGGGAAACTAATACATTAAACTCTCGCCATCTCGACTAGCCATTATTACATATTCAATGACAAAGCCTGGTCGTGATCCATCGCCTTCTGAATCGCGAATTGTATAGACAACGTAGGTTGAAAAAGCGACTCAAATGGCTTCCGTATTTTCCCACAACACCTGCTGACGAGCCAGAAATATCCACTACAACTGCCTGAGCAGACGCAGTACGTTATCGAACATACCCAAAGACTGTCAGCATTAATACCGCGCGGAATGGCTGATCTGCGCGCATCATTTCCGAAGGCGGCGTAACCGATCTTCGTCATTGCCATAGACTAGGATTCAGCTAATTCAAATTTATTCCCGTCCTTATGCGTTAAGTCAATGGAAAGTAAGCCCGTGTAATTCTCGGCTATTTTACTTTCATGGAGCAAGTGAGGTAGCTCTCCATTTCTCCCATAGTTCCATTTATTCCCGCTGCAAGTTCTGATCATGAGCCTTAAGATAATTGAAAAACAAACACAGACGGTTGATATTACACGTTCATGCGCTCCAGATGTATGAGTTAGTAATCAATATGTTTTCAAAGCTCGCTCACTCCCAGATTCATCGAACGGGCGACGTTTACTCTCACATTTGATACTATGAATACAGGTATGACGGCCATTCTCTCGCACCTCCCCAACAGTTTGGAATGTTAAACCTGTCAATCAATAAACAGCCTGGTAAAAATATTTGCTGAAACATTACGAGAACAAGCTTGTAGCTGTTGTTACCGTATGCAATCCACAAACAATAACAGTATGACGTCATTATTTTATTTGCAGAGCATAGTAATGAACTTGTTTCCTTTATATATTTGACCTGTAGACCATATTCAACAAATTCAAGGTAGGGATTGCGTCTTAAAACATATCGTCAAAATAGTGGCAATAATTGCTGACAATTATCTGCAAACATATGATACTGTACATGCATGCATTCGTTCGCTTATGAATACGTATCCGTACGCGTTCAGCGTTTTTAGTGACATATCCCCCGGGCCTCATGAACTTCACATCGGCAATACATCTTATCTGACGCTGTGTCTCTCAGGATAGAATCAACCTGTAAGCGTTAGGTGACTCAATTAATTCATTCATAGGTTTATGGCGATCACATGGCGTAGTTGAGGCAGGCCAGTTCAATGGATGAGTCAAAGTGTACTGTGAGTTTGCCCATCAAAAGTCGTTCAATCTGCTCATCTACATATTCGTAAATCGGTCATGTAGGGTAGTTGGGCGCGCTACATGCTGCTATTGATAACTTTTTAGACAGTGAATACATCTTATTGGTCATGGCATCATAAAGCTCCACAGTGTTCGTGGTTATATATGGCTCTCTGAATGTGCAACGGAAATCCAAGTAATAATTGAGGTCATGAAGTGAGCTAAGCTGCAAGCAGTATGCATTGAACACCCACTTTTATTAACAAATGCCTTTGACGAACGCCGACAACCTAAGACCTGTTTTGAATCCTTGATGTTCAAAAGTATTCTGCTATTGGTAGTTTAGCAGTCATCTATCCAACTGCGAGAGAATGTGTGGTATATATGAGAGCTAGCAATCATCGTTGACGAAACCAACATGGTAGTAAGAGGTAATTTGAAATGAAGCAACTTGTCAGATATATTTTGCAAACATATACCAATAGGAAGTTTAACGGACAACTTGTTTGAGTATTTAGGCTAACACCAATTCTATTACGATCAGTTAAATAAGACATCAATAAGTCTCCATAATTGGTTGATGGTTGGGTTCATCAGATATGTTCAAATTTATTTTTATTTGAAATGACTGTTTTATAGTAATTACGTCCGCTTTAAAATACGCAGACACTATGAAGAAGACACTGACTATTGTATGCCACATGAAAAACTGCCAATGGCTTGATTAATGACACGGAAATACAAGACATATGTCGATCCATACACGCTGGCATTGATCGCTCAACAGAAGAGTCGGCCGATGTATATCACATGGATATGATGTGCTACATACTAAGATGTTGAATACGAAAATGTTCCTCACATAATTGGTTAATGTATTTGTGCCCAGGAAAACAAATACTGCGATGGAATGCAAAATGATCATTATCCGGAAATCGAATGTAGAGATGTGTATATTTAATTCTAGGCACTCCCTAGTAGTGGTTTAGGTAAGGGACCCAGTGAAACGCATGTTTGTTCGCTTCGTGAACATTTTGTAGATATTATGACGCTTCCATAGGCGATTACCGATTTGTTTTACAATATGACATGAATATTTCCGTGAATTCACATGATATAATATTAACTGCAAACGCTAGCAATTGGCCCTCCCGTTAAACACTCAATTGACCGATGCAGCGGTAAGCTTTAGGTGATTATTGAACTCATAGTGCGAGGAGTGTGTCGATGTTGATATTGTATGATGCTTCAGAAAAACAAATTTGTTGCCTGATTATAGCTGCTAAGCTGTCCATGTAATCGCGTTTACTAAGCAAAGATCGATTTGTCCGGGGTTTTTTTCTTAATCACGCCAGCTATTTTGTGGTGATTCATAAATTGCCGCGAAACACGTCAATAATATATTATGCATCTTTGAGCAGTTTGTGCGGATGATATTCTAAAAGAAATAATCGCTGACAAAGTTTAATACAGCCTTTGTCTGATGTGTTTTGCTTACGCTCAACTACTCTTCCAACCTTTAACCTAATAGCGACCCTTTTGAAAGGTGCTCAAGAAGATGAAAGCTATATTGCATACTTTTCTTCGTCACAGACCCATGAAGGGCCAAATAAACTCTTCTCCGAACCACACAAATGTCAGTTATAAGCCAATAAGATTTGAGATATAATGGCAAATAACTAACGTTCCTTCCTTTCCCATCTTGAGTCTTTTTGAAATGCATACATTTTATGTGATATATGCTGTGATGTTAACAGCAATAATGTATGTGACGGAGCCGCCTTTAACGCTATTTTATGTATATTGTATGTTTGATCTCAAACAGTTTGACATTATATGATCAAAAGAGTATAAAAGTGTTAATTTGTTCGTCGTAAATCGTTTAATATAGAAACATAGGCATCATCACCGGCTGGGATGAAATATAAATGTGAACTGCCCAAAATGCCTGATCACGTCGTTGGACGTAGCACATATGTTGCGCGCAAACACTCAACATTATTAGTGTATGCGTTGATTGGTAGCTTTAAATTGTAGACCTGCAGATCGGCCCGCAGTATCCACGTTAGGATATCATATATGTAGAGATCCTCATGGACTGCTTAAACGAACGCATATCAGCGCCATCGTATCATTGTTGTGGTGTCTCAGACCACAAACCACTTAAGATGATTACAAGAGGGTACCATTTACCAAATATTCCGAACGCATTTTGGAAAGGTAGACGACTGACCTCGAGCTCATGCTTTACCAACCTTAGTAATGTCACCTACTGTGTGTGACAAAGATATAGGAGTCAATTCAGCACACTCTCAATATGAAAAAGAAGATGTGTCATATTGCTGAGAATGATAATGCGGAGGCTAAATTGATTAGACGGGAGCCACGTGCCTACGATATACAATGCAACCCGAATCCATATCGGCGTATAACAACAATAGAATCGCTAGTGTTAGGTAAGATGAGACAATACAAATAAGTTTGATCTCAAATATAGTATAAATCAATAATTACTGCGAAAGTGATATTTTGATGACAATCGAGTCATATAAAGCACGTTATGCTCTTGTATAGTACATCATGTGCCTGTTGTCTACATTAAAATGCATAAAATTGGGCATCTGTTATTAATTGGCAATGGACCAAAACTCAATATGCTCTCGCGATATATTTGAGCGTTATTTACCACCTGTTGGTTTTAGAAAAAGTTCATAGTGAGCAGCAGCAATGCAATGAAGAATATGACCACGTTAATCAAGGAACAAGAGCGTTATAACCCATTGGGTTAATGAAAGCAAGTACATTATTCAGTGCTTATCGGTATCATAATGAACATCGAGTAACAAGGTCGTACGTTTGATAACATGGCTCGGCAAAGGTATGCACTAAAACTCTCGCTGTGATGTTTGTACCTTATTTCGATCTGGGCGTTCTACAATCAATTAGGGTACCCGTTGTCAGGGGAAAAAGGTAAACTGTAAATGTATCAGGCGTCGTCACGACGACAACCTCAAAATGTGCATGGGGACAACAAAAACACCTGTTGGTTCTCGCCTGTTTGGAGTTGGCATCAATTATACGAATCTGCTGACGGCATCAGGAAACTCCCTTGAGCTTCGAGGAAGTCCAATTAAACCGCAAACACCTCCTGGCACCCCCAGATGATAATACGAAGCTGAAGTATTGTTTTCTCCTGATATATCTAAGTCACGGATGAAACAGCTAACTTAAATAATCTGATGAACGTCGGGTTTTCTAAATTGCTCTTGGATTTGTCTTTGGTTTGTGTCTATCACTCAGGAGCCAGCAATTTATTAATGTCAATATGAAGTAACAAAATGAACAATACTTGCTTGAAGTTGGCCAGCATGTTAACTAGTTTGTCTTATATCACGTCCTGAACACGAATCATGGTGACATGCATGACATGTAATGAGCTCTATATTTCTATTTGGTGTTTCCATTCGCTCAAATAACCTGGGAGGCGTATGTTGCACCACAGCTACAACTATCGATATCCGCACCTTTGAGCCCGTTCAACTTACATTGCTAGTGGTCCATTATCGATTCCAAAATCACCTGGACCCTTGTAATAGGATTTCGAGTGCATGAATAGTATCCCTTGCCTTACTTAATATCAAACAAAATTGCATAACGATATAATAAATATGCAGATGTTTCAAAAACTTCATAAATAATGCTCATAATACGCCCTGTTGCTGGTCACAGACCCATCAAAGGGAACATAAACCTTTGGCCGGATAATAAAATTGTCAGTTATTGGCCAAACAGCTCCGACGCAGACTGTCCACTAGTTTATTTAACGTTCTATATATTTAATTCACGCTACATAGTTGCTTACCACATTACAGCCCTTGTTGTATATTAATTGTGGCAGAGAGCTAACCTCAAATTTAATAAACACATTCCTTGAGATGCTGTCACATGTGTGTTTTTACAAAAACACAACAAACGCTGTGTGCTCGTTAACAATTAAAACTCCACTTCCAACTATGTTACCAAGATATTATCATAGAGAAAAAAGTGTTATATAATTCAACTGTAAACGCAAATGCTATAAGAGAAACTTTGGTCTTATTTAACGTTGTTAATGCGTACAACCTGCTAAATATGCCACGGCTTTGTTGGTAGCTGAACAGGATTGAGTCAAAATTAGATTAGGCCAGTACAAATAGCAAGCGTTCAGGACGCATAGAAAAATCACACAATCAACTTCACAAGTCTTCCTTAATACGGCAGTCAAAAATATCGTACTGGCACAGGTTTGTAGTTTTTGCGTGAAATATGCATGATCTCGATTTCAAGATTACCATAACTGAAGGCGTTTGCAGCGGATAACTCTCGCGCTCTCTTCCATTGTGCTGCCATCGTCGATGGCGTCACAGGAAAGAAAGAGTTCACCAAGGGCATTCATATGAGTAATATTAAATGCAAAGCAATACGCACAAATAGAGACTCAGAAGGCTGGCACTATCGCATGAATCACTTGACCCGTCACAACTGCCTTGGCCTCTACCTTCTTCTGTACCTTCTGCATGCCAAAACCAGGAGCGTCCCATCAACGTTCGCCTGGCTTCCAACAAAGTATTTACGCGTGTACCATGCACCCGCTACAGGCACCATCAGAAAGTCATTTCTTAGGTGTGGAACAGATACTAAAAGGAAGAAAAGACAGTCCAGAATGTGCTTCGCGTCTGCTCAGCCCTCAATGCTCCTGTTGATCGTAACAGCTCGCGGATGATCAGGGTTGCAATGCAAACTGATGTATTATCGATACAATATAAATGTAAGGGGGTATTCAGCGTTTTAAGCAGTGGGTTAGATATTCATATTGTGATGTTGTGAAAGATGAGTCACTCAGATATCACAGGGGATTAAAACTCTTGATATAAGACGCTATAACACGTCTGACACGTGCCATCATAGCACCAGGGTACGACTTTTCTGAAGTAATTCATCACAGCGCGGTGGTTAGCAACCTTTCTCTAGCTATGGCTAGTTATACCAGCTAGTGCCAGATCGATCATTGTGGCTTCAATTTACAGTTATTATATGCATTTCACGCTTTTGAAGCATTGCAAAACACCATTAACCTAAAGATCTGAAACTGGTGCTTCTCCCTGATTATCAAAGGGTTAGCGCATTGTGCCTGCATCACTTGTTATTTAAGCTAGCGGTACCAGGACTTTTACACCTTTGTCGATAATGTTGTACGTCGGCAAGCATAGAATGATCGTGTGCCCGAGCCATCGGCATGGTAAAAGACATTTTTAGTAAAATGTTCTTATTTTGAATACATAATTATGACGGCAATCAACCCTTTCCAACAGTATGCGTCTTGTTATTGCTATCGCATGTAACTCAAAAAGACCATGTTTGAAGCAATGATGTTCTAGAGAGTGTAACCATAACCTTTCGTACCGACCTACGTATTTTTAGGATAATCGAAATATTTATAGCTAATGTAATGCTAATTTATCTGACGGACTGTAATAATGATTAATAAGTGACTGCTGCAACCATTTACCCGAAGGTTTATCATCACGCCGTAGTTAACATTCCTATTTGGCTCGTGTACTCTTTCGCGATATAGTATATCAGAGAGCAATACTATTTGGTTCACTTATTTATCCACGCTAACTATGGGGTGATGTAAATTTCATTATCCAAGTGCAAAATCTTAGCTTAGACCGATTGCCGAGATTCACATAAAGTACATCAAAGAACAATATTTTTTTCTCTTAAGGCTGTTTTCGTTGTTCACATTGCCGCTTACGAGATTAATAAAAGTATACCTGAACCAAGATCTTCTGATAGCATTTTCATTCCCTAGAATCGAACATCAAATAGCGCTATGCTGTTACAAAACATCCGCCATTTAATGCAATAGCGTCAACGAAAATCCATTTGGTGGTAGAGGTAATTTGCATTCGTTTCATCTGTACCTCACATTTAACTGCTTGAAGGCGAAGAATATTGCTAACCGATCTGACATTATTCTCGCACGATTTATGACTAATCGGACTATTCATGAAAACGTAAATAGTAAATTCAATTATATGATCACATTTTTGATGTCCCAATGAAATTATTAATACTAATGGGGTTTGGCTTATTGAGTTCTTTAAGTTTTGTGTGGGAATGTACGAGCTGTAAGCATACTGCAGTCGTTAAGTATACCTTGGATCGTTAATAAGATCCAGCGCAGTGCATGTATACTGCAAGTATGCATGTCCATACCATTCCACATCCCTTATTCATCACAATGCATAATTAAGGATCTCAATTAAAAATGCTGTTGGGTTTTTTTCATTCACCGTGATGTATTCTCCACACTACAACCCAGATCTGCTGATGATTGTGCAGCACGCTGGCCTATGAGAAAGATCGTATAAGAGACTACGATATCTGTCACTACCAATTCGAATTAGCTTGTTGTACAAAAACTTCAAAAACCCCATGAATAACATTTAGCACAAGATTATGCCCGTAAACAGAGATCATGCTTCACCAATAAAAGCGCTCTGGTGTTAAAAGCGCATGGATCAAAGGCGTAGTTTACAGTAGGTAGGTATTTATTGCTATGCAAGGTGTAATACTAAATGGACAGTGAGTTCTGTTGGTATATTTGCTCAGACTATCCTCGGCCTTTTTTCCTCTTTTTCGATCTGTTCCATGGCATAGTTAAACGAGAGCAGTCAGCCGAGAGCGATGTCAGACACCATGAATATATCACTATGACTGTCGCACACAAGCACCTTCAAATATTTTTATAACTTAGTTAAATATAAGTCCCTGATTTCCAGGACACGCAACATCAGCCAATTAGGTAGACATAATGTTAAATTATGGAGCTCAAGTCCGCCATAAATACTGATCATCAATGTCTACGCTCGCCTATTCTACCAATAAAAGTCTATCTTATATTTATAACCTCGACGTGCCGGGGCTATATTATCAAATATATGACAGTGGACGTTGTCGTATAACTTGCATTGCCCCTAAATACGGGCACCTTGGCCCGGTGAGACATTAATGGGAATATTTGGGACGTGAACTATGTGCATACAGTTCCATAGACTAACACATTCAACATTCTGATATGAATATACGTCGATGTCGGTGTACACTTTGCTCAAATGTTGAATAATGGAATACTTTATGTAGTCATGATATATCTGTGATATAAACGATTATTTAATCATATTTCGATGATTTTATGACTGTTGTGGTTTTGGGATAGACCGAATCAGTTCCCACCATGCCTAAGATACAGTTCGACTGAATCACCAGGATACAAACCGCGATTGATTATTAAAACCATCCGGTTGCTTGATGTTTTTAATCTCGTGAGATAAGCCATCACTTCCTTATATGGCGCTAGCCTTGCAGCCAATCGATGAGTCAGAAACATACTAATATCACATTGTGTACCCATGGTTCGGTTCAGTTCGTCAGCATTAACCATTCATGCCGAAAATACAGCGAACAATGTTTGTTTATGCATATTAATAGCGGTGTTATCGTTTGGTTTCTAAGCTTTTCCTGATGGTAAGTCTCGTTAGCCAGAGCTCGTTGACAGAATGATGTTGGTCGTAATTTGGACGCAGCCATAATGGCTTTCCATAAGTTGAATACCTTGGAGATATCGTGGTTCTTGTGGGCAAAATGATATGACACACACGATACGACACTACTGACCAGGAATAATAGGAATCAGCTTCCAAATCTAGTCACAATATCATGCTGCATTATGTAATATTCCAGCATTTCCCTGGTTTCTTGCTTACTCTGAACAGGTAACTCATTTATTCTAACATTTTTGTATTTCTTTATGGCATTTGTGTTCTCCTAGATCCGGTGTATTCTACTATAATCGACTTATCGGCGATAGCTTTTCATATTGCACAACCAAAATATAGAAAAGAGTATAAGTTATACCTAGCCATTAGATCCGTCGCTCTGTTAAATTTCAGGTGCTTCGCGTCGCCTGTGATTACAAACATAACCATGCATTTTATCGACATGGTTTCATGCTCCATATCTAAAATGAAATAGTGCGCATAACCTCATCACATTAGGTTACGTATGTCACCGATTATCTTCGATACACCATCAATATTAGATAATTGAATATCGCTCGCTATCTACCTGCTGGTTGCAGTGTATATGGGAAAGCCGTATGCAGGCTAAATCATAATATTAGAAGAATACATCGCCATTATTCTCGTAATCGTCCGTATATTGCCTAGAATATAGTAGAGTGGAGATTCCAAACGGGAGCAGTGTATCTAACAATATGAGCCTCACGACCTATAACTCGGCAACACTGCGAAAGATAAATGTTTGCGTAATTCTAGTTAAGGTTTTTCTGTTGGCGCATTACTGCAATAATTCACCAATATCAACGGAATAGATGTGACGAGGGTTTGACGCAAGGATATGAACCAAAACATATAGCATTGATATGCAATGCTATGCCTATAGTTATCCCATAACATACATTGCAACCACCAGGAGTATATTACGGATTGAACTCGCGGTTTTTATATGCTGTTTGGAAGTTTGGACCATACTTTAAGCCGTCCCTCCTGAATTCCATTTGAGTGTTTCATATCGGATCCAAAATGTGATAAACTGTTCATCTTGCTGCAGATATATTCGATTTGCCGAGGACATAAAGGAATCAGCGTTGACGAAGTTACAGTTAGCAACCATAATATCTACTTAAAAGTCAGCTGCAGACAAGTTGCAAACGTGGAAAAAATCCACAAAATGACGAACACCAATCAATTACGACTTAAATTTTGTAAACCCACACTGATCAGATATACGCGTGTAAGGGCGCCGACTGAGCTCTCCTGAGTATAAACCTAAATTCCGCATCATCTGAACGACGAAAAAAAAAATGAGGCGATATTTATTCCTCAGCGCAATGGCTTTAGATTTTGAATATGCATTAATTCTTTTGTCGCATAAAATCCTCGCGATACCATCGAATACGCCGATAAAAATGTCAAAGCGAATCATGCAATGCCGGGACCCCACTGACGACATTTATCTTTATTATTCGCAAACTGATGTTTGCAATGTTGTGTGCGAGTGCGCCGTTTCTGCAAATGTTATTCATGCCACATGGTTGGATGTCAGGCGGGTAAGTGGGCAGCAACATAGCATATGCTTCAACATATATACACACATGATTAATTTCATGTACGGCAGATTTGAAGATCCAAGTACATGGATTAGATGTTGAAATGTATTTATTAATCATTCCTACATGCGGTTGATAGAACATTGCGTAGTGACGGAGTAATGATGGATAATCTCAGATTGATCCATCTACACCTCGAAGCTTTCATTTTTATCCAGATTTAATATCTAATACTTAATATTCCTGAGTTGGCATTCAGTTCAGTAAGTTTGCACCTCGTTCTGCCAAATAAGTCACATTAATTCCTCGGAGATTGTGGCGAGTGCAAACATTTTACACTCGGCAGGATCTTTAACAACGAATTGTGACCTCAAAAACGGTGCTAATGTTTTGTTGTCTTCGACAAGTGAATGCTGCACTGGCTGTTTGGTAATTTAGTGCACGCTGCAATATTACCATTTAGTGGCGTATTTTTCAGTGTCTATCTCCATTATTGGTCAGTTGTGAGTTATATTGTATTGTAAATTATCACTTTTTCATAGCTTGCCATATGGAAACGGCTATGTTTGTGAACTCAGTTTCAAGCCATATTAAGTCTAATGCTTTGAATACTCCGAATGCGTTTCTATTGGCAGTAAGGTATAATATGATGTAAGTCACAACGCTGCTGCTTCGTTATGGATTTATTAATTGATGAACATCAATACGGTCAATCAAAAGTTCCTTTAAAAGCCCTTTACCTGCCTCGAATGAGCTCTGGAATTTCGGGTAATTTAGAAACTAAGTTTTGGATGGAATGCAATTTAATACTGACTCGGGCGGCGTGCTACACTACCTTCTGCGCATTAAAACAAACGTGATATTTGACGAGGCATTGAACCGAATATTCCACTTCTCAGGAATTATAACCTAGATGTGCAAATGTGTGCGCCCTGGTGATTAATGTTGCTGCGGACATTGGGTGTGCATTAGTTAAAGGCAACGAGAAAGTGGTACACACATAGTATTCAAAGATTGCTTTAATAGATTCTTATTCACAAGTGCGATATAGTTAAAAATCTTTCTATTTGTAGAACAGCACATCAGAACATTTTGTTATTTACCTCTGACCAACTAATATTCCAATGACCATGATCAATCGACCCGTTTAATCGAGTGTCGTTAAGATGATTTGGTAACAGTTATTTCCTGTCCCTGGTTAATGTGGGCTACCGTTTGGGGCAATGCAATCACACACATAGCATGTTATGCTAAGACATCTATATTTGGTACAGTTTGGAACGCTATTCTATCCAAAGCAATGAGTTTAAAGCTGAAGAATCGCAATGTCTGGTTATAACTTTTCCCGATTGTAATCGGCTTATTCAGCTATCGACATGTGGCTCATAGGGATGAAGAGCTGCGCCAATATTTTCTAAGAGAACGTCAGGGGGTTATATATTACCACTGAGTGAGTTCATGGAGCGAAGCGTCTCTACTGCCAGGGGAGTTTGTGCCGTGTTTTCGTTGACATGCATTCTGCCGAAAATTTTATTGAATATGGTATGCATCGTGTTTGTCGTGGCTTTTGCCTATAATTGCTGACCGGGTATATGTTTCTACGACATCATAACACCTGAGGTATAACAAAGCAATTTACTGTAGTATTTGCCAAAAGTTAAGCATCATAACCACAAACAATCTATTCGCCGATGCCTACCTAATTATCGCCACCATTAACATTGACGCAGTCTCTCAAGATATCCCCTAATTTTGTGATGACATCACAATCGCATTGGCTTATGCTGTTTGCAGCATAACATACATGATCCTAGAGAAGATTCTATTCCTGATACATTACAAACAGGTCATCAAATTAATGCACAAACTTAACAACCATTGGCATAATAATTGTACGACCGTGTAGACACGTGGTAATTTGAATACAGCAAAACCATTTGGTACATCTCCATGTATAGTCATTGGGCGTTTAGCAGAGGCTAGAGCGTAATCAGTGGCATACTTAACTAATAGTAATTGATGATGACTTGACTTAGCATTATTAATATCAAATACTGTAGAAAAACACCCCCGATTAATAATAAATCTACTAACCTACCTTTTAAGCGCGAACAAGGTGACTGCTTGGGCCCCGAATTTGACATCATAGTTAGCTATAGGTGAGCTATAAATGATTAAAGTTATTGTATGACGGCGAATTAGGACGTTGACCGCATTTGTTTCATATTGTCACGATAGGCGACCAATTTTACTTTAACATTAAACGTATGCGCAACAATTTAATCGAGTCATCACCAGTGACAGCGTAGCTTCTCTGTGAAACCTAGATTTGCACAAAATAACCAGCTATGTAATATACGAAAGCTAGATAATATGCGAAGGGTAATTGAACGTTCAATAATTTGATTGACTAAGCATGACATAGGTTTGATAGCTATTGTGTTGACTAATAGATCTTGATGATTATTTAGACAAATTGCCCTGCATATCTTTGGTGCTTTTGATGTATGCTAGGTAGATGACCAGTCGTATTGCTTTGACGCGCATTCAGACCACACGCTTCGTGACCAATTAGCGTATTTTCCTCATTCTCGGTCTGCAGCACATGTAACAGCTGTAGTAGAGTTAAGGGAACAGTACGATGGGTTAATTGGTGTCTACAGTTAGTCACACACATGTATTGGGTGTTTACGACCATTCGGCGGCATATTGAATTGCTATAGATGAATGCGGTTTTTTTTTCATTTCTCGGCAAAAATAATAATTCTTCATTGAATAGTGACAACTGTTGTTAATTGATTCATATATGGGCATGTACGTGCATGTACCACGCTCGGAATCTACCAGAACAAACATTCATTAGATAGGCAAGTCAAATTCTTATTTGTCAAGAGTGCTGAGCGTGGTCTCATGGGGCGGCTATTATGTATCGGAACATCCATGGTTTTGTTTTAGCCCGAAACGGTAATTGCGCTAAAGCGGACGATTTCATTGCGTAAATGTAATACAATTGTCGGATCTAATTTTTTAAAAGAAAACATGGTGAATGCCATCCCCATCAAGTTGGTAAAGCCGTTCTATTATTAAGTAACCTTAATGCTCGAATATGCTTACTTGGAAGCTAAGTCATGTTCCGATATCTTACCTGCATTTACCGTCTGGCCCTTTATTGATATTAATTCAAATGATGACGACTGTATATCCCAGCCAAAGCTTCCAATCATGGCGTAGATTGACAAACGCTCTCAGCAAATAAATTTAGCTTACTTCACTTAGACAAACCACTGGCTAACCACTAATCAACAAAGGACTTAATCCGGATGCTCAATTAGTGTATTAAGATGCACCAGCGTCATCTTGTGACTACAACACGAATGAATTTATTACGCAACGATACTTGTACATAACGATGTTAAAATGAAAAATCTAGTGAATGCGAACAAGGAATGCTTTTATAAAACACCCACCAGTAACTAGCGCCCCCACCGCGGGTGAATATTGATAGAGGAAGCGATGCCGGTAAGAATAGACAAGGGTATTACACTCTACGCCTGCTGCAAGTACAACGTTTAACAGTTATCCAAAATGAAAAAATTCCCAAATCAAGTTTAGTAAGGCTGATTCCGGATAACGGCCGTTACTCGTGAAACATTGATTAATAATAAATTGCCATGGCAACAGGTCTACATCAACCGCATTTGAAGTATAACACATTGAGTAGGCGAGTTAAACTCCAAGTGGTGGCTCGGAACGAGCTATTGGCCTTGTCGGGTGGTTATTTAGAGAGCTTTTGTATGCTGTTGTCAATTTCCCACGTTAATGAGGTCGTATAATGAAGCAATAATACTTTATGATAACCAATCACCAGCTGCGTTTGAGATAAATGTCGACACTAGGTAGATAAACTTAACACCTATATGGCGTCATTGAAATCATTGGAAGCATTGCAGCCCTCAACGGTGCTTTCATTTATTGCCTTACGTGAAGCAAAGACTACAAATGGATCTCATCATTCAAAGCGGCTTGCGTTCATATGCTAGCACCGTATTGACAAGAAATCTGGAGCAATGTAACGATGTATTGATATAAGGCAGGATAACACCTTCTGAGCCGCCGTTGTACCTTTGCAAATATCAAATCATCTTTTATTATGAAGATTATACAGGAATTTGCTGGAACGCTGAACAAATGTTAGGCTATGTATGATGAATGGCAATTCGTGAACTAAGATGAATCCGAAGAAAATTTTTTAAAGTAGGCAGGCGTTAATGTTGAATATAAACCAGCTGCGTTAGTTTCTGTATTCCTACTTGGTGCGATTTATTCATGCACAGCTGGCAGCTTAGGTCGTATTCATACATCATAGATGATGCTTACAGCCTGAAACTAAGCATAATCGTAAGACCATTGGTCCGGTTCTTTTAATTATTTACGGAACTGGACAAAGACTAATGTACATGGATTGACCATCAATGCGTCTTTTATTGGCGGGACAAGTCAAACCACCACTAGAGTAGTGACAAATCGGGTCAATAAGGAGGTAAAATGTCACTGTTAACATTGGTTAAATTTCATGAGAACTCAAGACGGCATGTTATGACAACAACGCACGAAGATCAAAACGATTCACATTTATCGAAATAATGTGTACGTATTTTACATTGTCTGTTTCTTGACCTAAGCAGACTTTTAAAACCGATGGGATGAATATTTCCGAATCATTAAGAAATCTTCTTGGCATTCGATTGATTGAGCAAAATGTGCCCAGGTCTACTAGCTGACAATTGTGGAGGTACATCTCAGTAGCGGTTGTAAGAGCTCGCGATGAAAACATCAAAAGCACACTACAGTACGGTTAGAGACCGCCGCGCAACACGCCCAAGGCAAGCATCATTAAATACAAAAAACAGAAACAGTGTCCAGGCACTCTGAACTAAGTGTCTCTGAAGTGCGATAAGCGCGCTCAATGTTCCATATCGTTAGTGGCTGTTTGTTGAGGGGACGACCCGAACACCAAGATATCACCGAAATAATACCAACATGAATTCTACTTAGTTGCGGGTACTTAAGTCGTTAAACATCTTCGCAACGAACACATTGTAATGTATGACATTGACGTCTCGACCCTAAAGGATATTTTCTATGCAACGTCCAACCTTTGACTATTCGAATTAGTGTGAGTTCAAGGCGGAAAGTTACACAACTTTTCAATGCTGTACGAAGTCACCCAACTTTCAAACGATGACGTCAATGTAATACTTAATCATGAATTTAGCAATTAGTATGAGTTACGCCACCGATGGCGTGACGGTATGTATTGTGCGGATAATATCAAGCCGAATTCTCCGTGATTTACCTGACCTTATATTGTTAGATATCGCAAAGGTCATAACTGCCAATTATTTGCATAACTGCCATTTTGTCATATAAATTCCCGGTGCGGATTTGTGATGCACATCGGCTGGCCAGGTCGAAATACTTTATACGCTGCTTGTTGGACCTCCTTACTAACCAAACGTGTCTCACTTACACCCACTCACACGAGAAGCACGGAGTGCAGTTATCTGAGCAGGATTCTAAATATTTATTTGGTGACTTGTAACATTGAGGATTTAGATTTATTCAAATCTTAGCTACGCGTTTTAGCCCTGTCGAAGTACTCCTGGTCCCTTCTAGAATGAGAGTAATTAATAGATTTTTCTTTTCAAATTAAATATCTAAATATTCGAGCATATGTACGTTATTCTGTTCGAATTTAGAATAAAGCAAGAAGGAAAGCGTACCCGCATATTGTACACATCGAGGTCGACGCTGAATTTAATAAATTTAACAGGCAATACTGTGATATATATATATATATATATATATATATATATATATATATATATATATATATATATATATATATATATATATATATATATATATATATATATATATATATATATATATATATATATATATATTTATATATATATATATATATATATATATATATATATATATATATTTCATTTGACGTAGCTTATTAAATGTAGTGTACTATATCCAATCAATATACGGTTTGCTGTTCCCATCGGAGCAGCAAGGTTCCATTCCACTGAGGCTTTTTATGTAACGTAAACGATGTACAACATCACCTGTAATCTAGAAATGCTAAATGATACATTATACCCTTTCCATTTTCATGGACTTGTCATTGTGCTAATACACTGCGTCGCTGGCAACATCTCTGTCAAACGTATGCAATTTACCACTGATATTTCCGCCGCCCGTACCTGACAGCGGAAATTACCCTGTTATGGTAGTAATTCTGTAAGCAGCTAGTTATAGTCTTTTTGATTTCTTTGTTTTATCACATCAAATTGCTTTTGACAATATGATAAAACGAGATTAAATACCATGTTGTGGTGCGTCGTCCATTGAATAATTATGTATCTAACTAAAAACCTGGAGGGAAACGCTAAATACTTGCGGCATATTCAACAAGCAGTGTGCGTGAGATTGTGAGCGTGTGTGTGTGTATGTGTGTGTGCGCGCGCTCGCGTGCCCATTGGTGTGCGTGTTAGTGTGTGTTAATGTGTTTATCTGTGTGTGTTTGCGCGGGCGTGTATGTATGTGTTAATGTATTTGTGTATGCGTTTGTATGTGCGCGTGTTCCTAGATGATGCAGAACTCTATTAGACAAGCAGAGCCTCATTAATGTGTCGTATGACGTCTTGCATCGATACTTTGTAAGGATCCCTGTGTCTGAGATTGCGATTACGGGTTTACACAGATGGTGCTGGTGAGATTTTCGACAGAATGATAGAAACAACAATATAAAAAAATATTAACTATTGATGATTATAGTAATAAAAATATGAAAATGAGAAAGCAATACTGTGATGATTATGATGCTGATGATGATGATGATTATGATGAGTAAAGGCCCCGATCAGCTGCGAGGTCTAGGCCGAGGTCAGGACAAAGACCACTACACACCCTTTCGAGTCTGCAGCACTAATTGTCCAGAAGGCCATCCCCAACCACGTACAAGAAGCTGCTCCCTCTATGGCCCTGCTCCACCTCACCAACCTTGTCAGGGCGCAAACCGCCCAAAAAACTCCTCCAACTAAGATTTCCTACTCCAACACGATCAAATCGCTGAGGGTTTTCGGCGCGCCGATGTCTGCGTTGGCCTGCTCCGTCATCTCATTTTCGCGACGCAAACTTAGCACCACACCTGCGCCAGCTCCTCACTTACATTGATATGACATGGATTGCAGGACTCAATGGCACCCTTCTGCTTGGAAGTTTTTGTGCAGGGCAATTTGCACAAATAGAGACTCAGAAGGCTGGCACCATTGCATGAATCACTTGACCCGTCACAACGTTTGTGCTTTTATGCATGACGAAACCAGGAGCGTCCCATCACCGTCCGCATGGTTTCCAACAAAGTATTAACGCGCGTACAATGCACCCGCTACAGGCACCATTAGAAAGTCATCTCTTAGGTGTAGAATGGATACTAAAAGGAAGAGAAGACAGACCAGTATGTGCGTCGCGTCTGTTCAGCCCTCAATGCTCCTGTTGTTTGTAGCAGTTTCGCGGATTGATCAGCGTTGCAATGCAAACTGTTGTGTAATGGATACAATGTAAATGAAATAAAACATGTTGTAGGCTCGATTGTGGTCCGTATTACCAATAGTCCAACGGTTTCCACTCATGCGAGTATTTACTATCATTCCGCTCGATAATGCAAGTTTCAGTGAATATTACAGAGACGGAAAAAGCTAACGCGTTTTTAAAGGGGGTGGGGGGGGGGGGGGGGGGTTGGGGGAGATGACATCATCAACGAAATTCGCAGCTAGTGTATGGGGCAAAACAACGGAAAGGCGAGTAATAAGTTACGCATCTTTGCGAAAAATGTAATTACATCGTTACAGGGGCGATGGTACGATTCATTGGGGAGATAAAAGAGATGACATCATCAACGAAATTCGCAGCTAGTGTATGCCGTAACGGCAAACAACGGAAAGGCGAGTAATAAGTTACGCATCTTTGCGAAAAATGTAATTACATCGTTACAGTGATACAAGCATCCTAATTGCGATGGTACGATTCATTGGGGATATCAAGGGACATGAATGCCGCAATTGCTTGAAAAACCATACGATTTCTATTCCGTAATATAATTCCAAACCAACGCAGATTTTACTTCGGCGTCATGTCTAGAAATGTGTCACTATTACTGCAGCCTAATATGTAGTGCATCGTATAATATAATAGACATTTGTTGATTATCTTAAAACGCTAATCGACTTCAGCTGATCCATAAGCCTGGCTTTTTCTGCCAAATAGTGGCTTATTTGAGTGGATTAATGCATCCGTGATTCATTAGTATTCTGCTTAAACTACAATGCCTTCCGCAACATGAAATTAAGATCAGCTGATAGGACCTAATCCGGTCAATTTATTTTGGATATAAATTACGCCTTTATGATGGAGAAAGAAATGACTGAGATGAAGCAGCTATAAACTGCACATAATTACTTGTTATAACGTAAGTAGAGTCATGTGTAACATTAGCAATGTGTCGCCGCTAGTAGAACATGTTTCGGACCTCACTTAGAACAAACACAGTGATATGTTCAAATGAGTTGCAACCTAGGTATCCAGTCATTTTGTAATGCTCATACTATGTTGAATCGAACACCAAAGACCATAACTTGAATCAAAGCTATATATTCAGGATCATTACGAATCGCGTAGAGGTCTTCGATCTTCATATCCATGCCTGAATAAATGGGTGAGGACACACCTGATACCGAAATCAGTTAGTAACCGATGCTTTACATATATTATTCGGGAGTTATGATAATCAACTGTTTATTAAAATCAGGTAGGCTCTCTTTGTGTGACATTATATGTGAATATATTTGGAAGCCCCCCCCCCCACCTCCCCCGTTTCGCAGCAAATTCTGATTACATGTAAAGCAATCTGAGCCTATCGCAGTACAAGAATTGTGACAGTTCATTGACATTCAATTTATATGGCTTCCATCGATTGGTTGTTATGTATTGGTGATCGGATCTATGTGTTCACAGGTAAACAACAAAGCATAGCCTAAACTAAAATCTCATGCTCATTGCTAGTCAGAAATCAGTGCATTACCTTTAATATCCTACCTTTGCAACCTACATATGGTTATGTCCAATTGATCCACGTGGTGTTTGCACTATTAGCTGCAGAATATAGGCAAGAATCCTATAATAAATGGTGGAGGTACTAAAAGCGAATTATATGTCGAGTGATAGCGGATGACAGTTACACGAGCAATCCACTGTTGGTCACCAATTTTAACATCATCACATGTGCAGCTTGGTGAGAAGAGTTCGACTCGGCATCATTACACTGAGTCGTTTCGCAACGTAATATGACCGCTTTGCTAATTTTAAAAACAATCTTTCATCATATACCTGAGCGATACAAATCGAAGCGCAAAGCTGTATCGAGCCAAATATGCTTGCATGCTAATAGCGCATATTATGAAGCACTAAGCGTCTTGTGAAATAAAAGTGTACAGTAGCACCAAAGCTGCGCCAACTGAAGGGTCACTCCCCAGTGGTGTTCGACAGCTTGTCGTTGATAAATCCATTGTTAATCGTAGCCAACCGTTAACGACTCCATGAATAAGTCATCAGTAGACGTAACGCGGAGGTGAATGTTGCTTTCAGTGACTAATCAAATACACACACACACACATATATATATATATATATATATATATATATATATATATATATATATATATATATATATATATATATATATATATATATATATATATATATATATATATATATATATATATATATATATATATATATATATATATATATATATATATGACTCCTCACTGTTGATAAATGCAAATCCACTTGCGTGTGAGAAATTTAAGCTATCTCGGAGCTCTCCATATTTATTGGCTATTGCTGCTGAGACTCGATGTAAAGACATCTAGTATGCTGACCCAAATGAATCATATGCAATGTTTTGTATCTCCATCATAACACTGCGCTTCTTTGCTAAATCGTTGTTTATTTGGCTATTCAATCGCGACACTCCTCCTTTTTATGAAGTTCTAAGGCATATTTGCATAGCGAGGGACAGACGCTTGTGGCTGATAATTCAATGTATTCACTGCGCGAAGAGGTTTCGGAGTCGTATATACGAGGAGATCCCGGTCGCCGACATATGCGTATTATTCATCATGAGGACCCACTCCGATGTGTCATCGCCGTTATGGGTTAAACAAGTCAATCGGGATGATAATGATAGTAAAGTAGGCATGGATGAGAGATATCTGTTTGTCAAACATGATACCTGTTTCTCGAGTCAGCGCTATGTGATCATATTAACGTGTGCCCGATTACTCTACAAGAAGCAGATATTTGATATATTACACTGCGGAAAAGGCAATCGACATAATACTTCCTGTAAATTTGTGCAATTGAAACAATACAATACATTGACACAATGCGATATATTGTTTCTACGCAATATATTGAAAAAAAAATTAATATCATGGCTTTGACAAAGCGATGTCAGTGTTTCGAAATTCGCTGATAGTGCATACTATGGAGCTTTATGATAAGATCGACACTAGGATGTTTCTCAGTTTGAGAGGTGGCGGAAGGTAGGCATCTAAACCGGGCATACCATACGAGATGAACACAAAATTCAAAGAACAGCTGGACGTATAAAAACAATAACAAAAATTCCACATAAAAAGGGGTTTTGATCGCATGCAAATGATGTGAAAGTGAGTTCAATTAGCAATTATTCACAATAGCTGCGATTTCATTCCACATATTAATCCTCTGACATGCTGCGCTTTAATTACTTTTTCAGTGTATGCGCCCTTTAAATGAAATTTTCAGCAGAATGCTCGGATCATAACAAATTACCTTAAGTACTGGCGGTATTGAGATATGCAGTAATCGGCATGACAATATATATATATATATATATATATATATATATATATATATATATATATATATATGTATATATATATATATATATATATATATATATATATATATATATATATATATATATATATATATATATATATATATATATATATATATATATATATATATATATATATATATATATATATATATATATATATATATATATATATGCATTTTATAATATTTGAAGTAGAATTATTTGATATTGAGTGGTTTGAAATTCACGTGTGTGTATTTTTTTTTAACGCCAAAACCTATAAATGCCTGACTCTTTCTTTCTTTGCTGATTATTTGTACTATACGCGATGTATTTTGGTGATTTGGAGATTTATTATTTTAGCATGAATCATAATTCTAAACGCGAAAACATTTAATAAAAATTTTTCGTCGTGACACAAACCGAGGCTAGCGCAGCTTCCATGGATGTTGGCAACTATCAAAGTCTCCGGCCAGCCTGTTGTCAAATAACTTGCTAGCAGATACGTATGCGGTACAGCGTTACATTGATCTGATGCGTTCTAACAACTGGAACCCGTTAAACTATTCATTTGTCACGGGATGATAATAGAAATTGAAAAATAATGTCCATCACAACTGTGGTGCAAATGCGATGTTTTTCCATGCACCACAAGTGCAGGTCACACACACTTTCCGGAAATTAGCATGTGCCCGATGACTCATAAAAACATCTATTGGAAGACACACTGACCGACGCTATGTGAGTCTTCATCTGAGTCAAATTCTGTTTGTCATTCTCTACTTAGGCAGCCTCGCAGTTAATTTCGAGGACATCATCGAGGCTATCACCAACGATATGGACCCGTACGTCTTACTGGAACAGCCTAATTAATTTCGCTGATGATTGACTGGCTCGACCTGACCCATCACCCTCACGACACATTCTTCATTGAGAAGAATTAATATAAGCTATTTAATGTTGCTGACTTTGCCTTACATTCAATTAATATGCACGCGTCAATTTGCATAGCATCACAGCAAATACTCAGTGGTACCTTAGAATACATAAGCGAAACAAACAAGGGAGCTAGGGAGCAATATCGATTACTTAAGACAATAATCTGCCGAGAATATTAGACACCGGTCAAATAACACTGTTGCGTCCGTTTTGTCTTCAATCACTGCTGTGTCTTCTGTAGAGTGTAAAGCTTTGCAAGGCGCAACCCAATACATCAACGAAAGTGTGTTTGTTGGCCCCCAAAAGTGAAGCGGCTAAGTTATATTGATTTCAGAAATGCCCATCTGGGACATTCCGGACCCCATAAATGGCTTTGATATACAGCTAAACTCTTCGGAAATGCTTTACTAGCTTGTAATGCATTTTATGGCTATGCGATATGTGGGTTGGTTATAATGTGGCAGACGAAATAAATCACTAACGCTTAATGTGCACAAAATCCTCATAACATATTTTCACGGTCAAATGCGCAATGTGATCTACAGAACTAACTGGTGTGCTTCGGGGGCCCTTTGAATAATGGCCATGTTATCATGAAGTAGATTCATATACTTGTAATCGTGGTACCTGCTTTTGTTACATTCAGTAATACGAAATGTGAATCTTGGCGCTTTGTTTTGATTAATGAAGCTCAAGAAATTTATCTGTAACTTTACCAATTGTGCATAGATATGTTACTCACTTGGAAACTCCCATCCACTCAGATTATCCCGCAAACCACTCATAATTAGGAGCTCGACTACTGCAAGCTGCCTTCCTCTTCTGGAAACATCAATCTTTACTAAGCGACGATTAACACTTCCCAACAGTATGCGTCTAGTCATTGCTATCGCAATGTTGCACGCTATCTGGTGATCTTGCAATATCATTTAACTCTAATAGATCCTGTATGAAGCAATAATGTTCTCGAAAGTATAACCATAACCTTTCGTAACGACCTACATAATTTTAGGACCATCGGAATATTTATAGCTAATGTAATGCTTATTAAACTGACGGACTTTAATAATGATTAATAATTGACTGCGAAACCATTTACTTGAAGGTTTAACATCAGGCTCTGGTTAACATTCCTATTTGGCTCGTGTACTTCTTCGCGATATAGTATATCAGGGAGCAACCATACTTTTGCAGTAAAGTTGGGTTCACTTATTTATCTGAGCTTACTATGAGGTGACGTAAAATTCATTATCCAAGTACTGAACCTTAGCACAGGCCGATTGACGAGATTCACATAAAGTGCATCAGAGAACAATATTTTTTTTCCCTTAAGACTGTCTTCGTTGTTCACATTGCCGCTTACGAGATGTATATAAGTAATGCTGAACCAACGGCTTCTGATAACATTGTCGTTTCCTGGAATCGAACATCAGATAGCGCTATGTTGTCTCAGTCGCACATAACCAGGCTCACATATTTATATCACTTAGTCAAATTTAGGTCCCTTTTTCCAGGACGCACACCAGAGCCAATTAGAAAGGCACAATGCTGCAATGTGATGCTCACGTACGCCATAAATAATGATCATCAATGTCTACGATCACCTATTCTACCAATACAAGTCTACCTTATATTTATAACCTCGACGTGCATGGGCTACATTATCAAATATACACGACGGTAGACGTCGTCGTATAACTTGCATTGCCCCTATATCCGGGCACCTCTGTCCGGTGAGACATTTATGTGAGTATTTGGGACAAATTACAACGTTGTGATATGATTATCCGTACGTTTTGCTCAAATATTAAATAACGGAATACTTTATATAGTCATTATATTTCTGTGATATAAACGACCATTTACTCAAATGTCGATGTATTTATGACTATTGTGTTTTTGGTGTTGACCGAATCAGTCTCCACCATGCCCAACATATAGTTCCGCTTCATTGCCCAGGATACAAACCCTGATAAATTTATTAAAACTGTCCAGTTGCTTGATGTTTTTAATCTCGTGAGATTAGTTATCACTTCCTTATATGGCACCAGCCTTGTAGCATATTAGTGATTATGGAACATACGTATATCACACTGAGTAGCAGCGGTTCGGTTCAGCTCATCAGCAATACCGAAAATACAATGTTTGTTTATGCCTTTTAATAGCAGTGTTATCGTATGGTTTCGGAGCTTTCTCATTAATAACACCTCGATGACATCATTTTGAAGCGCCAGAATGGCTCTCCATCAATTGGATTCCCTTGTCAGATCGTGGTTCCTGTGGGCAAAATCATATAAAACACACAACACGACACCATTTTCCAGGAATAATAGGAATCAGCTTTCACATCCAGCATCAATTGCACTCAGAACAGGGATACCGCTTATTTCTTCTAGCATTTTGTAATTGACTATGGCATTTGTCTTATCCTAACAGTCGGATCCGTTGCTCTGTTAGGATCCACGTGCTTTGCATTGCCCGCGATTAAAAACATAACCATGCATCTTATAGATATGTTTCATGCTCTCTAAAATAAAATAGTGCGTAATACTTCATCACATAAGCATATGAATGTCAACGATCATCTTCGATACACCATCAATGTTAGGTAACTGAATGTCGCTCGCTATTTACGCGCTGTTTGCCGGGAGCTTTAATGGTTGCAGTGTATGTGGGAAAGCCCTGTGCAGCCTAAATCGTAATAATTGAAGATTACATCGTCATTTTCTTATAACCGCCCAAATATCAGCTAGAGTATAGTAGAGAGGAGATTCCAAGCAGAAGCAATATATCTAATAACATGAGCCTCACGAAAGATAACTCGGCGGCACTGCTAAGGATAATTTTTTTTTAATTCTAGTTTAGGTTTTTGTTTGCGCATTACTGCAATAATTCACTGACAGAGACGCGACGAGGGTTTGACGCAAGGATATGAACCGAAACATATGGCTAAGATATGCACTGCTATGCCTATAGTTAAGCTAAAACTTACATTGCAACCACCAGGAGTACATTATAAATGTGGAACTGCGGTAAATATACGCTGTTTGGGAATTGGGACCATACTATAACGCGTTCCTCCGGAAGTCCATTTGTGTGTTTCATATCGGATCCAAAATGTAATTAATTGTTCATATTGGTGCAGATATATCTGATTAGCCGAGAATATTACGGAGTCAGGGTTGACGATGTTACAGTTAGAATCACTAATAACTACTTAGAAACGTGGAAAAGGGCACTCTAAAATCAACAATATGACGAAAACCAATCAATTTTGAATTCAGTTTTGTGAACCCATACTGAGCACATGTACGGGTTCAAAAACAAAGTATGAGCTATGCCGTGTATAAACCCAAATTGTGCATCAACGGAACGGCGACAAAATTATAAGGCAATATCGATTCCTCAGCGCAAAGGTTTTATATTTTGCAATTGCATTCATTATTTAGTCTTATAAAATCCTCGATATACCATCGGATACACAGATAAATTGTTATAGCGAATCATGCACTGTCGGGACGCCACTGACGACGTTTATCTTTATTATTCGCAAACTGATGTTTGCAATGTGACGAGTGAGTGCGCCGTTTCTGAAAATGTTATCCATGTCACATCGTTGGATATCAGGCGTTTAAGCTGGCAGCAACATAGCATACGCTTTAACATCTATACACACATGATTAATTTCATATCAGGCAGATTTGAATATACAAGCACATGACTTGGATGTTGAAATGTATTGATTGATCAGTCTTTTATGCATTTGATAGAGCATTTCGTGATGCATTCGTCACCAATATCAGTCCTGCGGAGATCATGATTGCACTGGTAGCGACTTGCCAGTCATTTCATAGCCTCAATTGCTGATAGAACTGAGCCAAATTTAAGGTCATTAAAGTAGAACAGGCGTGGCAAAACAAAGCAACACAGCTGTGTGCGCCGGAGTCAAATATCCAATTCCTCTCCCGACATTGCCCTCATCGTGGCCGTGATCTTAACCTTATCTCCGCGGGGACACCTTTTAGGTATTTGCCACTTCAAATGTGGCCATGTGCTATGAAAGCAGGCATTAACTTTATATCTTTGGCTTGGAGGTAGTTGAAACATATAAACCGAGGACGTTGCCGACTGAGATGCTAGGCACAATATTTGACAGGCACAGATAAACATACGTTAATAAGCCTTTCAAACGAGACGAAATGGACTTGTTACTCACGCCGATGTTGTGTAGATCTTCGGCTATGCTGTTCAATGATCAATTAACCCATGTTCAGCCATTAAGATTATGTTCTGTTCTCGTGTTACCACAACCCGAGGTCATCATCAACCACCAGACACGTGTACACTCAGAGGAAGCGACCATTAACGGGTTGATTATTGATAATCTCGGATGGATCCATCTACAACTCGTTGCATTTCTATCCAGATTTATCATCCACTACTTAATATTCCGGAGTTGGCATTCAATTTAATAAGTTTGTGGTAAACATCACCTAATTCTGCCAAATAGTTCACATTAATTCCTCGTAGATCGTGCAAACATATCACAAACAGCAAGATTTAAAACATCGGTATGTGACCTCAAAAATGCGTTGTTGTCCTTGACAAGTGAATGCTGCACTGGCTGTTTGGTGAACTAGTACACGCTGCAATATTACCATTTGGTGGCGTATTTTTCAGTGTCTGTCTTCTTTATTGGTTAGTTGTGTGTTATATTGTGCCGTAAGATATCAAGTTATCATAGATTAATATGTGGAAACGGCTGTGTTGGTGGATCCTTTTGTATGGGCCACAACAGGCGAGTGTCTACACTCTGCTGTAAATGACAGTATAATTGAGGCTTTCAGAATCCCGACCGGTTCATTCACTTTATGATATGAAAGGCTGCCGCCTAATAAGCACATCCCTATTGTATTTGTGAGCCAAAGGTTCCTAAAAACTAGCCAACCACAAACGTGCGGACGATAACGGACAATCCATAATCAAAATCTTCGATTTACAGATCAATGATATTAACAGTTTTGATTTGTGTAGAACGCAGTTTCCAGCCATATTAAGTCATGTTTAAGCTTGGCTAATACTTTGATCACTCCGAATGCGTCTTTGTTGGCCATAAGGTACAATATAATGTCCTGACGTTGCTGATTCGTTATGGATTTTAAATTGATCGTGGTGCCTGGAACACAGATTATCAATACGGGCAATCCAAAGCTCCTCTAAGGGCCCTTTTCCTGTGGTCCATCAAATGAGCTCTGGAAATTCGGGCAATTTGGAAACAAGGTTTAGGATGGACTGCAATTTAAGACGGACTTAGGCGCATTACACTCCCCTCTGCGCATTCAAACAAACATGATATTTAACGAGGCATTGCACAGAGCAATCTACTGCTCAGGAATTATCAACTAAGTTAGCAAATTTGGGCGGCCTAATGATACATGTTGCTCCGGACATAGGATGTGCATTGGTTAAAGTTTAGACAGGTAGATTTTGGATAACGGCCGTTACTGGTGTAACATTGACATGGGTACATTTAAGTGTTTCTAACATCTATTAACGAAATAGTGCGATGGCAACAGGTCCACATCGACCGAATTCGAAGCGTAACACATTGAACAGGCGTGTTAAACTCCAAGTGGTTGCTTGGAACGGGCTACTGGCCCTGTCGGATGGTTATTCAGTGAGCGTATGTATATTCGTGTCAATTTCCCACGTTAATGAGGTCGTTTATTGAAGCAATCATAATTTATGATAACCAATCACCAGCTGCCTCTGAGATAAATGTCGACGCTAGGTAGATAAACTATGCGCCTTAGGGTGGTAATATGACGCGAGTAAGGCTAACAGCGTTATAATGAGACTAAATTACGAGCATAAAGTCGGATCCACAAGGAACGTCTGGCGCTCATTAGGAATCTAGATCGCTTACATAACTGCGATTTCTCTTTGCAAAAAGATCACATATACTTACATTAAATATATACAATTCGTTGGCCATTCATCGACTATAAAGTATGCATTGGTGCTTTTCGCAGTTAATGATCATCGCTATGTAAAGTTTGTGCTATACGAGTCTATACATTGCAAAACGATTTGAGCGTCAGCAAAAAAGTGACAGAGGGATAATTACAATCATTGAATACTTAATATACTTCTACAAAGTTGTATTGATGTGCGTAGCGGTAGTAATCGACAACCATTTTGATGTATATGTGGCTACTTGCCAACTCGTAATTCACCATCGTGCCATAATTTGGGATATCAGCATCGTATTGTGAATGATGCGAAATGACAGAAAAATCTAATCAACAGATTGTTTTGCTTCGCTGAACATAGCAATCAACTGGGGTTTGGCACATTTGAACAGGTTAATAATAATCACAGATTTACTTTATGTGTGCGTATGTGTCTGTGTGAGTCGGTCTGTCTCTACGCTTTTTCTTTGCGACGATCAGAGGTGATCTGGCCATATATGCATTTAGCCAATACCCCTTGAGATGGGATCAATTGGTACAAAAAGGGCAGATGACCAAGCCAGTACTGATTTAGTCGTTTACGTATCCAATATAGTTAAAAGGCATTGCCGCTGGACAATGGCCCGCAGAATTATAATATCAGTTATCGTCCTCACGTACCAAATAGTATCGCCGTCGGGCCATATATAATGTAAATAACCTAACATGGATGAACAAGTTGCCAAGGAAATTCACAAACTGCGAGGTGAATCTGACCGGTGGTTAAAATTATCTTAAAGTGCCTATCGCCCTAAAAATCATGTCTTTTTTTCACCAGATTACGGGAACATATTTCAAAAGTATCGATTCAGTCTATGTGTCAGCCATAAAAGTGTGCGCCTTTGGATCGAATTCGGACTATTATAATGAGTCCAGAGTATCAAAACGGCGTTGAGGAATAATTGCCTTCGCAGACCTGGCATTTGTTTTGATTGCATGGCAGCACTAAAACTTGATGGTATTCAATCACCAGCTGTCTTCGGCATAAATGTCAACCGCTAGATCGAAAAGCTATGGGCTCCATCACTGTATTATGATACCCATTAGACTAAGTACGGACTGATCTACTCAGTAGTGGGGTTGTTTTCCGCTAACGAGAAGGCTTAGTTGCGCATATAACTTTGATTCTGCATCAAGTTGCGACCTCGGGATATGTAATATCATTTACATGGCTGATATAGAAGCAAACACAAAACTTGACTACCCAACAATCAATACGTTTGTTGGGTTATGCAGTATTATTGCTCACGGCGATTGAAATAACTGAACGTGGCTTCTTAAGATGTTGCTAAACCCACATTTATTATTTAGCTACTGACTTGCTGTGCAGTTAATCGCTATTTACGTGTACCAATGTGACCTTAAACTGGTAAATTGGTAGCCAACATAATCACGTTTTTCTTGACAAAGTATTATGCGTAAGAATCAGCGCAATTTATTATTTTGTATATTTAAGTATTGATTGCATTTCTTCGCTGCTTTTCAATCATTTCGGTAACTGGCCTGAACATCTCAACAATATTATCTGCGTCATTTATCAGTGTATTAAAACGGTTATTTGAATGAATGTCTGACCCCATATGACACAACTGAGGATTTCGAGCCACGGCCCCTTAACCACCCTAACCGACCTATGCAATTGCTAGCAATCGGAATTTAGCGGTTGCCGCCATGCAGTACGAAACACGCCTTGACAGATATTCGTCGAATACCAAGTGGACCTCTTTAACGATACCTAAAAAGTAAGCTAGCTGAGACACACTATAATGGTATTAGTGACCCAATTGACGCCTGTTAATCACTATAATTATTGCATAATTGCCGTGATTATCAGTTTGATGATTACGTTGCAAATTGTGGCAGAGGATTATGGCAATATTTTTGGAAATCTAAACTCAATCTCTCATGTTAAATGTCATGAGCATGGATCGACACTAGCAGGATTGCATTAAAATATTTGTTTTTCAAGAACATCCGAAAGTATGCCGCTAGGACGAAATTACTGCTATTCATATCCAACCACAATCGCGACGTTTTGATTGTTTCATAAGATTTTCTATAATCAACTGATGTTGCAGTACGCTCGCGACTGTCAACGCACCGTTTCAATTAATGAAATTATCCCAACCTATATATCTGAGTCTATATTTACAATGTCATGGTGAAAATGGACAAGGCGGTGTTCGGTTTGAGAGTTAAATAGTCCCCATACTTCCGCAATATATGGATCAGTGAAAAGGCGTTATGAAATTCGAACGTTTTGGATTGCCGACCTCGTTGGGTGTATAGCATTTCTGGTAAGTGATACCCAGCCTGTAGTATATAGTAACGGACGCGGATAAGTGATACTCAGCCTGTAGTATACCGTAACGGACGCGGACGATACATTTTAGAACCGGTTCTTCTGGGCGATTGGCACAGTGAAAGCAAGACCTGGACAAGTCGCTTGGTGATGGAGGGGATTTCACCCATCCATATTACTCTCTTTCGTGCCCCCCCCCCCCCCCCGCCAATCCGTCAACACACTCATCGTCAATGATATGCGGCCTCCAGGTAATAAGGAGTATATAAAAAAACAGAGCCTACTTCGATGCGTGATTGCAGGAGCGTAGAGGAAAAGGCACCGACACGTAATCAATGACAGCCGGATGTGGGTATAGAGGCACTGCTACCCGCCAGACGTCGACCCTTAAGATTTGTCAGGTTCGAAAATAAGAGGAAACGAAAGAGCAGGTAAGTTATTAATATTAGAATATTCAGAGGACCAATCCACCACATATGTTAGACCATTTACGAGAGCAACTTTCTTATCGGGCTCTCTACATTTCCAATTAGCGATGTAGAATTCAGAAATATGCAACTTCTGAGGCGGCTCTGCAGATATGTGGTACAAGTCCTAATTCAGTTTACTGACAGAAAATACAGTAATGTATGTTCAAATGAGCTATTCATTAATTTTAATGAATCTGAATGTGAAAAAAGGAGATCAACTCTTCATCGTGCAATTTGGCAATACCGTGTGGTACACACTTGTGTGTAGCCGCATCCATAACACATTGGTCATGTTGTGCTGTATATGTGTACAATGTTGTGTTCTTTTTATGAGATTAAATTATAATCTATGGCGCAATCTTCAAATTACACTGTATAACAGATATAATAATATTTTTCGTTTCTGAGATAACACGTTTATAGTCCAACTTAAGATAGATACAAACATCACAATTGTCCTCCTCATCATTAGGATAAGCGAAACAGTGCTATTATTTGCATACCAGGCAACATATCGATGTACAATGAATAAAGTCATTAACAATGAATATTTATTGTACTGATCCTGAGATAATGGTATATAACTCATATTACTGGTCTCGATATATCGCTGCCTTGGGCCTGCATTTCATTAACCTCATCCTCATCGGAATCTGTTAAAATATATTCAAGAATTATCAATATCGTCTGATGGAGCTATACTGTAAACCATAACCTGTCATGAATAACATTTGTTATATCAGTTAACATTGTCTGTCATTAAAATATGAATGCATTTATTTCCTGAATTCACACATGACGTAATGTAATAAAATGACGTAATGTTATAATACTTTAAATCGATTCAGACACCTTTCAAACACCAAACATACTCAAGAGAAGGAGTGTTATAATGATATGATGTTCACGGACCATTTCAGTACTTTGTTTTTATCAATGGTAATTTGCAATAGTCCTAAACATGGCACCATGCTTGTTTTCCAGTTCGTGGCCATTTCGCGTATGCCGATAATGACGTTATCCGTCAAACGACTATTGCTTCCTGCGTCTGAACTCGCAAGGCCGTAAAGGTTAAATTATTTAATGCAGACAACAATAGCAAAGCCGAATGCGCAGTGAAATTCCACAACAGTGCTGAGATAAATTTTCATAGGCCAGCCTCCGTCGTCATCAGATACCTCAACAACAAACGCCATACATGCAAGGCGTAGTCCTTTGAAGCTTAATATATGTGTCTCTGAGGTTCTATTATCGCATATAATGGTCCACTGGAGGGAGGTTAGAATCCACGCACGGCTTGTCCGAGATACAGAGTCAACTACGAAGGAGCGAAGGAGTTGATACCTTATAGCTGGGAACCCGGTGAAGAGGTCTGCTATTATAATTACCAAACAAGTTAGTGCTGATGCGTTCTTCTTTTGTGTCGCTTGCAGTTTGCAAAGAATCTATAAATATTACTAATCGACTAACTATGAATATTGTCAACAATACGCCAATTGTATATCCACAATAACATATTGACTAAAAACGTTTCTGAGTCTATAATTTAGAATCGACAGTTCAACTAAGGTTTAAAACGGCTCAATAATATTGATATGAGCTTGTCTGTAGGTAAAAATATATTCGACGATTTCTAGGCATAACCACAGTGCCGCTCATATGAGTCAATTCACTTAGTGTAGACAGAGGTTATTGTTTGCATGTATACCAGCGAAATATATTGTACAATCTAGTTCGGAGTTGTCCCTGAGCATATATACCAGAGCGCACACGCTACCTATACATACGTCCTCGGGTAAATTGCAATTGCATCTGGTTCGTTTCGTCGATATACTGGTGCAGATACAATAGCATGAAGCAAACCAAGGTTAGTTATGGGGACAAACTTGGTGGCACCGACTGATTATTCGACTGGTTTAAACATGTATCATGTGACATAACAATTGCTATTGTTTGCCAGCTTATTGCAAATAGTTATCTAAAAAACGGCTAATTATTATAGAAGATTACCTGCATTGATAGCACTGTCACTTTTTAGTTTATTATTCCCTTTGGCCCGGGATGTATGTTAGATACAGCAGAATAGTTACAGTCTTCCATTCTAGAACAGCGCAGGATACCTTCGCTCACCTAGCGAAGAATATAAATCTGCTAACAAACAATTACGGTCAACCAGCTGCACATGGTTGCCTAATAACGATTTATGCCAGTATGCTGTTCAACTACTGCACGTTCAGATCTTTGGGGTACAAACAAAATTCCTGCTTTTATGGCGCTACAGCCTCAAAAGCGCCGTCATTTCTGGTTGGTGATTGCGCTCGGAATGTTGCTCTCATAAATTATTCTGACACCTGTTGCTGAGTAAAGGGATGTTGGAAGGAGAGTTATTGGATTCAATGCTATAACAAGAATGTTAAGCAGTCGATATTAAATCTGGAAATAGAGGGAAGCGTCTGGATGAAGATAGATCATACCGAGCCTATCATTCATTAACGCAATTATTCTTTGGTTTTACCCGAGTTCACGTATCGCTGTCGTTTTTAAAAAAAGTTAAGAGTTTTTGACTGTGATAAAATGAGATCATAATATCCTCAGTTGTTGTGATGGGCCACTAGGAACAATCAACAATGATCTACAGATGACCTTTTGATAAGTAGAAAGATGATGTAGTGTCACGATACCCTACTAAAGATCAGAATTGCATCATAACGAATCGAATCATCCGACGTAATTGGAGTATGGGCTGAACGCAGTACACATTATCCCTACTGTATTCATACTCTTTTTCAAGAACAGACCTTAAAGCGATTGCGCGCTATGCCAAGTTTGCATCAATATTGTGGCAAATATCAGGCTGCTGGCTGCACTCACCTAACTTCGTATAACGCTATACTCGATAAACTTTATATTATCTCAGTGTAGGAAAAATGAATACAGAAGTGTATTGATTTCAGCTGGGCACACATGCGACGATCTCGAATATTCCACCGTTAGTACAATAGTAGCGTATGGTATCCAAGGTGCTCAAGATTGTGCCCCACACCCTAATGCTCACTGATCGTTTTATATATCACGGTATACAAACCAATTGCCGCTTAAATAACCTATCTCTCTAAATAAACAGTACAATGGGCCATCCTTGAACTTTTCGCTAAGAGAATGGGCATTTATATGCCTGTGATGTCGCACATAAGACATGTTAATGTTCGCACGGGAAGGGCATCATTGTAACTTAACAAGATCCTTCAGTGTTTACAGCGCTTGCTACATATCTCATCCCGCAAAATGCTGGTGTTAGGAATCGCTTGGCAGCTTATAATTCCGTTACTGTCGACCTAAGCTTAATCTAAACATGTTCGTAACCGGACCAAATGGCTAAAGCTACCCTTACAAAAATACTTCCTACTGATTGAGTGGTGATTATGAAAGTGAGCGAAACACACACCCGTCATCAGATGGCGCTGTCATTAAATCACCAAAAGCACGTGTTTATCTGGGATCGGCGTCTGTTAAAGACATAAAGTCTTCTTTGTTTTCAAGACGACCGAGACCCCGAATCGATAAGATATTTCGTGTTTTATTTATCAGACGCTATGAACAAGCCCTGCGTTGCTCACAGGTGGCGTACGATATATGCAAGTAAATCGTGTGGGCGCATCGCCACCTGCTGATATTTCCAACGCATTGTATTCTGCCAAAATGTTCTTTAAAAGGGAGTATCCCAATGACTTTAATCATCAATTAGCCACAATAGACCTGTCAGGATAAAACGAAATCATATATATATATATATATATATAAAAAAGGGAAACAGTAGTTTTAGTTGTAACAGACCGTGCTGAAACATTTGGCAACCCACGAGCATCTGTTCCCCACAGACGGGTGGAGGTCACCATGATGGAATTATATTCGCTAGCAAAATATATCTCAGTGCCATGACACTTACTAAAATACCTTGTCCTCATGATATACCTCTCGCCGTTCTCAGTCAAATGGCTAAACATATCATCAATGAAAAACTATTCAATAAGGTCACAACTCGGTTGGAAAAACTATCTTTTCCTAATTTAGCCATAGTTTGTATCATTGTGCAATGAAATACTTTTTTTCAGTTCAGATATATATATTAAGGAGATTAGTGTATACTGATGGCTGGAAAGCGCCAAATTTGGGCCCGGACGATTGGAATCATATAATACAAATGCTAAAGGCTATTATAATCAGTTATTGTTCAACAATTACGTAATTATTCAAATTTCACTCAATAACTTCGAAATACCCGCTGATCTTACAATATTTTGCGGTTTGGCAGATGCATAGGATTTATAATTGCGCTTGTGTCTAAAATAACGAAACAAATACAAAAGCAATGCGTCGAGACCGAATATGAAGTGTACTATTTCTGTCTATTTATAAAGGTGTTGCTATTCACCACTTAAAATACATTGAAGAACACATCGATTCCTTCCCATTTAATCCTGTCCTCAAAACTCTATAAACTACTCACGATGCCAACGTTAGTGTCCGCATTCGCAGTATTAATGACACGACTAATAAACATGATTTATTACGTCGTTTTGAAGAACGCCAGAAAATATCGGCTAAGTGCGATATACGCAACTGGTTCGCATCGACCCTAAAGTAATTGGCACTTCTGCCATGAACACGGCTGCATTATCGTGCTCAAATAGCATGACATTGTACAGCCGATCAAATTTATATGTTGATGGTTGCGAAGGTTACCACCATCATTAGGGGCGTTTGTTTGCTAACGACCCCATATTATTCGCTTGACAAAAAGATAAGGGGCTTCAGCCTAGAGATTTGTTAACTAAACTCGTCAGAGTTTCCTATGGAAATGTTTTCGGTGACTTCTTTTATTTATTCAGCATCGGTAAACCGTTTCCCTTTGCTTCCTAAGCAGCCAAACAGGAAAGTGTACTGTGCCTAAACACATATATATTATCTAAGGCTCTGATTTGTAGCGCCTAAGCGAAATTTTCTCACATAAGGCATGCATGCATCGTACATAACGATATATACTGTTCTGATGATATTTAGGGTGATCTGAAAGCACTTGGTAATGTTGATCTATCTTTTGGGAATGACTTTACTCTGCCTCAGGAATATTCCATTTCTTAGATAAAACTAGCTTCTACGCTTGTGATCCTAGTTAATGAAGTGGTCACGGAACCTTAGTCACTCTTGCTTGCATAATATATGTATACCAGCGCCACAGCCTCTTCGAAATTAAGCGGTATACGTGTTGCGCTGTCTGTATAAAGTGTTGCAATGTCTGTAATCATAATACCATTGCTATTTACCAGAAAGCTCCTGAAGCACACTGTAATGCTGGTTAAAACATCGATTATTTGTTTTTAAAACCTGGGCATCGACATCAAGGAATATTTCGGAAAAGATTCGCTGTTCTAATGGTTATTCAGTGAGCTTGCTTGTGTTAAGTGAGATATATTATTCATAACTATCGAACTGTCACCATCTTCGCATAGCAATTTGCTTAACAAAACCCATGTTCCAAACCATATTGAATCACATTCATTAATATTAAGCTCTACTGCTGGTAGCGACACTGAATGAATTCGTTAAAACCTCAACTCATAACTGCCGACATATTCTGCGATTCATCATATGTACGTGTGTTAATCGTCTACATCCCATTAATAAATGTTGGTCTTTAGAGTACAAAAGTAGTATTGGTTATGACATTTACCACATCAAGACAAAATGACTAAGCGAATCATATGTTTATTGTAGAATGACTACCAGGCGCGTAGCCAGGCATACTCCCATACTCCCGGAAGAACTTCGATTTGAAAAATGAAAATTCTAAATGGCCTAAATCCGGTGTAAAACTTTAATGTAAAATGTCATATATATCGATAGTAACTGTTTATAGTATTCGTTACTACGATGTTCCAAGCACACTTTAAACATGAAATCTTAAACACGGTAAACAACTTAGCTTTACTTTTACGTATTATAACTATGATCAATCATAGTTACCTCCCGTCTTTATTACGTCAAGTCAAGTTTTAAAACAGTACAGCGAATTTTAAACAAACAAAAATGTCGTCTCCGACAACACTTTTGCCCACCTTATCCCGATATTTTTCGAGAATACGGAACTTGTGCAACATCAGTTCCGTATGATAGTGAATTCAAATTCAACCTGCTGACCAAACACTGGGATGAGGCTCCAAGTTTCAAGTTTCCTACAAGGTATACTATTATTTATAAAAATACACACGCTACTGTAGACTTGAAAAGCTACACTTAACTGAAATACTAATTAATTTTGTAAGAGGAAATTCAAATGAATAAATAGTATAATAGCATGTGTTTTTGTTAATTTGGTGACATTTTCAGAGCAAGAATTTATAAAAATATAATACAATTTGATAGTCAAATTCGGCCATAAATCGCTTGAGATAATTATCTATATTTTTCTCTTAAGCAATTGCTTATTTTATTGTTTAATTATAAAAAAGTGGGTCATGTTTGTTTTCTTATAGGCTACTGAACTGACACCTGCCAGGGCCGCAGAGATTTTTGCAGAGTACAGTCCAGACTTAGAGTGTGACGAGGAGACGTTTGTCAGGGAGTTGATGTGCATGCCCGTTTCCACAGCTACGGCAGAGCGGTCCTTCTCCACGATGAGGAGTGTCAAGACTTACCTCCGCAACACGATGACCTCCGAGAGGCTTTCAGGGCTTGGGCTTCTTAACATTTATCAAGAGCGAGATATCAACGCTGAGCACGTAGTGGATGTTTTAGAAAGTAGAAAAGACCGTCGGCTGGCGTTAGTGTTCAAAGTTTAAACGAGTGTTGTTGTGTAAAACTGTTTCAGAATGGGAAAAAAATCCATAAGATAAACTATGCATACATTTGTGTATTATTTTCTTGTGATGTTTTCCATGTTTAAATCAAACTATATGTGATATTTGTCCTCAATGCAACTTGTTCATCTGTATATCCTATATATTCGGAGGGAGGCATCTCCACCAAGTATAAATATGTTTTGAATATTTATTGCTCGATCTTGCATTTTCCCTTTTTGCTTCAGTTAATATTAACTTAAAACTTGCATTTCAAGTTACCAGATATGCGACAAATGCCAATAAATCGCACGAGTAAACAAAAAAAATTCAGGGGGAGGACCCCCGGACCCCCCGTTAACAATGGGAGTACTTCAAATTGGGTTCCAGCTACGCCCCTTTGTCTTTTTGACCATAGATTACGATCATTATTGCTCCGGTGTCTTGGTAATTAAATAGCAATCCGCTCAATCTCTTAAATGGTTTTCACGAATTGGTCCAGTTATGTAGCTGCATCAATATATTTGGATAACACTGAGTTATATATGCGTATTTTCGGGAGCGTGCATCTAACCTTTGATGTTACATAACTCTCGAATAATCGGTGGCCCTACTAACAGCCAGCTTAATACTTATCACCATCTACATAAAAAAAACTTAATATGGCCAGAATGCGGTGATATCACGTTGCCTTCGTATTATGATATTAGTCCCACATCGACGCTCCACTGCACATCTCCGCCGCGATCAGATCTGCATGGAGAAACGATTTCAGACTTTATTTATTATATCTCCATGTTCATTTAAAGATACTTAAGGTCTATGATAATTGTCGGTCATACATGTTTGGCGTACTTAGCAGATTGCTGCAATAACTTAGGGTGTATGTTAGGAGTGTGGCAAGATAATTAAACGATGAACCAAAATGAACTAATATTAACATTTATACAATATCAGCAAGTGCATCTCCAAAACCCTAAGTTACGCGTATTTGCCCTTGTTGTGCCGCACTTTCAGCTCCTTGAATATTTACTTGAACCATTGCCATATCATGTTCAGAATTATAATGGTTAATATACAAATCATACATACTTAGTGACGTACAATTTTCGCAGTGTGACAGTAGATATTTTTTTCTGCATATTATACAGCATAGCTTTCTTGCATATTTGGTCACAAATGATGCTTTAGGTTGGCACAATTCAACTAATTAGGTTACGAGTGTAAACACTCTGTGGACTGTGTAGAGCCTTAGGTAACAAGCTTTTCATTAAATAATGCATCCATACTCACTGCCGTATCATCAGTATATATAATTGCATTAACAAGAGGACGGATTATATTTGCAACACAGCCCAATAGTTAATTATAATGGAAGTAAACGTAATACATCATTTGCCTGTCAAACGATTGATGACGATATATATTTGGGGTGAGACTGCATATTCCCATTTGGCGCTTACGCTTAACGTGCTGCTGTTATGGCGAGGCTTAACTGAGGAAAACTTGTTTCGTGAATAATTCAATCGGGCGAGGAAACAAGTTAGCAAGCAAGCAACACTAAACATCTGGTGACATTAGTGCTGTCGACTTTTACGTGGCTCTCTTGCCGGTAGCTTGTATTATGTGGAATTATGCTAAATAATACGAATGACTTTCTGATTAATCAGTTTTCCCTCGTGGCATTCTGTATATTATTATGTTACATTGATATGAGTAGTGCATGTCGGAACTGATCACGTGATAAATAACTCCCCAGCAGAGCTGTATTAAGGGAACACATTGTAAACTCTATTAGGTATTTTCAGTCATGTAACTCCGGAACAAGGGAGTCTGGAGTAAAACCCAATTTAAAACCAAGGCATTTATGCTAAATAATACGAATGTTCTATGATTCATAGTTCAGCAAGACCGATGGTCGGGTGAACTATGTGAGGACATACTTAGATGCACATTTAATAGGCCCGAATTATTAAAATTAACGCTACGCGGCTGGGGTCGGGAAATTGCTTAGAATTGTGTAGGCAGGCAGGCAGGAAAATACTACGATATTTCGAGAAGTATAGATTACATCTGTCAGATATCAAAGAGATATGGTTGTTCGATATCGTCTGAATTCAAGGACGAATGTGCAATGTTCCGGAAGACTGTATATTCCCCAACACTGTGAATCTCCACACAGTAGGATTCCTGGGGGCTTTTGGCCAATAAAAGCTTAAGATGGAATGGTATATTCCTGCTGCTTCATTTATCTCACTGTATTACGTTGCACACCCAATATAGCGCGTAATTATCGGTGCTGCAAAATTATTTTTGACAACTCGGTCGTTTCTGCCTTCACTATGCATGCAGTACATGCATTAATGGAAATGTTCGTCGTAATGCGCGGACATGCTCTATAATAATTTCGGTCTAGGTAGTGGCGGACGTACTCGCAAAGGCAGCAGTGTTTGTATTATACAGATATTGCCCATGATATCCTCACATGCATGCCTTCGACATAAATGTCACTGTTAGATCGATTAGCTATGGGCTCCAGCGCTGTATTATGATAACCATTAGGCCAAGTGCGGAACTTAGTAGTGGGGTTGTCTTCCGCTAACTAGAAGGCTCAATTGCACATATAACTGCGATTCAGCCTCAACTCGCAACCTCGGGCCCTCTGCTATCATTCACATTGCATAGAAAAAAAATACGATTGCCCAACAATTAATGCGAATTAATGTGTGTTTTGTTATGCAGCATTATTGCACACGGCCATTGCCTAGGTTGCAGATATTTGCAATAAATAAAACGTGGCTTCTTAAGGTGCTGCTAAACCGGCATTACTTATGTAGTTACTGACTTGTTGTGCAGTGAATCCTGCGCCTAGAGCATTAATACGATTACTTGAATTATTGATCGTATCTCCGGGCAAAATTGTGCTTTATAACTGAGGAATTTGCCTATTTCAAAGCCTTAAGGCTAAATAGCGTAATACTATACCCCTAATGTAAACTTATGCGAATTAGCCTTTTGATAGCATGTTCAGGATACCCAAAGGCACCAGGAAGATATGGGGTCTGACATGGGTGTGCATTATGGAACATTTCAGGATCGATTCCTCGCATCCAATGACATCATAACCAAAGCATGGGGCTCACCACTGTATGTGGACGCAAAAGAACAAACAAGTAGGCAAGCACAGACAGCCATACGACAATCATGAACACGCAGGCACTCCCACTCGTACATTGTATACAATTGATGGAGGTGGCAGGTAAACCTTAATAATAACATTCTTGATGTTGCACAGAAGGTATACAGAAACATTATTTGCTAAAACAACACAGAAAACACACGAGAACGAAAAAGATACATATAAAGCAGTTTCGATAACTACATTTCTTTTAGCAGAGCTTCAGTACTTATAATAAATCTCCATCTATAATACAAATCAGCTCAGGTGTGAGCATGGCAGTGTTCACATATTCAGAATTACATGGTGGTGTAAACCTATAACTAGAGTCTGTAATAAATAACAATTATTCATGTTCAAGGCATGCATTATTGTTCGAAAATTATTGCTAACAATTGTTCTGCTGTGAAAACAACATCTACTCACATAGGATACTAAAAAAGTGGGGCTGTACAGGCATTTATGAAGGAAATTGACAAAGCGCATCATCAGTTGATTTCGAAGTGCCAATTTTCCCCGAAATGAATGGTAAATACTTTTAACGTGTCCTACACTCTAATTTCCATATAGTTCGAATGCACCTCCACCACAACACAATTTGACCAGCTGGTGATGTTTGAACCCAATCGCCGACAAACAAACTACTACTACCGTATGTTTCAAATAGTGAGTTTCTAAAAACAGAGTTGCAGTATCCAAAGCGGGACATTATCATGTTCGTTTTCGCTATCAAATCCTTACATGCACGCGGAGTATTGATCAAATTCGCACAATAACAAATTTTACTTCCCAAGTGAACAGATTATTTCTCTTCTGCAATTAACTGATCATTAAGTATTAAATATACAAAACTGTCATAAGCATTGAATGCAAGCAACCGCCTTATTTGCAGAATTTAACTGCAAACAGTATTTTTTCGAAAATTCCTTGCATATTCTAAGCATTCTCTTAGTTGCTGCGATTGAAGGTGCAATATGTGAAACATCATCAGCATAACTCAAAGCACCCATAATGATTATCCATGTTAAATCCGTCATTAGTGCATGTTACAAACAAACAAAGGCGCCTTAGTAATTCATCGATATATACACAAAATATTAATGGCGAAGGCACCGCGCTTTGCTTAACACCATTCGTGCAAATACAAGCCTCAGAACTAGAAACATTCCATCAGACTTTCAGGTCTGAAGTCTGAGTACATAATAATAATAAGTAATAAAAAGCAATTAATTGTAATGGGCAGATTTCTTTCTGCCAATACAATTACAAAACAAGATGAACCCTGAGTTACAAAATGATCAACAATCTCTTGGACAACAAACCTGCATTGAGTGGCATAGTGTGACTGTTTGCAACCGAATGGAAGATAAATTGTTTTCAGTGCGTCACTTGGAATGTTATATCAATAAGTAATTTTTCCCAAAATACCACTGATTGCTATGGACCTACAATTATCACTATTATTGAACGATTTCTTTTTATTCTTTGGTGTATGTATCAGCGTGGAATGCAACATACCCGGTGGAGCATATGCATTCAAAAGCATCGCATTAAACAACAGTGAGATAAGAACAAACAATTCTTGGCATGTATTCTTAATGTGATCGGAGCTGATTTCAGAATTACCATCGGTTTTGTCAGGTTTCAAGTTATGCATTGCGGATTCCACCTACTTTAAGGTAAAGATAAAATCAGAAGTGCATTTGCCCATTTTGCAGCATAATGTGACATCTTTACATATAGATCTGTAAAGAGTTATACAGCCTAGAATATTTATCCTGAAAGGTTTCGCATATATTAACCTTGCCATGAACATCGTCCACAAGGGTAGGGTTGGCCACACTCGCGCTAAATTTCTTACGAACTTCCATCCAAACATTTGGATCATTTAATACGCATTCGGTCGGCTACTTATGTCTTTTTTACGCATGATTTTCGAGATTTCTTTTTGTTGTCTTTTTTAGCCTTTACATTATATTTTCAATTGTCCTGGTAGTACGGCAACCATTTTCTCGCCACAAGCGGCACCAGAAAATTGATTTATTTTTTAGCGATTGGACTTCGTCGGTTCACCCAGCCCCTGGTTCCTATGGTCGGTTGGCCATAATACTTCAGAGAGACGATGCCACGCAATCATGAATTACATCATCGTAAAATCGATTAATTTTCTCAAAATGCTCGCAACAACTCGCGTTCGCGCATGATAAAACTTCGGTTAGAACATCATTTTACTCAGGAAGTTCTCGTACAAATCAATTTCATTACCCTTTGCGCTCTTCCAGTTCCGTTTAGTACCTCAAGGTAATTTGGTGATATCTTCATTTAACATTTTATAGCACAATTTCAAGATAACAGGACTATGATCCGACATATTGTCAACATCATGAATGCATTCGTAGCTTACAATGAGAGACCTCGAGTTTTAATCCGCTACGCGGCGCCACGGAGCAATGCGGTCCCTCGCCTGCTTCCGGTATTCTAATACACACAGTTTACCATAGAATGTTGCGCAACATCGTTAGTTTTGATTGAAATCTTTCGAGTTATATCGTTGGTAACATTGGAGCAAATCATTACTGATGGATATATACGGTCTGATCTTACAGCAATTGAAAATAGAGCTGAAGGAGCGAAATGCGATTCTTAGCGGGCAAAGAATTGAACTCCCAGTTTGGCAGGATATGCAAAGCAACTATCAAACTATCAAAACAGACTTGGTCCTTATGGCGAAGTCGCTGACCCGCGTCAACCAGATTCGGGCCAAATCAATCGACCACGGTATCCATAATGAGCCTGTGGCTCTGAGGAATATGCAGAGTTGACTGGGACCGAAGTCAAGCCATGTGGGATTGTAGTATCCCAAACACACCCCTACCTCGCATGCTCACCAGATGGGGTTGTGTCGGATGACATGAATGTTGAGGTCAAGTGTCCCTACAGTACCAGTGACAAACATGTCACTCCTGTCTCAGTGCCATACCTGGTTAGTGAGAACAACCAGCTCGCCCTTAAAGCCAACATGACTACTATTACTAAATTCAGGGCCAGTTGTTTTGCACGAACAGTCAACTTTGTCATCTTGTGGTGTATGGAGATTGTCCCAGTTACCCGTGACGATGACTTTATTACTACTATGATTTCAAAGTAAGAGGTGTTTTTCAGGGACTATTTCAAAAATGCTATACATGATTCAATGTTTTTTCACAATTTCTCTTACTGAGTAGTCTTGTGCACTGATTTCTTTTTTCTTTATGGAATCATTTGCCTGCATATTGCATGTGGTGGAATGTATAATAAACTCTTGAAACTTGAAAAGTACAAAGTGTTTTAATTGAATTATAAACAATTAACCCATTGGGGGTTCCACAGTCACTCATTCAACAATATAGGGTTATTATAGATTACATTATAAGGCACATGGTATAAAACGACTACTACATATCACCTTTCATTGAGATTCATATAAAATCACACCCTGAGTGGGATAGTTTTAAAAACACCTTAGGCAGTTGTGGGGACGATGCACTGCCGAAAGTTACATAACATATTACAAACAAAGATTATATTTGAGGAAATTTGGACCTCACAGTGGATCATAGGTTCCACCAAGATTTTGAAGGTTTTTCCCAATCCTATTATCCGCTCAATGTGCACCCTCTTGCTGGAGATCTTCCGGACTCTCTGCACCACTTTCCCTGTCAGCTGATTCTTCCTACTGAAAAAGGTTGGTATATTTACGGTGACATCATAGGGAGCAAATAAGTCCTGCATGACAAAGCCCTTGTCAGCCATTACCGTGTCACCCTGGTCACACATTTCTGGTAGTTTGCTCCTTTCCATCACCTTTCTGTCACTGGTTGCGCCGCCATAAGAGGTGGACACTTAGGACACAAGGCCTCCTGGTGTAGCTCCCACCACCACCTTCATTGTGTTACGGTCCTTGTACGTATATAAAGTGGCCTAGAAAACAATATACCTAGGTCTCTTTGATCTCGACTTGGCCAGTTGTACGTCGTCGGTCGGCTCGTTTCACAGCGTTTCGGAGATGCTCGTCCGCTACGCACAGCGCATTGACAGTGACAGCTTACCCTAAATTTCGTCACCATCAAATATCTCATGACCGCGTGACGTAGAGCGAGAAATTTTATTCGTCGAAGTGAAGCAAAATGGAAATGAATCTCTTGTATTTACCCGTAAACCGCGAAGTAAGCGCATAACCTGATAGCTTCCGGTCGAGCTTGGGACCGCATTGCTCTGTGCTGCCACCTCTCGGAGAAAATATTGATAATCAACATTTTAACAGGTCCGTTAGTAGTATGACAAATAACCTCACATGCCATAATAAGTTGGTGTAACAGAAACTTTGGTAGATGTCTCATGTACTATTGCACAACCGCCACACGTTCTACCGACTATAAATTCTGTTTCGTCAATACCAGATATACCAACGACAGACTCATTGCCAATATCACGTTTAAACAGTGCAGACCCAGATTCAAATAACCAGTGCTCCTGGAATTAAGGAACATCGCATTAAATTACGTATGTACATAACGGTATCATCCTTATGTCTTCGACAAAAATATACACCGATAGTAAAGTTTTGACTTAACTTAGAGGAGGAGAAACCAGAAAATATTATTCAAAGGTTTGGCCAGATTAATAATGTACATAAAACCAAGATTATTGACGAACACACTTGCGGTAATAATTCCACCCGCAGATACCAGTGGGTCAGAATTCATTATTCATCAACAAGTTCATATCGGAATCTTTCTCCTCAACACTAAAGCTCTCAAATTTCGTTTGACTATTGGAAACGTGCTCGATGTTTGGCGTCACCTTATTTATATTTTGCACTACAATGCAGATATACGCGTGGTAGTAATGCCGTAAGCGCTGTAATTTACCAACAACGGCTAAGTTGTGGTTGTTGTGCAGCTTATGTGATAAAGGGGGGATGAAATAGCATAGCACTTTGTGACAGTGTAAGTTCATGTGGGTAAGAAATAACTAACCGAGGGAAGAAGACATCAGCTAGTATAAGCTATTCCTGGCCTGTAACATAACCACGGCTACAGCACCGCCTAATGCGTTTAACAAGACGATTTTTGACTCTGCTTGGCTGCGTGGCACAGCGTAGCATCAATTATATCCAAATGCTACCCAATATATCATACATGCTTCCTCAAGGCCAGCTGCTTACTGTCATACACCATAACGTCCATTATGATTCCCACAGGTCTTTGTACAAATGTCAGAGTCGGCTTCATACTTCGTTTTCCATAAAACGGACATGTGAAAGGATTATTTCCTAGTGGAACTCTGTAATATGTCTTGACGGCTTTAATCTCTTGACTAACACTCTCACCACATATGGCGGCAGCAAAAGTCATATTCTTGCTGGTATCACTAGAAAGCAGGTCATACAAAGTAATGACACAGTTATTCTAACATTAACATTTTCCTATCTTGCCTGATCTGCTACTTTAATTCACGTATCCAATTACGTTCTGGCAACCGGTATTGCTTGTGTGAATGTGCGTGTTTATGCGCGTTTGTATGTTTGTGCGTGTGTGTTTGTGTGTGTTTGTGTGTTTTTTTTGTTTTGTTTTACATAAGCAATATTACAAACCATATGGCAAAGCGTATTTAAGTACGAGCTGATCATCATAACATTTGAGAAGTGTGTTCTTTAGCATAACAATATTGAGGCTGGGGAAGTGTTAAACATGGTTGCAACGGCTGTGAAGCGAATAAAGTGTAATGCTGCTGTGATAGCTGCAATCATAATAATTCATTTGGGTGGTTCAAAGCAGATAAGTCCTTACATATTGTGACAATAGCCGTTCTTGTTCTCTGCAGGAAATAAACCCATTTGCATAAGATATGACACATTCTAGCAAGGCCTGAATTCTCCAATCATGCGGAGCTTAAGTCGCGACTCAACGTTAAGTCGCCGTTATGATGACTCTGCCGTTGCTAAGATGGTATTGATCAACGCTGTTGAGCCCGGACTTAGTTGAGACATGCGTGCAACGTTTTGGCTGTCTGTCAGAATAAAAACCTCTCCTAAAGCAGTGGCAAAATTGTTTTGCCCGGCTTTGAAGACATATGATGGTCGTGGATGTTGAATACTAGAATAATGTGTTAAATCACTGATAGGTCTACTCTGGAGTACACTTACATGTACATGTACTAGACATGTACAATAAGCAGTTCAGGGTGGTATATGATGCACATAAGGCAGCCAGCGTCTATTTAGACTGTATGCTGAGCATTAAGTCGTCTCCACGCATAACAAAGCAAGTCTCGAGTTAATTAGGAAGCTAAACCGCTAATAGTTATACTTCGCTTTACAAAAATGGCTTATAAATGACACTAAAATCTAAAGTAAATGGTCTGAATAACTAAATTAATAAAACATTGATTTGGTTGTGCGTACACATCAACTAGCAAAGTGGTGATACTCATAATTATTGAACATGGCTGCTAAGGTTGGTTCTATATGGGCCTACACCTAGCGAAACGATATTGTGAGTCTACAAATAAAGTAAGCGAGTGACAATGATCATAGATGAATTGCAATTAAATCATTTAACACTAATGTAAGTTATTAAGGTATGTAGGTTTTTTTCGCAGTGGTATCAAAACGACAACCATTATTAGGCAAACGTAACTGTTTGCCAACTCGTAATTCACAATTGTGTCATAATTAGGGTAATCAGCGTTATTTTTTTGATTATGCGAAATCTATAATTACGTTAATGCCATATTGCACTGATGTAGCCGTTAAGATGGCACTTGCGTATCACATGTTGAAACGCACTGTAATGGAATAACGCTGCATTTAATACGCTAGTTGTCAACAGTCAATTATGTAAACTATTAGGTCAACATGAAGGATTTCGCAGGAGTGCGATGTCAATGTGTAATGCTCTACGTTTCTCCATTAGACAAAGAGCCTGTCGAGATGACCAGACCAATGTTCATCTGCTGTAGATCGCTGAGCAATCGCCCCGTTGTTCAGTGGGCATGATGGCATTTAAAACCTCTAGGTTGCAGGGGTGTAACGCTAAAGTGCGATGAGCTCAATTAGTATTCGCCCAATTAAGTATGGAATTTTAATTGGTTCTTATTTGAAATTCTAATAACGTATGATGGGGTGACATTATTATCATGATCTATTTTAATAATATACTCTTCCATGGCCACGCAATGATGGTTCACTGTCTAAACTTTTATCGCCCATAATCGGACACGAAGACTGTTATTTGGCCGTTAACGCCACGACGCAGGCAAGCAGCATTCTTATCATTGGGGCACAAACATTTACGTTAATAACCGAAAACAGATTGGTTATTTTAGAATGATTGCGAACCGTATGAATCTCTAAAGAAATAATCTGACATTATCGCATGGCAAGGTAAAGTTTATGGGATATTTAATGCCAACACAGCAATATTAAGAGGTACGTAATAAATTTAGACAAATAGGAAACTGTCGAGGTGGAGATGGATCACGCTGAGCCTATCAATCATTAATGCAATTTATTTTGCGGTTTTCCCCCCTAGCAAGCATCCCTGTATTTTGTGGTCAATGATGGCATGAGAATGTTATAAAACGATATCAGAACATAATCTGTGTGATGGATCATGGACACCTTGATAACAAGGCGATGAGCCGCACGACATCCTGCTATACAATTGGTATTTGATAAGCTTAAGTACAGCGCATCCACAGCTAACCTGTTTCGAAGGCTGTGTGTCGATATGTTTATTTCCTATCTCTAATTCCTTGCAAGTTGAAAATTGGAAAACACACGCAATGTGGCCAACGCATATTCATATACATGGGTTATTCGACATCGTGTTTTACCCTTTAAACATTTCAGGTTGGCCAATTAAATATCAGTTAATATTATAATATATATTATTTACATGCTGGCGCCTCCTATCTGTCCAGACAGAGTTAGGGGTGAGATAAGGTGGAATTTATAGTTCGGGTCTTGACGTAGACCTGGTCAGGATTAAGGAGTGGTCGTAATGGAGGTCATATAAGGATATTGAATTATCCACCGACGCAATGCTTCGGGTAATCTTACCTAATATACATTTACAAAAGTTATCTAACTAGTGCAATGCTTTTCACTCCACAGCTCTCACTGATGCCTATTGTGCAACGTTATGATCAATCAGCTCGCATATACAATTGATCAATAATTTGCCATACCACATCAAACGCTAGTGCATGAATATAACAGTTTGCTGTAAATGAATCTAATTGCCTATATTCCTTGCCGACCATAATGTAGGAAGATTAAATCGCCGTTGTTGTTTGCGTTTAAGGCCACACAGCTGAAGGGAGTAACTGTTTTGCTACCCTGCTGTATATCGACGATAATACGCACACACACACACACACACACACACACACACACACACACACACACACACACACACACACACACACACACACACACACACACACACACACACACACACACACACACACACACACACACACACACTAACACACACACACACACACACACACATATATATATATATATATATATATATATGGATATATATATATATAAATATATATATACACATATATATCTATACATACATATATATATACATATGAGTAAATATAAACATATTTATGTATAACATAAATATATACACATACCAAGGCATATACATATATAAGTATATATATACATATATATATATATATATATATATATATATATATATATATATATATATATATATATATATATATATATATATATATCCATGTATATGTGCATATATATATAAATGCATATATATATTTATATATATATATATATATTTATATATATATATATGTATACATATATATGTATATATATATGTGCATAGATTGGTATAAATTGCATAAATAAGTAAATATGTAAATACATATACATAAAACAAATGAAATGTATATATGAAAATTATGTAGATATATATATATATACATACATATAGTAAATATATATAAACGAATGCATAAACATTTATATAGATATATATGCAAGTATATTTTTATATATATAGATAAATTTATATATTTAAGTATACATTTGTATATAAATATATTTATTGATATGTAGATATATATTGATTTAGATCTTCAGCTCTATATATGTATAGATATATTTATGTATTAATATCTTTATTTTCAGGTATACATATAACATATATATACAGAATATGTACACATATATATATATATTCATGTGTATAATAAAAATATATATTTGTAAATGCGTAAACATATATATAGATATGTATGTATATATATATGTACATCTATATATAGATTAATGTATGCATTTGACTATATATATACATATATATATATATATATATATATATATATATATATATATATATATATATATATATATATATATATTTCGATACACATATATGCATGTATATATATATTCGTTCCTATATTCCTGTATGTATTTATGTATGCATGTAAATGTATATTTGTATATATATGTTGATATTGACGCATAAATGCATCTGAAATTATGTATTATCATATAAATGCTTATAAATATATCTAAATACATATACATATATACATATAAACATATATATTTATATATATATAAGTGTACATATACATACATATATATACATATATATAAAAAATAAATATATATATATATATATGTATATATACATATATATATATATTTATATATATATATATATATATATGTATATATATGTATATATATATATATATATATATATATATATATATATATATCTCTTCTCTATATATATATATATATATATATATATATATATATATATATATATATATATATAGTATGTGGTTGGTCAAAAATATAAATGACAGGCATAAATTCACTGCTTTGGTGCAACTTTGGATTTTGTTCAACCAATCAGTTCATATATATCGGCATAGGGTAGTTAATATAACCTTTTTTTTTACGAATATTAAAGGAACACAATAATTTTGGTCGTCAATGTTCCATTTCTGGCTCTTACTTTTCTTGTCAATGCTTTTTGTTTCAACACATATATATCGCATTTACCAGACTGAAACTGCATTTATATGTATTCAATACCCATATAGATCGGTTAAGAGATTTCGGGCGGAATATACGAGCTGTTATCATTCAACAGTTGTTAAGTAAACATTAGATTGTTAATACGATCCGGTGGACTGCGTGTACATTGCATCCAGGCTTGCTCATACCATGCCACATCTCGTAATTGAGCCGATAAGCATCGAAATCGAACGAATATTAAATAGCACCATGTTGTTTCATCCCCCTCTTAATGCACTATTGTCATAGAAAAAGCATTTGGTGGGAGAGACAATTCGCATTTCTCGTTATCACATGTTTAACTGCTTTATGCTCGGACAGTTAGAGGGTTCATGTAGATTTGGTGAAGGCACCATTCCTCATGTTGTTTATCGCGGCGTTTGCCTGGCCGGGTCTACCTAAAACTATTTGCAAAACTAACGAATGTTTGAACAGGACTCTCACGCTGGATATATCGCTGTATTTCTCACCTAGAACGCAACATATATAAAGAGCCTGTGATAAAATATGTCATCTCGCCTCACAAGCTTACCCTTGATTGATGCAATTCGTTTTAGAAATGCCTTCTTTATATCGACTGCCCAAAGGTCGTGTTGACGTCCATTTTGGTCAATATAAGGTCACATTTATTTGCTCTCCGTTTACTAGGCGATTATTGAGTGGGTTCTACTCGACGTTTCCGAGTGCTATCACAAAACAGCTGCGTCGCAGCGGAAATATATCTGGAGTTTCTTGAGTTCCTATTAAACTAGATGCACCCTTCACGGGGGCAGAATTTTATTTTGTTTTCATTAATGGTAATTATAAAAAGTTCGATAAATTTGATCGCGGCGCACGTTCAGTTCTGTGGGGTACAAACTATTCTGCTGCTTTTATGGAGCTACAGCCTTTAAAGCGCCGTCATTGTCTGGTTTGTGACTGCGCTCATAAATTATTCTGACACCCATCGCTGACAAATGTGATGATGGAAGGAGAGTTATTGGATTCAATGCTATAACAAGAATGTTAAGCAGTCGACGTTAAATCTGGAAATAGAGGGAAGCGTCTAGATGAAGATAGATCATGCCGAGCCTATCAATCATTAACGCAATTATTCTTTGGTTTGACCCGAGTTCACGTATCGCTGTCGTTTTCAAAAAGTGAAGAGTTTTGGAATGTGATAAAATGAGATCGGACTAATCTCCGTTGTAATGATTGGCCACTAGAAACAATCAACAATGATCTACAGGTGACATTGGATAAGTATAGAGGTGATGTACGTTCATTCAGAACGCATAATGGTATGATATCCCACATATGATCAGAATTACGTCAAAACGATACACATCAGAAGACATAATAGCCGGAGTTTGCATCAATATCGTTGCAAATACCAGGCTGCTGACTGCTCAAGCTAACTCCGCGTGACACAGAAGAATATTGCCAGCTGGTAAAATAAAATTTACCTCAACAGGGTGGAGCAAACGCTAACTGATCGTTTTATATATGACGGTATACAAACCAATTGCTGCTTAAAACAACCTTAATCTGCAATTAAACAGTTCAACGGGTCATCCCTGAACTTGTCGCCAAGCAAATCGACAATTGTATGCCTGTGACGTCGTTCTAAAGACATGTTAATATTCGCGCGGAAGGCATCATTGTAACTCGTCGATTAAGCGTCCACGTTGAACTTAATGCGATCCTTCAGAGTTAACAGCGCTCACTACATATCTCATCCTGCAAATTGGTGGTGTTAGGAATCGTTTTTCATAGTATTATTCCATCACGGTTGATCTCAGCATGTTCTTATCATGTTCGTACCTAGATCAAAGAGCTAAAAGATACTCCAAAAAAGATCACTCAGGCACATTGAGTGGTGATCATAAAAATGAGCGAAACACAACCCTGTCTTCAGGTGACGCAGTCATTAAGTCACCAAACGCACATGCTTATCCAACGTCTCTGAGATCGGCGTCTATCAAGGATTTAGTCTTCTACTCTGTCCAGACGACGGAGACCTCGAACCAACAAGATATTTCATGTGATTCTATAAGACGCTATGAACCGCGTTCACAGGTGGCGTGATCACACAATTTTTTTGTCGTCATTAGAGTGAACCCTCTGAACGTAGCTGAAAGCCCTGAGCTCGTATCACTCACTAACGATAGTTGCTGGTGTAAGCTGTGCCTTATTGAGAGCCTTGTACTGGTTACTCGCCCACAATATGCACGCAATAATGGTATTTGCATAGGTTGGTATAGAGGCAATGCAAGTGAGATGTTTTTGAAGAAGTAACAGAAGATATTACCAGCACAGTAATGATCTGGTGAGCATAATGTCTAGCAATTGTCACCAGTGTATAAATATGTCAGTCATTAACTGCCTGATTAGTCGTTTCTCCCATAAACGAAGAAAATGGATCCCTGCTCCGTGAGATATATAATAGAAGGGGAATAGCAGTTTTAGTTGTAACAGGCCAATATCTACATCTGGAGACCGTATTGAAACATTTGGAAACCTACGAGCCTCGGTGTTCACCAACAGCGGGCGGAGGTAACTATGATGGAAATATATTTGCTAACAAAATATATCTCAATGCCATGACACCTACTTAAATTCCTTGATCTTATGATACACTTCTTGCGGTTTAGTCCTGAAACATTCACAAATGGTAATCTATTTAATAGGGTCACAACACGTTCGAAAAAGCGACATGTTCGTAATTTAGCCATAATCTGTATCATTGTGCAATGAAGTATTATTTTCCAAGCCAGAGATATTTATCAAGGAAATAACTTTAATATGATGGCTTGAGAGCGTCCAATTTTTACCAAGACGATTTGAATAAAATAATACATAGGCACTAAGCTACTACAATCAGTTATAATTCGACGATTACTTGATTATGTAAGTGTCACACGAAAACATAGAAATACCCGTTGCTCCCACAAAATTTTGTGTTTTGGCAGATGCATAGGATAGATAATTGAACTAATGATTGTGTCTAAAATAATGAAAAAAATACAAGAGCATTGTATCGAGACCATACATGGAAGGTATTATACCTCTCCATTTATCCAGCTGATTTTTTGGTCACCATTTAATGATACGACCAATATATAATGATATATTTCGTCGATTTGAAGCATAGCAGTAAAAATCGGCCATGTGCGACATACATAACTGTTTTTCATCGACCCCAAGGAAGTGGGCTTTTCTGCCATGAAAACGACTGCATTATCGTGCTCAAGTAGCATGATATTTTACAGCCGATCAATTCATATGTTGATGGTTGCGAAGGTTATCACCATCATTAGGGGCATTTGTTTGCTTACGACCCCATGTTATTCGCTTGATAGGGCATAAGGGGCTTCTCCATAGAGATTTGTGAACTGACATCCCCAGATGACTGGTTTTCGGCGACCTACTTATTAATTCAGCATCGGTAAACCTTATCCCTGCTTCCTAATTAGCCAAGTCGAAATGTGTACTGTGCATGAATACACTAGCTGCCTGGTCTGTAGTTTTCTCATTTCATACTAAATGATCTTACATAAGGCATGCATGCATCCTAGATAACAATATATACTATTCCAATGACATGATGGCATTATTAAGGCGTTCTGGAAGCACTTGGTTATGCTGATCTTACTTAAGTAAATCCCTTTGATCTACCCCAGGGATACTCTATTGCGGTCTTGCACAATACACATCGTCAAATTTCGGATGGAATGTCACAGCAATGCAACATTACTAATCACTATTTCCACATCTATGCTGTTAGGCTGTAGAAATGACAGAAGGGGTATGTTATATCAAAAGCGATGTCAGTGCAAGGTCAACAATAATTCTGATTCTCACTCCTCCTTGCGGTCCATGGCGTACTTCCAATTAGTTACGACTTTCGGTCTGGCTGACGAGCTTGTGTAAGGTTCCAGCAGATGGCTCATGCAATAAAGATTATGATAATAATGCAAATCCGAACCGTTTACATGGATACCTTGCTTAAGTTTACAAGCAAATGGTGTGACATTTGACGAGTGGACTTTCTTTCATGGTTATGTTACATATGATTGCATCGATGCGATTGTAAATGCTGGTGTAGGCAGTATGTAGCAAGCTAGTACGCTAAGTAGTCCATTTCAAACTGTGGAGCTCTTTTCAATGCAACAGCAGCTGTAGAGTTGAGCCATTGATAAATTGGTAAATAAGAACCACACAAGAAGCAAAAACCTATGTTGATCAACAGTATAAATAAATATCACTACTCATGCAGTGCACACGCAGGTGACAATAAGACATGTATTAAGCAGCGTCTTGATTGGGTAAAGTACTGCTTAGTGCATGCTTGGTAACATCGAAATTGGTGAGTTGACGAAACATGTATTTTCTATTCTCTTGTACAGGTTCTGCATTACTCTAATGAAATAAGCTTGTTCGTTCCTTGGATAGAGTTAGGTTATAGGCTTTTGATCCTAATTAATGTAGTCGTGACAGAACCATGGTTACTTTTGCTTGCATAATATATGTACATCGGCTATACAACCTCTTCGTAATATATCGCTATAAAGTGTTGCATGGTCTTCTAATTGCAATACCATCATTACTTCTCGAAGCACTGTGTATCTACATAAGGCCTTTGTACCTCTTCAGCCGCCCAAACTCTAAATGAAATACATAACTGCGAATATGACGTGCAATGCTTGTTCTGATAACGTCACATGTTTTGCGTAGTCGTCTGCACATCATGTTAATACTTAGTTTTATAGAGTACACTGATAATTGCTGATTACGATCATTGCAGCATGTTATTATACATCTGCGCAAAGCTCAACATATGATAAGGTCGCCTCAGCCGACAGACTTATGGCGGAAAATTAGTGGCAATGTGTCATTCACTACGTCATGGTAATGAATTATACGGAAAACCCATAATAGGAGGTGCCCGTCAGTCAATATACACCATATAATAGCAGTGTTTTATCTTCGAGGGTGCAAGGACACATGTGAAAAGCCAGCACAAACAATAACATTATGATCGGTTATCAACACAAACCGCTCGCGAATAAGAAGCGTGTTTTATACCCTATCGTTCAAGTCAGATTCAGCAAAGAAGCAGCATAGAGTGCAGTGCCTAAAGTTGCGGAGTAACCACACTGTGAAAAAGCTGACCCCAAATCGTAGTATACTGGTTTTTTGCATAAAAGCAAATGCAATGTCTTTCAGTTTGGAGCGATACTTGTAATACTACTGTATTGACCAACATCGCGGAGCTATATTGATAGTCTTGCTAGACAACACAAAGATTGACGGCGCTAATATATAAGCTGGTTTGTTTTTCATTGCAATGAAATCGATTAATTTTACTTATTTATTTTGCATGATCTTTGAAGTGCTGCATAAGATACCATACCATGATATGCGTCCGTTTGCTCGGAGTATATAACTTATAAGGGAAGGGAGTAGTTATTATAAATCATCAATTATGTATATATCCGCAATACACCACGCCAGGGTTGCATAATGGAACAAATCACTTTCTAACACACTCCAGATACATTAAGAGCAACAATAATATCGCACGTGATAGAACCATACGTAATTATTGTATTATTGCCGACTCTATTCGACCTAACCAGACTTGCCGGTGATATGCTAGATTCCGGATCAGCTAAAAACGTGGGAGACCATTGCGTAATCTGATGAAATATTATAATTTCTGTTTTCGTCGACCAATATATCACCCTAGATATTAATAAATAAACGTAGCACATGCCGCTACACCATGCACCGTAAACTTATGGGCGCCAAGATTATGAGCAGATATGTCATTCTGCTAGTAAAAGCTGCTCTCTGTTTTAGTGCATTAGTAATTATTAAAAGATTGATGGTGGTACGTGACTTATTAAGTTCAGTATTTTACATAATGTGTGTAATAGCCAGACGTTATTGCAAATATTTACCCGTGGTGTAATGCATTCATACCAATATGAGGAAGGACCAACGCTATGTATGTATGTATGTATGTATGTATGTATGTATGTATGTATGTATGTATGTATGTATGTATGTATGTATGTATGTATGTATGTATGTATGTATGTATGTATGTATGTATGTATTGTATGTATGTATGTATGTATGTATGTATGTATGTATGTATGTATGTATGTAGTATGTATGTATGTCTGTCTGTATGTATGTATGTATGTATGTATGTGTATGTATGTATGTATGTGTATGTCTGTATGTATGTATGTATGTATGTATGTATGTATGTATGTATGTCTGTATGTATGTACATATGTATGTATGTACGTATGTATGTATGTATGTATGTATGTATGTATGTATGTATGTATGTATGTATGTATGTATGTATGTATGTATGTATGTATGTATGTATGTATGTATGTATGTATGTATGTATGTATGTATGTATGTATGTATGTATGCATGTATGCATGCATGTATGTATGTATGTGTATGTATGTATGTATGTATGTATGTATGTATGTATGTATGTATGTATGTATGTATGTATGTATGTATGTATGTATGTATGTATGTATGTATGTGTATGTATGTATGTATGTATGTATGTATGCATGCATGCATGCATGCATGCATGCATGCATGCATGCATGTACATATGTATGTATGTATGTATGTACGTATGTATGTATGTATGTATGTATGCATGTATGTATGTATGTATGTATGCATGTATGTATGTATGTTGGTATGTATGTAAATTAATTATGAAGTAAGGTGACAGTACCATTCTGGCTCTTTTTAACCAGTCCTTAGGCTTCAAGGAAAGCGACAAGTGAGCTCAGTCCATCCATTGATATACACACAGTTTTCCTGAAAAAAACCATCCCTCAAAACTGTGGTCCATACTTGTCGGATTTACCATTAATATCGCCCATCATTGAACTTACTTAAACTGGTCCATCATTATTCTAATCATTGGGATTATAGATCTGCTTGACCTCATACTCAATAGCGACTAATTGAACAGTTGGTTTCATCTGATGCTTTACCAGGAGCAAAGTCCGCAAAGAAAGTACAGGCAAGCCCTTCTCTGTAGCAATCAAATACTAGAATACAGTACATCAACAATACTTCAATCAGAGTTCATTTCAGCAGTTTGAACACTTTAATTAGCTCATGTTTTGCCTCTGCGATCATACTCGTTGTTGCAGCAACCGGAACTAGCACATTCTACCGCCTGATCGCTCCATTCATCGAATAATCTCTCCATGTACACTGCACTATTAATACGCATCGCAAAGTTTCAACTTTCATCTTGCGTATGTTTAACGCAATGCAACTAACGTAGAATGTTCGACTGATTCTTGATTTACTCTTAACCATGTCAATACCTGAGCCGAAATGCTGACCTAGACGAATTGCGTTTAATCTAAATTGTAGCAGTTGCTGCATGACCACCAATAGAGGCCCATAATGAGCAGTTATAGCATTTAGCTGGTTTACATACAACCTATGCTATATTGATTGGCCTTTAATCTAAATATATTATACAGATTGATTGGCTGGTACGGTAAACCACTTTATCGTGAGCCATTTCAAGCACTAGCATGCAGCATGTTCGCGCAAGCGTGATGCAAGGCTTACATTTCGACCGTCAATACATACAGATTACATAATCAATATGAATGCAAGCATCAGTTACCTGGCCGTTCGCGGCTACACGCAGGCCAGCGTCGGTTTCGATAACAGTTCATGCTAAAGGAACGTAACTTGCGCATTTTCTTACAGTCTACCAATATGACATACCACAAGCGCAGCACAAATCTTTGGGCCACCAACGTTTGCATTGGTAACCTTACATTTTAGGCTGAATAATCGACATCATCTTTCACCCGTTACAAGTCTACATGCTTAGGATAGCCCGAATAGGATAAGGCAACGTCGCTTGCTTAAGTTCATTAAAATATTTCTTATGCCAGTCACACATATATTGTGTCTCATCTGAATGGCGAGGAAAATATGAATAGTGGGATGGTATATATTCCTCAGCACTAAGAATTGATGTTTCGGGATTGGCAGTAATTACTTGGCCTTATACAATCCACGATATACAATCAGTGACGCAGAAAAATTGTCAAACCACCGTGGGAAAACAACTGGGGACATTTATCGACATTCGAGCATTTGATCTGGCAGAACAGAGGGACGCAAACGTTTATGATCTTTCAAAAGAGAAGAAATATGCTTGCTTCTTACAAAAAATTGAGGGTCATTCGCTAGGTTTACTGTTCATTGTACACTACTCAATGGGTTTTGTTCATCCATTAAGATCATGTTCGCGTGTTATCACATTCCACGATCATCGTCAACCACATATACAAGCAGGAGAAGCGCCATATTAACGGGAATAGTGATAGATAGGCTGTGCAGGATCCATCTTCTTCTTGATGGTTTTCTTTTGATCAAGATTCAATATACACACCTGATATTCCTGACTTGGTGTTAAATTCAATCAATCTGCTGAAAACATCACTTTGCTCATTTATCTAGCAAAAATCAGGTCAGCTAGCCAGGATTTATAACAAGATAATGTGGCCTTAAGATCGCTACTAAGATTATGGTGTCCAAAAGATGTGAAAATCGCGATTGCAACATGAAAAATATGAAAATGCTGAAACAATGCACTTAAGTGCCATATTTACCAACACCTATCCTTGAGTTAAGTGGGTAATTATCGCGCTGTTAAATATCAAGGAACACAACCCGACATCTAGTCATCAATTTTGCTTCACCTATCAAATTACAGCAGTTGCATTGATGGTCGCAGATCCTTATTAATATGGATTCCTTTGACATGGTGCTACTCACAACCTCCGATTGTCCACGTATAGTCGCCAACAACTAAATTGATGATACTTGCTGCCTCCCGGCTGCTTCATTCGCGCCATAACGGCCAGGGCAGCAGTACAGCCATTGCGTAAATATTGCATTTGCGTGCCGTAGCTTAGCTTGAATCGACACGGATAAGCGGACGACACTGGCCATTACACCAACGAAACGTTTAAATTTATCGATTAACACAAGCACCAGTGGGACCTGTTCAGCTGCTACAGGCGATCCGATTATTTCGTTTGCAAGAAAAACGGTTTCATTTACATATTACAAACACTGATCAAATTATGTTATCAGTATTGTGACTGAATACACGCTCGCGTTTTATTTCTTGGTTTTCTAGGATTGCTTAAATTATTTTTTGTGCGACGGTGAGGGATCGCAGCTCTATATTTGTTAGGAACACAAGCAAGAACATAGTTGATTTCATTATCTGCCTCGGACAATGCATTTTTCCAATGACCCTAATAGCACGATCTGTTTAAGCAGTTGGCGTTAAGGACGATTGTTTAACAGTTACTGTGTCTTGTGAATGTTGGCTGCTACGTCGGGCCAAATGATGGCATATGTAACGTAAAATACTGCGACAAATCCATTTGTTACAGCTCGGAGCGCTTTTCTGTCTGAAGCCGATTATTTACAATAAACTCAACACTGTAGAATCCCAATGTTACCTCGGCAGATACCGTTGTAGATTGCAATATGGTTATTCAGCTCGTGACATGTGTATCAGGAGAATGAAGAGTTTTGCCAATATTTGATAAGAAAACTGCCGTCGGTTGTACATGGCTACTCAATAAGTTCACTCGGCAAGGCGACGATAGGGTGCTTCACGCTAAGGAGGCATGTGCCGAGTTTCTGCTTGACAAGTATAGATTGCATCCAGAAACAAACAAACTGATAGAGTACCAATCTATTATTTAGACGTTTAGTGCGTTCGGTTGTAGTAATCGATAACCCTCAGGCATACAAGCAAATGGATGCATACAAGCAAAAATCCTTATTTTTGCACATAAACTGATCTGCTTCATCGAAAAGAATCATTTTGTATGCGGTACGTGCTTGGCGACGCAAATCGCCCGGTACAAGATGCCAAGCTGAGCGCCTGATTCTCACAGTCAACCCCCAGACAAGGCAATCTAGCGCGCGATAATTGCGAATATTTACACCCGACGCTATATGGGATCGCTTTGATTAATCAATGACCGTCGTTCGGGACCGGTTACGCCTCTACTGATAAGACAAACCAGGGATCATTTGTCCACGCGCCTAGCTACAATGGACGCATATCGTATTATATGGATGTTCATGTTCGTCATTACGTGAAGATTCCATCGCATATCGCTTATTTATTTGAAGCGATTAGTCGATTGACGATAACATATGTAAGCATTCTTACGCTCATTGAATGATCTATACACTTAAGTTGCATTCCATCAACCAATTCAGCTGATCTTGCTCAGCGTCCTTTATGAAGTGTTGTTTATGGATCATTTAAGACAAAATTTGCTATCAGGCTTTGCGTTTAACCGTTTCGAATATAATTTCGTGTCGCCAATTTGAGAATGTCGGTATGTAAACGCCGTGAGATCTGTGTGATCTGTCAGACATACCTTTGTTGTGACTGAGTTGATTCGCAGCCTGGCAACTTTTGCGATCATATCACGAAACATATAAACCATTAGATAGGTAGAGGCTTCGTAAGTTTATGCTATTCTAAAGCGTAACTGTATTTGTAATAAGTTGAACACGGGATGTCTGTTATATAAACTTATCTGCAGAACAATGACTTACCCAACACCATTCTTGCAGCGTTCGGCCATGTTAAGTTTAATTTGAGCGTCTCCAATTAAATTTGATCTGCATCATGCCTGAAATAGCGGTTGGCTGTATTGGCTGGCTGGGTAAACTATTCTACGGCATCGTGACACCTGCTGTATATCAAAACAATTAAGAGTGGTATGTGAAACTCGGCTTAGCACCATGACCAGAGCAATCAGGTCGCTTATAGTTGCCAAAATATCGCCATCATGAGCACTAAAGCAGTCATTCTATGATATAAGACATTCACTTATGTTGGACGAGCGCATAATGTACAGGGGGCTATTCTGAGCATCGTATTCAAGTATAACAAAGCATGTCTCGTGCTAATGAGGAATTAGAATCGTGCGCATAATTTATCTTAAGCTTTGCATAGATGGCTTTTATATATGACACTTAAATGTATAATACAAGGTCAAAATTACCAAGCTTTAGCTCATCATTTATGTTAATTGTAATAAGTGAACATCGCTGCTGAAGTTGGTGCTACGAGAGCCTTCATATAGCAACATAGTATTGTAAGTAACCAACTCAGCATCCGAGTGACGATGATCATACATTAATTGCAATTAATTCATTTAGCACTCCATGTAAGTTATAAAAGTGTGCGTTTGTTGTCAGCGGTATATGCAAAAAACCTTTTATAGGGCATACGTTACTACTTGCTAATTCGTAATTCTCTATTGCGTCCTAGTTAGGGTAATCCGCGTCGTTTTCAATTATGCCAAATGAATAATTACGTAAAAGTTACATTGTACTGGTGAACCGGGCTGTAATTTCGGAACGCGCGGATTTTAATGCGCTTGTTGTTAACAATCATCTTTGTCAATTATGAGTGCAATATGGAGGGATAGACAGGAGTCCCGAGCAATTTGAAATGCCCTATTCCACATAAGCGTGCCGATATGACCAAATGTTATTTTCTGTAGATCGCAATGCAAGCGCACCTTTTTTCGATAGTGATAATGGTATTTTAAAGTTGGTTTCTACGTATAATGGTCTCTATGATACTTACCGTAATCAAAATTATTGTTAGGAGGGGCGGGACAATAATGGTTGAACATCGCACGGCAACGCTTAAAAGACACCATGCAGCCCCGGTGACTTTCTGCATATTTTATAGAAGAAACCTAGCTTACGAACTACAATATCAAATGACCAAATATGCAAGTGCGAGTTCGTTGATTAAAAGCGTCATGCACGGAAACATCTAAGGATAAAATATAACTGCAAGATAAGTACGACAACAACGCTTCTGGAGTCACTTGGATGCTTCTATTAGCGCTATTCGTGTCCTAAATCAGCGCGTATATCACATTACTGCTAACAGCCATCTTCTCAGTACTGAAATCACGCAGTCGCACTGAGATCATATCAATTGAGTGATAGCGCGGAGCCTTTTATATAGCACGTTTTTAAAGATTTATATCATGATCATGATCTATTTAAAAAGTATACTCTGGTTTGAAAACGCAATGATGGTTCACGGTTTATACCTTTGCCGCCAGTAATATGACACGACTAAATCGTGACGAAGGCATTAGTTACCTTGCCGTTTACGGCAACACGCAGGCAAGCGTCAGGTCGTGAAACAAACATACTTTGTGGATTGTTTCAACGTATGCAAATATGAGAAAGCGTTACGTGGGTAACCTCAAACAAGTTGGCTATTCAATGACGATTGTGCACAGCATGAATCTTCACCAAAATAATCTGACATTACCGCTCGGCAAAGTAAATTTGTCGGGATATTTATTGAATTAAATGCCAACTTAGTAATATGAAGCAGTAGATAATAAATTTAGACGAATAGAAAACCATCGAGATTGTGATGGATCAGGTGGGGTATATCAATCATTACTGCAATTATTTTGAAGCTATCCCCCTAAGCACGCCTGCCTGTAGTTTGTAATCGATGATAACCTGGGAATGTTATAAAACGATAAGAGAACATAATATGAGTGATGGATCATATGACACCTGGATAAATGTACAATGAGCAGCAAGGCTGGCTGAGAAACAATTGGTATTCGATAAGCTTTAGTCTAGAGCATCCACAGTTCACTTTTGTAACCCAAAAAGAATATTGGCAGAGGAATAGAATGCTACTTATTTAGAATGCGTTGTAAGATTTTTATCGCTTTTATTCCACATCATATTAGAGATCCCAAAATTACCGAGAAACAGAAGCAACATCGATCGCACACGTATTATCAAATGATGGGACAATGCACCCTACCCCGCCGTGGTTCATATCTTCAAGGGAACGTTCCGGCGATAGCTACAATAGCCAGACGAAACAAGTTAGCTCGGTCATCATCACCATTAGGTATACCATTCTTGCTGATAGTATGCCTTGCCAATAATACGCATATATGTATGCACATTAAAGCAGTGGTTTTAGCATCAGCTTCTTCGCATAATTTTTGTTGTCCGGTGATCCTAGATGATGCAGTTGGATGTTAATGCTGTTACCCTTACGTGTAACTTGACATCTAATGATGACATCTTTAACTGAGACAGCTGACGCATGGATAACAATTGAAATTAATGCATCATGGTTTCGCTTCAACCTTATTGAACCGTTCAGCGTGGCTTAATCAAAAAGAGGAAGTTTGAGCATCTGCATCACCAGCAACAGCGAAAAAAAAACGGTTCGAAGACTAACAGCCGACAATATTTAACTCATTGTCTCCGAAGCATCGCAGGAAGAAACAATAATTTTATTTGCAATTGTTGCTATAGTAGATAAAGGCAAAGGTAGAATATGTGTAAATTCTTGCATAGTGATACTTGACAATACCAGTCAGCAATAATTCATGATGCTAGCGCTGGGAATCCTACATTTAATCGCCGCTTGTATTTCGTAAAAGCAAGTTTGAGCATTAATACATCGATGTTGGAAGTTATAGTGAAGTTCATTCGATGCAGTTCGCTATTTTGTTAATGAATAATGATTGTTAATGCACAATTATTACTCTGCTCTTTGTACAATAGCAAGCTAGCTCTGATGATTGGAACCAAATGTTACCTGTATTTCTCCGTTTCTTTGATAATCATTTTGTCACTTCCGGAAACACTTACACCATATAACCAGGCTTGCACTGAATTGCTTTGTCAAAAATCAATTAATCCCTCTCATCCAACAATAGGCGGCATGGAGTCATTGTGTAGAGCCAGGAAGTACATTGGCTTTTATTCTCGGCCGGGGAACTTATGCACTATAGATTCCTTTTATAGCACATAATAGTATGTCAGTACAGGGTTTTACTCAAAATGTAGATGCTATGCTGTCGTCAATAATCACGAGTAATTCGTGTGGCAACTTAAAGGAGGTCATAATCATACACCGGGGAACCCTTGTTGTGCGATGACTTTGGTCGACGTGCGTATTTCATCGCGGAGGCCTGGCGCTTTGAGTAAATAGATATATGGCCAAACGCTATGGCTGCGGCAGCTGTCACTTATGTTTCAATAATGTTTATGGCCGACTCGAGGTACTCCTCCGACTTAATTGCTAACTAATTGGCTAACTGGTCTTATTTCGAGTAAGTGGGACTGGCCTAGATAATGCATGCACAATTTAATGAATTGCCCGCGTTTCCCTATCCAAAGAGCACACAATGAAGCAAAACTACCTTGGCTGTCTCAGGTTTTACTTGGTGAAGTCAAATTAAAATCTCACCTCATCTTGTGTCGTTGATGCTCAGAAGCATAAATGCAATTTGAAGCATGTAAAATGCAAATGAAGGTAATTGGAAGTACACAGAAATGCTTCTGAAGCTTACGGTAATGATAGATAAAACATCGATTAATTCGTTTAGAATTTGGCATCGACATCAACGAAAATTTCGATTCGTTTTTCTAATGGTTGTTCAGTGGGCGTGTTGTGTGAGGTGAGCTATATCATTCGTTACCACTGCAACTGTCAGCATCATCGCTTCAAAATATGCATCACAAACCCATGTTACAAATCATATTAGAGAATCATTATCATTTATATTAAGCTTTACTGCTGGTAGCGACATTTAACTTGCAGCAATCGAAGGTTCAGTGACACTATCGTTGGACAGTGAACGTCATATCTGTTAGGTGGTCCAATTATACATCAATACACAAGGCGCTGACCTAAAAAAAACCCTGCCAACCCTCTGAATTATACAACAATGACACAATCACTTGCATCTTTGTAAAGTGATAAATATATATATATATATATATATATATATATATATATATATATATATATATATATATATATATATATATATATATATATATATATATATATATATATATATATCTATATATATATATATATATATATATATATATATATTCATATGGCTCATAGTCTCTGCGGACGGAACCACAGCTGCTTCCCGTAGCAAGATGAGCGTAGTGCGTTATATTGCCTCATCTATATCGACCAACGAAGGAATAGCATTTCATGCAAAGTAGTTTTAGTAAAAGAGTTTAACTACCCTGTATGTGTAGATGGAGTTTATATTTTTGTTATTTGTGTTCACCTCAACTTACTCTTGTTAAGCGCGCGTTTTGTGGCCCATACACTTTTCAAGGCAAACTTTCAAGGCACGAATTCCCGGCATTTATATCTCTGGTGCTTCAGTGATATAATCATGGTAATCGCCACCGTAACATTAACATTAGTAATATAATACTACTGTCGACGACATTAATACGGCATACTTTATATTTCCTTTGATCTCGGCATTAGGGCCTAAGCAGCAAGATATGTAATCATCCTTGCGGTGTGATCAGGAATTTGTGGTTACTGCTTAGGGTTGTGTTAAAGATGTGCATTTACCTTCTTAACAGTAGTGCTTGACAGGGCCGTCATAGCCGTTTATTTGGGGTTGGTTTTAATATGATTTGTCAAGATATCTTTCGGTTGAGCTATTTGGTGATCGGTTTACCAATACTAAGTCAATATTGCATGCTTAACACCATATATGCGATGCAAATTAACAACCCCTACTAGACTGTACACATGGTGCAACACTTAACTAGCTGATCCACACCTTTATCATCCCTAGTATTCGGTCTGTCTGTATCAGTTTTGAACAAACCCCTCTCCCGATATCATTCGTCCCAACCTCTAGCATCAACCTTCCTGTGTTCTAGTACTCTATAAATGCCTCAAGTTTCCGACTAGCCCCACCGACCCTAGTCTCACCGCCTGCCTTTGTTCCACATGTATCATCTTTCCCCATGGTGAAATGAATCGCTCATATTACTATCGTAAAGCCTACAGTCAGCGTGCTAGCCCGGCGCGTTGCCGACAGAGCTTTATGCGCTGATGCCTTGCTGTTCCTTTCTTACTCTCCCGTGTTTGTTACCCTATTAGCTGGACCGCTATAACCTGCCTTTCTACCACAGTGGCTAATGTTTTCATTGGTTTCGCCACAGAGTTCACAATCCTCCCCTTGTTAACACAAAGTCTGCTCCCCATCCCATACTGACAACTACCAACTCCACCACTCCAACCTGCTGCTACATCTTGCAGTCAACACTTGGAACTGGTCAGAAATCAATTGTGTTACCGTTTTCACCTAATATTTGTGCACACAATTGTACGGATTATATTGAAACGTCATCCCTATTGACATTTGGTGTAAGTCTACACATGAAGTGTTGCAAGGAAATACATAAAGATCACGTGCAATCCTGATTTTGTAAGATCTAAAGAAAGTACACTACACTCTGTTCGGCTTCTCAGATACCTGCTTTACGCCGCCGACGGTTCAGTAAGACTGAGTTACAAGGTTGGACACAAATGAGCGTGTGCGAGATGGCGAGGCTCAAGCTTGGAAGTATCGCTTCACGAGCAGGGAGCATTAAGCTACCAAACTGACCGACGACATGCTTCATTTACAACCAGCATCTTTTTTATTGTTGAATGTTACATTGCTCATCTTATCAGACGATCCTGAAATCCGCTGTTGTTATTCACATGCACTCTTGTTATCAACATCGATCGACAACTATACGTACACATTGCAACATTGCTAAGCAGCCGAATAGTGCAAGCATTGCATTTAATTCGCCCTAATTACTGATTTGGGCGAGCCCTTTGCTAAATGCGTTTTAATTATGCACATAACGTGCACGGGCAGCTGAAGAGTGACTAGATCTGTAGAAAATTAATTTTTACATCATACCTGGCTTCATCTCTTATAACCTATGTTTTGTATTAATGTGACATCTCCTATTCTGCCACGGTAATTCACAATTTTAACCCCCAAAGATTAGGGATCAGTATTTTGTATTCATCGCATTTACAAACATTCCATCCCAAGTTTGAGACCACATACTATTTGTAGGTTTGTAGCCATCGTTGTTACTTTTCATTAACAACAGCCATGTTATTTACAGCTCTTGCCTGCATCCCATTTTGACTAAGCATTGCTAACCAAAATGGACCGAGCGATGATACAGGCCGTGCTAGAACACTGGGCTGCACCTAGGATTCAGGCCCGTTTCATGGTTGTCAATGATTGATTCATCATTTGCTTGTCCTGTTACGGAGAATATATTTTCTTGTGCTTTTATTTAATTAAATGGTAAAACGTTATCACAAATGAAAACCGCTACTACTTCAATGGGGAAATGCACACGATAATTCGTTTTTGCAATGAATCGAATATAATTTCAATACAGTGTATTTGTCTTGTTAGCAGATATGTAGATATTGATTTAATTTCAAATATTGGCGCTGGTTTTGTGAGCCGAGACCTTTCAGGGATTAGCTGTTACAATTAAATATACCTCTCCAGTGAGGTGTACAGAGGGACTTCAGGCCTAAAATCTAAGTTCTGTGTCATACGTTAATGGCTAAATATATCATAGGCCTTTAAAGAGTTCGAGGCATTACACTAGTTCATTGTCTTACCTGGGGTTCCAACCTCAATAATACCTTCTTGATCTTGTCCTTATTATTATTATATACTTATATATTACTTACACCTAATACAGTGCATTACTGCCATCATATTTTTCTTTTATTATACCCCAAAGGAGCGAAATCTTCTCTTCCTTCTAGTATACTAACATCTATGGAAGCGATGAGCAGGATTACGCCGGTGAGTGTACGTCTCACCAATAAGAGGAACTAGGAACCTGCGGGGGTTTACAGCCGTACAGGTTTAAGCTCCCAGCTAAGACAAGGCCAGCAAATTCTCCTCAAATATAAGAGGACTTGAGCCGACTGGGCAACAACACTTGGTTATGGCACATACTTAAATCCAAACAATTTCCAACCATTTGCAGATATTTTACTCTTTATTTTACAGTTTTTCTTAAGTCTTGCTTGAAGTCATCTTCTCATTCATGTTTATGTCTATTGTTTTTTTGGGGGGCTGAAAAACTAGTTTTTAATTTCATTTTTGCCATATAAGGTGCTTGTGTTCTCGAGAAAGTAAAATCTATGGGTACTGGCTGTATTTCAGTACACCCATGATTGACTTTGGGTACCTGTGTCCCTGGACACTAGAAACACCATATAGTGCTTATTACCAGAGGTACAAGAAGCAACATGCTGCTCAGCAAGAGCGAGTTTACTAACAAATGGTTCAGATGATACCCGATGAAAAATATTCATTTACTGAATAAAAGGTTGCAACCATCTCTTTATATTGAAGGTTATTCAGATTCATGGCATATCGGAAGTTGGTACAGTGGTGATGGGGGTATCTAGGCAGACTACACAGGGTGCCACTGCCAGCCTGTGCTATACTACAACTATGAAAAGTTTTTCCCAAGGACGCATCAGTTTATGTTGGTTTCAAAGTGCTAGCATTGAAATAATAAAGGGACAAAAAAGCATAATGCGTCTTATTCTGTTATTGCTTTAAGCTTTGCTAAACAACATAAGACCCTAGAAACACTGAGAATAACCAGCAGCAACAGAATTCAATTAAGTGCTGTCTTCTTTTTTATTATATCATATGCATAGAATAATATAACGCATCAATTCCAAAATTATGACATACCTGTATGGCATACGCATCTTGCTTCTGTATACTCTATCTCGCACAAAAGTTATATCACTCAAATAACGGTATTGCATGTAAACAGTCATTCAGGATTTTGGCAGGATATTTTATCCATCCTGTGTCATTGCGCAGCAACCATCATGATTGAATTTGGTGGGCACAATGTACAAGTAATGCTTATTCAATTCTACTCACAATTACCAAAAGCGGTTCTTATTCACTTGTCTGTGATAATGGAAATGGCAAAACATATACACCAGTCCAACATATATATTTGCAAGATTAGTTCTCAGCAAACCACAAAGAGGAAGCATAAATTAGTTTTTCAGTTTTACCTCAACTTAGCTTACCTTAGACCCATTTAACATTCAATTGCATACTTTAAGCCATACACCTGGTGGATGATTTGAAAATAAAAATGGTTAATATTTTTGTTTTACATCACTTTCAACATCAGAGGTCATATCGTGACGGTAACCTCACCTATGATATTTAAGATGATGGGTCGGCAGCTGTCGTCTTTCAGCGTGGGTGTTTGTCTAGTCGCTCAAATTAGGCAAGTTCAAATCCCATTGTGTGCTATGCAGGTGGTGATATTTGGGCGACAATGTATGCTCGTCATCATACATCACCAGTTTGAAATGACCTTCGAAGACGAAAGTGAATTTCGACCCCGATATTTACCATTTATTTCGTAAGTATGATGATAAGAAATAGTTATGTCCTTGAGCACCTGTTCACAAACAGGTAAAATGTAATGTTTGTTACAAGCTTGACTTAGCTGAAGCCAAAGATGAACAAAATAAACAGAGCCTAGATATAACTAGTAAAAGCAAGCAAATATCAATCGACCAACCACCAATATAATGCTTCTACCACCACCACCAATTGCATCACCACCATCAACTCTCCCACCCCCCATGACCCAACTACTATCATACATCTTCACCTTAATAAACCATATTAAAAGACTCATCAAAAGAAGAAACCTCTCCATAGGCTGCCTCTCAGCCTCCTCCCTATCAGGGTAGTGCTCCTGGTTCTATTGCCCGGAGTTCTGCAATGGGATTCTTGAGCAGGGTATGACTAGCTTAGAATTGTTCAAGCAGGCTTTGTATTATTCCCTCTACATATCCTGCATATACATACACATAATTCCTTGCGGAAAACGTGCTTACTATGTCCTGTTAGATGCGGATTAGTTCATTACTGGGCCTCCTATATTCGCACCACGATGATACAGACTGGAGGACCTATGGGTTACGTTATATGAAACAAATTTGACAGCAGGCTAGGGCTGAGCATTTGGTATCGCCCGATTATTGTCTAGGACAAGTACAAGCTACTGTCAGGCAAGCATACATCCTCTTATGACAGCCTGACGAGGTAATTCTACATGTTATCAGTGGAACAGCCTTATACACCTTGAACCGCCCCACACTGATCACTACCGACCATATCAATTTTGTCAATGGGCAAATTCCGATCCCTTTCCCAAGCGGACAAGCGGTAGCTTGAGTTCAAGCACTGGAAGCTACCGATAAGTTGATGACTTAACTTAATTGTCTACAAGGGAGGATTATAGTTTAAAATCCCTTTTCCATATGTTCCATCACAGATAAAACGTCTCGAAAGGCAGCATTTCACCGCTGCGACAATTCCCCGTTTAGTTTTCAAAATCAGCACAAAAGCGTAACTAATGAATTCTAACTAAACTTTCATATGGAAAATGTAAGGATGAGTATAATTACAGATTCTTAAGAAACCATGCATCAAAACACGCTGATGAGTGTCTGTAAATAGCGATAAAATAGTACGACAGCTAGTTCACAAATAGAAACGGCTAACGTGTCAACATCTTCTGGTGACATATTTCGTCACAGCGCCTTCGTTCATCTTCGGCGTGTGGTCGGTGAGTTCCGGAATGTATTGTTTGTTTTTGCTTATTTCTCCTTTACTACATATCGGATCGAAAAGTTATTAATAAGAAAATAGCGTTCTGCATGCTCCCGAACAATCATATACAGGCCATTTCTTGATTGTGCGGATGTTTATATATGTATAAGAGTTTGCAGGAGGGGTGAGAGCTTTTGCTACCCGCTAAAGCACATGTCTGATACTGCCTATCTCTTTTACCAAGCCTGCCAAGTAAGGCGTTTTCCAAAAGGGATGAGCTCGAAACATAACACACAAGCTTAAGATATTTGATATATCTGAACAGATTTGGGGATTTAAAGCACATTGTAGCGATGCGCGAAAACACATTTGCGTCGCGTCCTCAGTTGCGTGCCGTATTAAAAAGATCTACTTTGTTGCGGTCATAGTATGGCATATTGCAGCGCTAACACTTTATAGTATGCAATCACCCGCTGCCTATGACATAAATGCCAACGCTAGATCGACTACCTATGGACTTATAACACGAACGCGACGACGTTTGGAATCTGAACCGAACTTGAGCTTTTCACAGTCGAAAATGACGACCGCCTTTAACAGAAAAGTAAAGGTAGCAGTTCGCATTAAAAAAAAAAGGAATGACCGCTACATGTTCCAGCGCTATTTGATGGTACGAATTAGGTCAAGGGCGGAAGAATCCACTCAGTAGAGGGGTAGTCTTTCGCCAACGAGAGGGCTTAACTGCGCATTTAACTGCGATTCTGCATCAACTTGCGACCTCGGTATGTGATAAAATTTACATAACCGATATGAATAACACAAAAAAAAACTCAATTAGTTGGTTTGATTACAAAGGCTTTGCAAAAACAAAGCTTGTCTTCTAAAGATGTTGCTAAAACCGTCCCTAAATATTTAGTTAGTGACTTTTTGTGCAGGGTATTGCAATCGACGTGTACTCATGTGATCTTGAACTAGCAAATCGATGGCCAACATAATCACGGATTTATTGACTATGTATTACGCGTAAGCCTCGGGCACATTCTCTTGTTATGTATTTTCAAGCATTAATTGCACTTCTTCGCTGCTTTTCAGTCGTTCCCGTGGCCGGCGTGACTCTACATTTAAACAACATTATCTCGGTTCCATGCTAAGAGCATGGAAACGATGACATGAATTTTGGATGTTATCTCCCGGCGCAAATGTACTTAATCACTGATATAGTTAACTATTCAATATGCATATAGGCTTAATACCGTAATGCTAAACATCAGATGGCAATTTAATCCTTCTTTTTGCGAGGAAGCCTTTCTGATGTCTTGTACAGGACACCCTAGGGCATCAGAAGGATATAGGGTCGGAAATGGGTGTGTGTTATGGAGCATTTTAGGCCGGTTTTCGATTCCTAACATACAGTGGCATAATAACTAAAGCATGGAGCTTTGCACATGAAGTTGACATCAACTTTGTAGGTTCGTTGGACGCCTAGTCTGCCTATATCATTCTTCGCAGATTCCTAACCCCACCCGCGTAGCTTAAAGTATAATAGTTAAAGTCAGTAAAATGTGCATATAGATATCCCTTGCATAAACCACCTGACCATCGTTCACGCGAAACTAGGCTTTAATGTTCATAAACGCATTGCACCTCGTCATTTGCACTCTGGTTGCAGAATTGCCACAACATGCTATCGTACATTTTCTCATTTAAAAGCACAGCTGATGTCCCAATAGTACCTACCGGTCACACTAGTGGCGCATTTAAGCACATAAATATATGTGATGATCGTACTTGCGACTAATCATAGTACTTAACCTGTCATCTTACAATTTTTAAACACAGTATAGCGGAAATGATAGAAGACCATCGATTACAACAAGTTGACCTAACTATACATTGCGTCATCCACTGAGTAGGCTGGCTAAAGATATAGGCAGAACGTCCCAAAATCATTCACACAAAACAGTTTCAAATTACAGTAAAATTTAAACCAAACGTAGCAGTGATATCCGCCCATATGGTCGAGCGGTAGCATACTTCCGCAGTTCACCTTAGTGCATATGTAATTGGATTTTTTTTTGCTCAATTATGTATGCTAGCAATATTCTTCCCTGTATATGAGGTTGATGTCTTTTTCCCTTTATCTAACCCTAGTGGAGAGTTATTAATTTTATTTCGGCGCCAACAAGAACTATTCATTATGATATGAAATAATGACATGACAAATGCCACTAGAGCAAACTGATCAATCACCAGCGTTACCTAATTATCCAACCATCTCTTGTCCGGTATGCATGAAAATATTAAGCCACTGTTTGAGACGTGGACAGCTAGTAGTGGTTGCAAATGCATGTGACTCTTTGGTAACAATGTCTTGTGAAACATTCTGAATTGATATATCGCACGGCGCTATCTAGGAGCATATGATCTGGATGCGCAGCGAAAATAAACAAATCATTAACACTCCGAATAAGAGTGATAAATCACAATGCATAAAAGAGGGCATATTTTAAAAAGGGTTATAGTACAAGTAAATAATTTTGTTTTTCAAGGCGATTGCTAATCTACATGTACATGTTTAACGTACTATGCTACATAATGATGCACCCCCTGCTGCACAATTCTATTTCAACAACGACAGCATATTTCCAGTCAAAGATGTGGACAGTTAGGATGAATAAATCAGAGAAAAGCTCTTCATTAGCTGCATATTTGATAATATGGACTTATCCCAAAATATTAACGTTACTCCAATATGGTTGTTTAACATTTTTACGAATCAAGATATTATCAACATGTAAGCATGCTTGCACCTTAGCTAGTGAACCATGAAGGCGGAATTTAACTAATGTTGCTAAGATATTTCCTCAAATTTTTCCCGAATATAATCTACTCAAGCTAGCTCCTGTGAATCTTGCTGTTTATGTGTCTGTGACTAACATAATGACCTATATAATGGCAGTTAGAATCCAAGCACAGCTTGGCTGTGACTCAGTGTCAGCCATAGAAGCCCGGAACAATCGGTAATGAAACGCCGGAAATGTTCCTAAGAGGTATGTTCATTTTATCACAAATCATAATTGCGTTCACCAATTTGTAAGCCTTGCAAACCGACAAGCAGCAACTAATACTGTAAATCGATGGATTTCTGATATGTGTTACTTGTTATTGCCTACTTGCCTTTGAAAGGTCTCGAGCCAACTAATTTGGGGATGACTTGTAGACGTTGTGTTATTGTACGCCACAGTTGCTCTTAAAGCTGTACATTAACTTGTGCATATACAACAATGATGAATACGGTATCAAAGAAAATGGTGGTGCGAGAAAATAATATTCCAATACGAGTTGGACAGCACAATGGCCGAATGCATACAACATTTGTTATGAACTTATAAAGCTTTGTTATCAAATGGATATATCATATAGGCTTTTGTACCCAAATGTGAAACAGTTAATGAATAGCTCTTAAGTTACTTTAAAAAGATGTCGAAGGTTCATAAGCATTAATAATGTAATGTGATCTCGCCGGTCGCTGTTACATGAGCTGCTCTCTGTAATTGAAAATGACTCGGACGCTCTAAGCTCTGATTGCAATTGACCTTTTTATTCGCCTCAGGGCGGATTAATCTGCTAAACGCAGCTGATCAAGCATGATGCGGTAGTGTCAAAGCTGAGAGATAATGGCAATTCAAAGGCTTAAGGTTATGATGCCTAGCAACGTAATTGCCCGTGCAGTACTTGACCAGGATAACACTAATGGCGTATAGATCATCAGATGTCGGTAAAAACGTGTCTTACTCAGATACACAATTATATAAAGCGCGCACTTGTCCTGAACCGTTGACAGGCTTGGCTAGTATAACATCCACCCTCCAAAAACACTCAACCAAACATACGCCCAAAAAATATGGTTATTAATTTTTTTGTATTGAAAAATGCACGTGAATAGAAAAACAATTATGAGAGAGATCGAGAAAGAGAGAGAGAGACAAAGATAGAGAGAAAGACAGATACAGAGAGCGAGAGAGAGACATAGAGCAAGAGAGAGAATGAGAGAGACAGAATAGGTGGGAGAAGGGTAGAGAGATATGTATATTTTATGTGGTGCATTAACGAATGTGGTAACTTAAAACAGATCTTAAATGGAGCTGCAATCGACCAAAAGACACATATCATGGCGTGGATCTATCACTGTCGGTCTTGCAGAACCGTGTTTAGCTAATGCTGATACAATATAATGTGGAACATCTCATATTCAGCTTAGCTGTTGTGGATGAGGCAATTCGTCAAACATGCGACCACTGACTTTATTTACGATGCATAAAGGAGATGGCCAGCATTCAAGTTTTTATCCTGTTATTTTGCTAAGGGTGAAATACGCACTGAGAAAATAAGTTTGATGCTCTTGTTGTTAAGTAGCGTTCAATATATACTCAAGATCATCTGTTTAGTGTTGCCATCGTTGACTCTTTCGCCTGCCTAATTGTCCCAATCTGCAGTCGGTCTGAGTTGAACCAATCAACAGCTGGTGTTGAGTAGATAACTACGTGGGCGATTGTTTGACAAATCACCCCTTTGGAATCAACCATATGTCATTGGGAAGTAGGCTGATTACAGTATTATTAATTTCTGCTATGAATCATCATAGAAAAATGGTTGTAAAAAGCCCTCACATTGTAATATATCCGGACATCACTGTCGACATGTCATTTATCCATGCTTGGGCTGCGAAGATACATTTGTGGAGGTGCTGGATTAATGTTGACATTGCCTGCCAGCCATGTAATCGATGCATTACTGAATACAATTTAATCACCGAATGTCTAGCTGTGGCAATTTTAGGAGGTAATTATTGGCTAACAACTTATATCATACTTGACATTGAAATATTAGCAACTCC
>CM067349.1:3220407-3223096 GCA_034190875.2 Urechis unicinctus | reverse complement strand
TCTACTCACATAGGATACTAAAAAAGTGGGGCTGTACAGGCATTTATGAAGGAAATGGACAAAGCGCATCATCAGTTGATTTCGAAGTGCCAAGTTTCCCCGAAATGAATGGTAAATACTTTGAACGTGTCCTACACTCTAATTTCCATGTAGTTCGAATGCACCTTCTCCAAACACAACACAATTTGACCAGCTGGTGATGTCTTGAACTCCACATCGCCGAACCAAACAAACTACTAACGTATGTTTCAAATAGTGAGTTTCTAATAACAGAGTTGCAGTATCCAAAGCGGGACATTATCATGTTCGTTTTCGCTATCTAATCCTTACATGCACGCGGAGTATTGATCAAATTCGCACAATAACAAATTTTACTTTCCAAGGGAACAGATTATTTCTCTTCTGCAATTAACTTATCATTAAGTATTAAATATTCTAAACTGTCGTAAGCATTGAATGCAAGCAACCGCCTTATTTGTAGAATTTAACTGCAATCAGTATTACTTCGAAAATTCCTTGCATATTCTAAGCATTCTCTTAGTTGCTGCGACTGAAGGTGCAAAAGCATCGCATTAAACAACAGTGAGATAAGAACAAACAATTCTTGGCAGGTATTCTTAATGTGATTGGAGCTGATTTCAGAATTACAATCGGTTCTGTCTGGTTTCAAGTTATGCGTTGCGGATTCCACCTACTTTAAGGTAAAGACATAATCAGAAGTGCATTTGCCCATTTTGCAGCATAATGTGATATCTTTACATATAGATCTGTAAAGAGTTATACAGCCTAGAATATTTATCCTGAAAGGTTTCGCATATATTAACCTTGCCATGAAAATCGTCCGCAAGGGTAGGGTTGGCCACACTCGCGCTAAATTTCTTACGAACTTCCATCCAAACATTTGGATCATTTATTACGCATTCGGTCGGCTACTTATATGTCTTTTTTACGCATGATTTTCGAGATTTCTTTTTATAGTCTTTTTTAGCCTTAACATTATATTTTCAATTGTCCTGGTAGTAGGGCAACCATTTTCTCGCCACAACCGGCACCAGAAAATTGATTTATTTTTTAGCGATTGGACTTCGTCGGTTCACCTAGCCTGGGGTTTCTATGGTCGGTTGGCCATAATACTTCAGAGAGACGATGCCACGCAATTATGAATTACATCATCGTGAAATTGATTAATTTTCTCAAAATGCTCGCAACAACTCGGGTTCGCGCATGATAAAACTTTGGTTAGAACATCATTTTACTCAGGAAGTTCTCGTACAAATCAATGTCATTACCCTTTTCGCACTTCCAGTTCCGTTTAGTACCTCAAGGTAATTTGGTGATATCTTCATTTAACATTTTATAGCACAATTTCAAGATAACAGGACTATGATCCGACATATTGTCAGCATCATGAATGCATTCATAGCTTACAATTGATGACTCTGGACTCTCTGAAAACATTGAGTGACCAGGCGTGGATCTGGTATGCGGCATGTCACCCTCATAAGTGAAATCGACACTTGCAAGGGGTTTTATAAGGCTTGGGATTAGAAATTCCTGTTCAAAGAACGATATAGTATGCCTTGGAATAACTGCTGCGAAGTCTGTGTTTAAAACAACCCCCTTATAACGAACTCGACTTCTGTTTGATATGTAAAAAAAGCATTTGCTTAATTAAGAAGCTTACTATGTACGTTACTAATGTATATGCTGTTATTCTTATCACATGGCATGTAAATATTGATAATCAACATTTTAACAGGTCCGTAAGTAGTATGACAAATAACCTCACATGCCATAATAAGTTGGTGTAACAGAAACTTTGGTAGATGTCTCATGTACAATTGCACAACCGCCACAAGTTCTTCCGACTATAAATTCCGTTTCGTCAATACCAGATATACCAACGACAGACTCATTGCCAATATCACGTTCAAACAGTGCAGACCCAGATTCAAATAACCAGTGCTCCTGGAATTAAAGAACATCGCATTAAATTACGTATGTACATAACAGTATCATCCTTATGTCTTCGACAAAAATATACACTTATAGTAAAGTTTTGACTTAACTTAGAGGAGGAGAAACCAGAAAATATTATTCAAAGGTTTGGCCAGACTGATAATGTACATAAAACCAAGATTACGGATGTGAAGCGAATAAAGTGTAATGCTGCTGTGATAGCTGCAATCATAATAATTCATTTGGGTGGTTCAAAGCAGATGTCCTTACATATTGTGACAATAGCCGTTCTTGTTCTCTGCAGGAAATAAACCCATTTGCATAAGATATGACACATTCTAGCAAGGCTTGAATTCTCCAATCACGCGGAGCTTAAGTCGCGACTCAACGCTAAGTCGCCGTTATGATGACTCTGCCGTTGCTAAGATGGTATTGATCAACGCTGTTGAGCCCGGACTTAGTTGAGACATGCGTGCAACGTTTTGGCTGTCTGTCAGAATGAAAACCTCTCCTAAAGCAGTGGCAAAATTTTTTTGCCCGGCTTTGAAGACATATGATGGTCGTGGATGTTGAATACTAGAATAATGTGTTAAATCACTGATAAGTCTACTCTGGAGTACACTTACATGTACATGTACTGGAACCCCCTCCTGATTTCCGTCGTGATCTTACCGTCATTGAGGGTTTTACCTCTATCCTACACTCCGTCAGGACCCATATGTGAACCTAT
>CM067349.1:3207907-3215407 GCA_034190875.2 Urechis unicinctus | reverse complement strand
GACCATGCTTGTTGTCAAATTCGACGCCATGTGCATCGCGCATGCTGATAATAGCGTTATCCATCGACGGCTATTGCTTCCGGCGTCTTAACTCGCGAGTTAGTCATCAATTGTCAGAAGTGTTAACAGCACATTTATTAATGGTAGTTTAGTAACCCCCCACCCCCAAAAAAAAAAATAACTGTATGTGTTGAAACATAAATGACGAAAAGTAAAATAGTAATATGAACGATATTGAATGCTTGTTTCGGGACTGCAATCTCTAATAGTTATGCCAATTCTGCAAGCAATTGTATCAAAATCAAATGTGGATGGCAGTCGATCCTTCTTTGTTTCTTATCTGTTTCACTTATCTGTTTTCATATTTATTTAATGTGTTCTCTCCTAAAGAGCACTGTAATGATATTATTACAGGGCTCTTTAGGGGAAAAAAACATTACATAAATATTCTGTGGAAGTTTCGATAAGTGATTATCTTGATATATGTTTAGTACCCACTATACAAAGAAGCCATTAAACGTAAATTCCCAGGTCGTAGAAGACTATGCTTTAGCCTCGAAAGGTTACAATATTTATTGCAGACACCATAGCAAAACCGAATTCTCAGTGTAATTCCTCAACAGTGCCGAGACAAATTTCCACAGGCCAGCGTCCGTCGTCATCAGATACCTCAACAACAAACGCCATACATGCAAGGCTTAGTCCTTTGAAGCTTAATGTATGTGTCCCTCAGGTCCTATTATCGCATATAATGGTCCACTAGAGGGATGGTAGAATCCACGCACGGCTTGTCCGAGATACAGAGTCTATGAAGGACCACATCAGCTGAAGCTGTGTAGGTGGGAATGCCGTGACAAGGTCTGCTATTTTAACTACCGAACAACTTTGTGCAGATGCGTTCAACTTTTGTGTCACTTGCAATTTGCTAGGAATCTACAAATATTAATAATCTATTGACTATGAATATTTGAAAGAATTCGCCGATTATATATCTGCAAAAAAACACATTGATTAAAAAGATTTCTGAGTCTATGATTTAGAACGACTTAATTAATATTACAACGGCTCAAAAACATTGATATGTGCTTGTCTGTAGGTAAAAATATATTCGGCGATTTCTAGGCATAACAACAATGCCGCTCATATGAGCCAATTCACATAGTGTAGCCAGAGGTTATTGTCTACATGTTTACCACCGCCGCACGTTCAGTTCTTTGGGGTACATACTATTCTGCTGCTTTTATGGAGCTACAGCCTTTAAAGCGCCGTCATTGTCTGGTTGGTGATTGCGCTCATAAATTATTCTGACACCCATCGCTGACAAATGTGATGGTGGAAGGAGAGTTATTGGATTCAATGCTATAACAAGAATGTTAAGCAGTCGACGTTAAATCTGGAAATAGAGGGAAGCGTCTAGATGAAGATAGATCATGCCGAGCCTATCAATAATTAACGCAATTAATCTTTGGTTTGACCCGAGTTCACGTATCGCTGTTGTTTTCAAAAAGTTTTGGAATGTGATAAAATGAGATCGGACTAATCTCCGTTGTTGTGATTGGCCACTAGAAACAATCAACAATGATCTACAGGTTACATTGGATAAGTAGAGAGGTGATGTACGTTCATTCAGAACGCATAATGTTATGATATCCCACATATGATCAGAATTACGTCAAAACGATACACATCAGAAGTCATAATAGCCGGAGTTTGCATCAATATCGTTGCAAATATCAGGCTGTTGACTGCTCAAGCTAACTCCACGTGACACAGAAGAATATTGCCAGCAGGTAAAATAAAATTTACCTCAACAGGGTGGAGCAAACGCTAACTGATCGTTTTATATATGACGGTATACAAACCAATTGCTGCTTAAACCAACCTTACTCTGCAATTAAACAGTTCAACGGGTCATCCCTGAACTTGTCGCCAAGCAAATCGACAATTGTATGCCTGTGACGTCGTCCTAAAGACATGTTAATATTCGCGCGGAAGGCATCATTGTAACTCGTCGATTAAGCGTCCACGGTGAACTTAATGCGATCCTTCAGAGTTTACAGCGCTCACTACATATATCATCCCGCAGATTGGTGGTGTTAGGAATCGTTTTCCATAGTATAATTCCATCACGGTTGATCTTAGCATGTTCTTATCATGTTCGTACCTAGATTAAAGAGCTAAAAGATTCTCCAAAAAAAGATCACTCAGGCACATTGAGTGGTGATCATAAAAATGAGCGAAACACAACCCTGTCTGCAGGTGACGCAGTCATTAAGTCACCAAACGCACATGCTTATCCAACGTCTCTGGGATCGGCGTCTATCAAGGATATAGTCTTCTACTCTGTCCAGACGACGGAGACCTCGAACCAACAAGATATTTCATGTGATTCTATAAGACGCTATGAACCGCGTTCACAGGTGGCGTGATCACACAATTATTTTGTCGTCATTAGAGTGAACCCTCTGAACGTAGCTGAAAGCCCTGAGCTCGTATCACTCACTAACGATAATTGCTGGTGTAAGCTGTGCCTTATTGAGAGCCTTGTACTGGTTACTCGCCCACAATATGCACGCAATAATGGTATTTGCATAAGTTGGTATAGAGGCAATGCAATTGAGATGTTTTTGAAGAAGTTATGGTAACAGAAGATGTTACCAGCACAGTAATGATCTGGTGAGCATAATGTCTAGCAATTGTCACCAGTATATAAATATGTCAGTCATTAACTGCCTGATTAGTCGTTTCTCCCATAAACGAAGAAAATGGATCCCTGCTCCGTGAGATATATAATAGAAGGGGAATAGCAGTTTTAGTTGTAACAGGCCAACATCTACATCTGGAGACCGTATTGAAACATTTGGAGACCTACGAGCCTCGGTGTTCACCAACAGCGGGCGGAGGTAACTATGATGGAAATATATTTGCTAACAAAATATATCTCAATGCCTTCACACCTACTTAATTTCCTTGATCTTAAGATACACTTCTTGCGGTTTAGTCCTGAAACATTCACAAATGGTAATCTATTTAATAGGGTCACAACACGTTCGAAAAAGCCACATGTTCGTAATTTAGCCATAATCTGTATCATTGTGCAATGAAGTATTATTTTCCAAGCCAGAGATATTTATCAAGGAAATAACTTTACTATGATGGCTTGAGAGCGTCCAATTTTTACCTAGACGATTTGAATAAAATAATACATAGGCAATAAGCTACTACAATCAGTTATAATTCGACGATTACTTGATTATTTAAGTGTCACACGAAAACATAGAAATACCCGTTGCTCCCACAAAATTTTGTGTTTTGGCAGATGCATAGGATAGATAATTGAACTAATGATTGTGTCTAAAATAATGAAACAAATACAAGAGCATTGTATCGAGACCATATATGGAAGGTATTATACCTCTCCATTTATCCGGCTGATTTTTTGTCACCATTTAATGATACGACCAATATATAATGATATATTTCGTCGATTTGAAGCATAGCAGTAAAAACCGTTTACATGGATACCTTGCTTAAGTTTACAAGCAAATGGTGTGACATTTGACGAGTGGACTTTCTTTCATGGTTATGTTACATATGATTGCATCGATGCGATTGTTAATGCTGGTGTAGGCAGGATGTAGCAAGCTAGTACACTAAGTAGTCGACTTCAATCTCTGGAGCTCTTTTCAATGCAACAGCAGCTGTAGAGTTGTACCATTGATAAATTGGTAAATAAGAATCACACAAGAAGCAAAAACCCATGTTGATCAACAGTATAAATAAATATCACTACTCATGCAGTGCACGCGCAGGTGACAATAAGACATGTATTAAGCAGCGTCTTGATTGGGTAAAGTTCTGCTTAGCGCATGTTTGGTAACATCGAAATTGGTGAGTTGACGAAACATGTATTTGCTATTCTCTTGTACAGGTTCTGCATTACCCTAATAAAATAAGCTTGTTCGTTCCTTAGATACAGTTAGGTTATAGACGTTAGATCCTAGCTAATGCAGTCGTGCTAGAACCATGGTTACTCTTGCTTGCATAATAAATGTACATCGGCGACCCAACCTCTTCGTAATTTATTGGTATACGCTTTTGTAGTCGATATAAAGTGTTGCATTGTCTTCGAATTGCAATACCATCACTACTTCTCAACGTACTGTGTATCTACATAAGGCCTTTGTACCTCTTGAGCCGGTTGTGCCCACATAAAACTCCAATGAAATACATACCTGCGAATATGACGCGCAATATTTGTTCTGATAACGTCACATGTGTTGGGTAGTCGTCTGCACGGCATGTTTATACTTATGAGGACTACTTAGTTGCATAGAGTACACTTGTAATTGCTGATCTGACTCTATACGATCATTGCAGGTTGTTATCATACATCTGCACAAAGCTCAACATATGATGAGATCGCCTAGGCTGACAGACTTTTGCAGAGAATTTGGGGCAATGCATCATTCACTACGTCATGGTAATGAAAAATACATAAACCCGTAATGAGAGGTGACCGTCGGTCAACACACGCCATATGATAGCAGTACTTTATCTTCGAAGGTGCAATGACGAGTGAAAAGTCAAACCAACACAAAACGCTCGCGAACAAGAAGCGTGTTTTATACCCTATCGTTCAATAGTCTCTAGTAAGTATAAGGTCACGCAGATCTATAATCCCAATGATTAGAAGAATGATGGACCAGTTCAATGATGGTCGATATCAATGGTAACTCCGACAAGTATGGACCACAGTTTTGGGGTATGGTTTTACCAGTAAGACTGTGTGTATATCAATGGATGGACTGTGAGCTAATTTGCCTCTTTCCGTGGGGCCTATGGACTGGTTAAAAAAAGGCCAGAACCCAACCGTCACCTTACCTCATCATGAATGATAACCAATTGAAAGGGATCACACTTAATTAAATAAATTGCTCATTTCCCTTACATTAAATTTCAACTAATATAGCGGCTTATGACTACCTTACATAGTGAGCGAATACGACGTCACTTTGCTCTGATTCAGACATGAAAAATAGTCCGATGTTCCGTTCCTCATAAAAAAATAGATATACCGGTCACATGCATATATTATTCAATTCTATACTGCTCCTTTATTCATCTGATAGCTCCCGGAACATAGTCTCTACGGAGTACTTATTATAGTTGCCGGGATAATTTACTGCAAGGTTATTTGCAATACTATGCATGATTTTATAATTCCATGTCTGTAACATGAAACGTACATAATTACATAAATACACACATACAAACACACAAACATACATACATACATACATACATACATACATACATACATACATACATACATACATACATACATACATACATACATACATACATACATACATACATACATACATACATACATACATACATACACACATACATACATACATACATACATACATACATACATACATACATACATACATACATACATACATACATACATACATACATACATACATACATACATACATACATACATACATACATACATACATACATACATACATACATACATACATACATACATACATACATACATACATACATACATACATACATACATACACATTGAGATGTCAATGCAAATTACGCAACGCGTAGGGGTATATACTTCCTCATTATGGTATGAATGAGCTACACTACGGGTAAATATTCGCAAACAAGTATAACTATAACTATTACACATAATATGCAAACTACTGATCTTAATAAGTCACGTACCATTATCATTCTTTTAATAATTGCTAATGCACTAAAACGGAGAGCAGCTTTGACTAGCATGGTGTAGTGGCGTGTTCTACGTTTAATTATTAATATCTAGTGTGATATATTGATCGACGAAAAGAGAAATTGTAATATTGCATCAGGTTACGCAATGTTCTCCGACGTTTTTAGCTGATCCGGAGTCTAGGATATCACCGTCAAGTGTGGTTAGGTCGAATAGAGTAGGCAATAATACCATAATTACGTATGGTTCGGTCAGCATACGCTAAAGTATACAGTCATGTGCGATTTCAATGTTGCTCTTAATGTATCTGAAGCAAAAGAGTGTGGAAGATGGTAATTCGCTTACTAATGCAACCCTTGCGTGGTGTATAATAACGATTTTGTATATTAAAATAAGTAATGATTGATAATAACTACTAACTTCCCCGATAAGATATATATTCCGAGCAAACTGACGCAAATCATAATATGATATCATATGCAGCACCTTAAAGATCACGCAAAATAAACAAGCAAAATTTATCTATTGCATTGCAATAAAAAACAAAAATAACTGTTCTACAGAACAGCGAACATTCAGAGACATTCCACCACCAGCTTACATATTAGCGCCGTAAATCTCTTGTTGTTGTCTATCAAGGCTAATAGCTCACAAAGAAAGTACAGTACAGCAACATTACTTCATTCATAGTTCATTTCAGCAGTTTGAACACTTTAATTAGCTCATCTTTTGCCTCGGCGATAATACTCGTTGTTGCAGCGACTGGAACAAGCAGATTCTACCGCCTGATCGCTCCATTCATCGAATAATCGCTTCATGCACACTGTACCTTTAATACGCATCGCAAAGATTCAACTTTCATCTTGCTTATGTTTAACGCAATGCAATAAACGTAGAATGTTCAATTGATTCTTGATTTACTCTTAACCATGTCAATACCTGAGCCGAAATGGTGACCTAGACGAATTGCGATTAATCTCAATGGTAGCAGTTGATGCATGACCACCAATAGAGACCCATAATGAGCAGTTATTGTAATTAGATGGTTTACATTCTACCTATGCTATATCGATTGTACTTTAATCTGAATATATTATACAGATTGATTGGCTGGTACGGTAAACCACTTTATCGTGAGCCATTTCAAGCACTAGTACGCAACATGTTCGCGCAAGCGTGATGCAAGGCTTACATTTCGACCGTCAATACATACAGATGACATAATCAATATGAATGCAAGCATCAGTTACCTGGCCGTTAGCGGCTACACGCAGGCCAGCGTCAGTTCATGCTAAAGGAACGTAACTTGTGCATTTTCTTACAGTCTACCAATATGATATACCACAAGCGCAGCACACATCTTTGGGCCACCAACGTTTACATTGGTAACCTTACATTTTAGGCTGAATAGTTGCGGCTGATTGCTCTTGGTATGAATCGCCAAGACATAAATATGACACTATTCGCTTGGAAAAGTGACCTTTACGGGAGATTTATTGACTTTTATGCCAACTTAGCAATATCAAGCAGTGGATATTGAATCAAGACAATTAGGGCTCCATCAAGGTGGAGATAGATCACAACGAGGAGATCAATCCTAAAAGCAATTTATTCTGCCACGCTCCCTTTAGGCACGCATCCATATAGTTTGCGGTCACAAACTGAACATCATAGTTTAAGGCATTAAGGCCTTAACAGCTCACCGTACCATCCTTGTCGTTCGCCATCATCTTTCA
>CM067349.1:3182907-3202907 GCA_034190875.2 Urechis unicinctus | reverse complement strand
GAAACATAATGCCTTATTGTGTACCGTCAGAGGCATGAAGATCAATTCTTAAAGTGAAATGCTTTGCCAAAGATTTTGTGCATTCATTGCAATGCGTTTTGTTCGTCAGAGAGTGTTGGGAATATAATTGACTTATCGGTGCATATTCGCATTTTTGCGTGTTTAGATGGCTTTGATCTTTTTCAAATTTAGCATGCCATATCCGATTCCCATTTATGTACTTACTGAGTTACTGTGGTGGTCAAACAAACCCAAAAAGTAAACATGCTGAGATTGTTCCATTGTCGGTGAAACAGGTAGCTTGATTGATTGAAGTGTGTGTTCACAGTAAGTGACTGTTTAGATGTACATAAACAACATTGACCTATATGTTACCGCTGCGTGTAATTGACCCGTATAACATAACATAATTTGATATCAAGTTAGCGGTATGATGACTGTAGCAATCGGACTTGAAGATATCCAGTGCCTCAGCGGGGTTTACAAGAAATCGTTTCGTCAATTTCATTTTACAAATAGTAGATTAGTTAGTTATGCTTATATTGTAGATAGATTCTGCGAATATTTGATTATCATGCATAACTGTGCGCAACCCTTATGCAATTTAATGAAACCATTAGCAGGTAGGATTACGATCTACTGAAACAGTGTCAATACCGACATAAATTCTGCGTCAACTAAACTCATTTGCCAAATTAACATTGCAATAACATCAATATATGAAATAAACGGAAGAGGAAATGAAAACAAAAATTACCTCTATACGCCAAATATATCCATGAAATGTAATGACCACTGTACACCAAGTAGTTTTGCACATGCAGCCGTAACACACAAGCAGTCGAAACGGTGTTGGTCTAATATTCAAAAACTGTCATAGGCATCCGAATGTCGAGTGCTGTGGAATAGGATGCTGATAATTGAGACATGGAATAGACGAATGCAGTTGTGGTACTTTTTATCGTTCATTTGTATGCGGCTTCTTGATGGTCGTACGTAAAAAATGTTTGGGCGACTGACTTTTGCAGTCGAGAAATCGCAAGAGTGAAACCGATGTTTTCACGATCGTAAATGAAAGAGAATTATAGAGCTCCGAAGAAATGCTTGCAATGCTATACGACAGTACAACAACAGAAGTACCGGCAGTAGTAGCAGGCGCTTTAGAGCATAATCCGCCGATAATATTTGATACCAATAATTGGAAACTTTGCAATCACCTCCATACTACAGTGATAGAGTGAAGATCGATTTGTATGGTTAGCACTGCATCCGCATATTGGGTATGATTTGGCCTAAATGTGATAATAAGATATGTCTCTATACATGCTCTATATGGATGTTTGCATCATATCCCTAACTGCTGCATTTTCTTTTATTTGTAAGACGTTGCGCCGCGAAGCATAATACTTTCAACAATTGTGAATTTTGTGTTGTCTGCCAAAACGGCTATGCTATACCCTGATATGACATTCTTGACCCAATGAGGCAACGCAATGGTTTCCAAATACAGCAAAATGATTACAAAAATCAATTTTATGTTTGGCATGAATTGTTCGGCTTTGTGATATCTGGGTTGGTTTAAATAAGCAAAATTAAGGAATCACCTACGTTGAATGTGGAAAAAAATCCCAAAGGTGTATATTTCATGGCCAGATGCACCATTTGGTGTACCAATTTACCCCCACCTCCCCACTCTGCGTTCTAGTAAACATACCCTGAAGCTATGGCATACAATGGCACCAATACTTCTGTCCCTGAAGCGTTGTAAAGGAGCATTGGGAATATCATTGGTATTACACGTTACACAATGTGGGCGATTGATTGAGGTGTTGGGTTTGTCGTTCACTGGGTATCTTTACAAGATCACTCTTTGTCTGCTTGAGTGTTCTATGCGCTCGATATATTTCTATGCAAAAGTTGCTGTAGCTGAGATTGGCTCCTCGGAAAATGTGTGTTCTGCAATTCATCGGTCAGATAGTGTTGGTGGATAGTGCAACCATATGACACAGCGAAATTGGTTTCCGTATAAATAGTGCTGCGGCACAAATGGGTGAGGTGTTTTTGGAATAACGTTGATTAAGGATTTTGGTTGACTTGGTGCGTAAGAAATATAATTTATAAGCTACTCTGTCTACTGTAAATGTAAGAGTGTTTGGTTTGTCGCGATTTCAATTAATCAAAAGTTACTAGCAAGTTGTGTACTTGATATGGTAATATTTCTGTCAGCAACTCTCTATTGCGATACAATTAATTCATGCGTGTTACGAAAATACAGGCATATATATTACGAAAATCTAGCATATCAAAGAGAGCAAGCACTTCAATAAATCGTTCGTGTATGCGCGGAAAACTATCTCCTAACTCAATATTTATAAATAGGTGCTACAACCAGGCATCGAATATTTGCTATTTAAATCGGCAGGATATGCGTTGTTGACTAAGCGTTACCGTTTCCTTCTTCTCGATTATAGTCCCAGGTAAAACGTAGTCAAAGCGCGACCACCATTGCTGCTGAAGTGTCAAAGCGGCGTTGGTCATGTCGAAGATTGTATAGCAAATGCTGTGTATATATATGGCAGTATTAGAAGAAACAGCTCGCCTTAAGTAATTCCGGTAAGATTTAATGAATTTACGTCTCATAAAATTCGTGTAATTTTTCGGAATACAGAGAGGTACTCCGATAGGATTAGTTCAGTTCCTAACATGCTTAATACGGCGCCCGTCTTTACTCTCAATGTTATAAAATATTTCAATGTTTGACTGATGCATAGAAAAATCTATTGCAGCTTACTACTTGCCACGTTAGGCCATCTACCATACAATGGGGTGGTGTCATCATAGTTCGCAAATGAAACAGCATTCCTCTTCATGATTTAGAACGCTTGCTGAACAAGTAATTTGCGTGGATAACCCCGCAAATAATGACGAGTGCCCATGTCAGCCCGCAAACGGAAAACATTTTGTCGCTCATTTAAAGTCAATGGAAGAACCTTCATTTTCCGGTTATATTGACGCGTCATGGAATGCAGATGAGCGTAATACTGGCGTACGCATAATGGTCAGTCTATTTCATTCGCCAGATTAAATGTTATGCAGTTACCACTTTTTTGTTCTTATGATGTTTTGTGGCGCTGAAATCATAAAAAGCATTTTGTCATGCTCATAACCGCCCTGATGAGTCATAATGTAAGGAGCTGTAAGCCTAATCCATGGTATTTTTCAATGTTTTAAGCAGCAGGTTGGATATTCATTATGGGATGTTGTTTAAGAAGAGTTACTTAAGTAGCATAGTCGGGGCGGGGAAATTGATATCAAACACCATTACTCGTCTTAGCTTTGCAATCAGAGCGACAGGGTACAGCTTTTTGCAAATTATTCATCGGCGTTAAGTAAACTTTATTTGACTCTTGCCAATACGGAATAGTGCCAGATCGGTCATTGTGGCTTGAATTGCCTGCTATCCGCAATTTAAAGTTACTACGTGCATCCCAAAACATTGCAAAACAACGATAACCCATATTTGTGTAGATGATGCTCTCTGCAGACCAAACCCGCCTGCGCGTTGCGCATGAATCACTGTTAATTTGAGCTAGCGGTATTATGACTGTTAAGCCATAGTCATATTTAACTTCGGTACAGGTAGAAAAATCGTGTACTCGAGCAAAATGATCTATTTCCAAGGGCTTGTGCCTCAATAGACTCAAAATGATGAAATATGTATCAGCATGGAAAAAGACGTAGTCCGTGGAACGTGTCTAATTCAAAGACATAATAATAAAGGGAAGCAACGCCTTCCATCTGATGCGTCTTTGCAATGATGCCCATGATGCCATTTAACGATATGTATCAAGCAATAAAGTGAAACTCAACTCCCTCCCTCCACTTCATATTGAACTCCGGAATATCTGTCAGTACTGTTTTGAACTATTTGTCATAGCTACACTTAGATAATCCCCTATAAAGATCCATGGTTAGAATAACAAGAATATATGGCTGTTCCAATTTCGCTTACATAGTAGAGAAAACCAACATGCGGGGATCGCCACGAGGACAATGCCCTGTAGCTTGCAATATTAAATATAAAACAGAATAAGTTAGATGAATGTGAACGAAGTGGTACTTTAAAGTAAATGCAAACAAGAGTGGCCCTCATGACCTTGTGTTGACATAAGGACCGAGCGTTGACTAAATGACGCTTACATAGCTATATATGCATGTGCAGTATTCATGGAAATATCCTTTGTTGGGATAAGCACAGCGCACATGAGAGCAGACAGTATTAAACTTTGATATATGTCGGTAAAATTCTGCTGAGCGTCGGCAACTGTAACGCACCAAACTGATAAGCCACCTTTAACTGATAAAGACCAAATAAGGCGATCATATGTTGATGAAGAGAAACGATTTTCAAAAACAATACAGCTCGTCTACCATCAGTAAATTCAACTAAAGCTCTCGAGATAAATAAGTATTTGTGATAAGCTTTCCACATGTGGCAATCTCGCCGATCATGTATCCTGAATTACCAACCAGTATAGTTTTTTTATATGTCTGTCATCAATAACACGAAGTCTCCACAATAATTTCATGCAAGCTGTGTAGTGTCATAAGTTCATCATCCCACTATCTTTTTCATCATCATAACGTTCTCCTTTTATGCCCATGAGTGACCTTCGTGCCATCTGCCAGCCCCATACCCTTTCCTCGTGCATATCCACGTATCTAATAACCACGTCCATCCTACAGTCCTCTATCCAAACTACTGCCTGTTCCATGATAATTGGGATTTCGTGCCTGAGTTGTTGAGGGAATCGTTTTAACCCTAAAAAATCAGTTCTGCCCTGGCCTCCGAGGTAGGCATACTTCTCTCTCCTTCATTTAGCCAAAGTTTCATCTTAAATTCTAAAGTCATAGTAATCAATAAAGTTTAAGTTTCTTCTAAACCCTACGCCTGAAGTTTCGGGTTCTTTCATCACCATCCTCAAGCGCGTGTCGCACTCTACAGATTGCATGCTACAAAATGGCTTGCTTCTCAGCGTTCAATGCTTTCACACATTACTTCGCCAGAGATATATGTGTATTTCAGCGCCAAGAAACTATGATCTTATGGGTTGACGTCATATTTTTCTCTATATGCCAAAGACTTGACGGTTAATTAGTCACTAATTCGACCACGTAATATGCATTAGCCAAGACTAGGCTCCAGCCAGGGTTAATGGATTAGCTTAATATTTCAGGAAATACTAATGCGTCGTTGATTAATATTTTTCCGTATCCGCATTCTTAACGCTGCTCCATGTCGAAGCGTTGATGCTTGATGCTAACAGACGTTTTCGGTTTTACATGGAATGCAAGAGACAAATTTACATTTTGGTGCAATTTGTCTTTGGTTGAGCAGAAATATAGACCCGCAAGTATCTCGAGACTCTTTGGAAAATGACAAGCAAGAAATACTATTGCATAAGGAAGCTAGCACATGGATGGCTCGTTTTATTAATCCATGCCTTGATAGTGTTATACTGAGCAAAACATAAGATAGATTTACAAACAATCCACAACCTACTGGCACCGGGAGCTCAAAGATTAATATGCGAACGGGAATGTTTTGAAACCGACGGCATCATCACCCTGACAAGTGCTGTTCCCAGTAAACTTATTTACATAGAAATGGCAACATTATGAATTCATTAATCAAGGCGTCAGAATATTACTAAGCACCATTTTCGAAGACGGTTGGATGTTTTTATACCTGCAAATGTGGTTGTCTAATCGCTGCGGCGTATATGCGTGTCAGATTCACTTATTTCAAATAGGACACAAAATCATTCACATAATTTGGATAGTTGGATCACTAGGGTGCAGTATAGGAAATGCATGTCTTCATGCGAACATAAAAGATAATGAAATACCTATATAAAGCGAAAGTTATTGCCAAACATACGAAGAATGTTTCCATGCGAAAATCGATTAATCCCATTCTCACGGTAGGAGTCTATGAATATCGTTACATTATGTCATTAATGAATAAAACTCATTTTATTGCAGCAGCGAGCTTCGTCGTCAGACAATATAACCTATGTACTTAGTTAACATAACTCTGAAAGGAATACAGGGTCTCAATGGTATGCGACAGAGTTAGATAGTCATAAGATATAGAGATAGAGAGATAGAGAGAGAGAGAGATAGATATAGAGAGATAGATAGAGATATAGAGGAGAGATAGATAGAGAGAGAGATAGAGAGAGAGAGAGAGAGAGACAGAGGATAGAGAGAGAGAGGGGAGAGAGAGAGATCTAGAGAGAGAAAGAGAGAGAGAGAGAGAAAGATCTCTCTCTCTCTCTCCCTCTAGAGAGAGAGAGAAAGATCTCTTTCTCTCTATCTCCCTCTCTCTCTCTCTCTCTCTCTCTCTCTCTATAGAGAGATCTCTCTCTCTAGAGATGAAGATATCCCCACAGAGAGAGATAGACAGATCATCTCTTCCTCTAGATCTATATCTTAATCTCCCTATAAATTCATATATATATATCAATTATATAATATATATATATAAATTTATATATTTATATATATATGTATGTATATATATATATATAGATAAATATGCTTGTGCATATATATATAAAAATATATATATACAAATATATATGTATATATATATTTTCTATATATATTTGTATATTTACATCTGTATATATAAATTTTACATATATATAAATATATCAATATATATAAAATATATATATATAAATAAACATATATATATTTCTATATATATATGTATGCATATATATACATATATGTATATGTATAAATAAATATATATATATATATATGTGAATATAAATATAAATATTTAAACATTTATATAAATATATATATATATATCTTTATTATTGCATTTATATATATATTTGTATATATTTATATATATCTTTATTAATATATGTATTTATATATATGAATATATGAATATGTATATGCATATATATATTTATATGTATATATATATATATATGCATATGTATATATATATATGTATATATACATATAAATATATATATATATATAATGTATATATACGCATATACATATTCATATATGCATATATATAAATACATATATTAATAAAGATATATATAAATATATACAAATATATATATAAAATGCAATAATATATATATATATATATTTATATATATGTATATAAATGTTTAAATATATATATATATGTCTATATATATATACATCTATAGATAAAGATCTCCTATATATATGTATATATTTATATCTCTATATAGGGGAATATGTATATATAAATATTTTTCCATGTATATAATATATATACATATGTATTTCTATAGCTATAGAGAGAGGGAGAAATATATATCTATATACATAGATATGTTTAATATACTTATATATATATATGTATCTAGATATCTATTTTAACATATATACAAATATAGAGGGAGAGAAATCTAGGGTTTCTCTGTCTCTCTCTATCTCTCTAGGGAGAGATAGAGAGGGAGATATGAGATAGATCTCTATAGAGATCTATATATCTCTCTCTCCCTAGATATAGAGAGAGATCTATACCTCTTCCTATCTTCCTCTCTCTCTCTATAGAGATTAATATAAACATCCCCCTAGGAGAGATAGATATCAAGGGAGAGATCTATATATCAAGGATATATTTATATATAGTATGTATATATATATATATATATATATATAGATAAATATGCTTGTGCATATATATATAAAAAAATATATATACAAATATATATGTATATATATATTTCTATATATATTTGTATATTTACATCTGTATATATAAATTTACACATTTATATAAAATATAATATATATAATAAATATATATATATAAATAAACATATATATATTTCTATATATATATGTATGCATATATATACATATATGTATATGTATAAATAAAATATATATATATATATGTGAATATAAAATATAAATATTTAAACATTTATATAAATATATATATATATATCTTTATTATTGCATTTATTATATATATTTGTATATATATTATATATATATCTATAATATAGTATCTATATATATATATGAATATGTATATGATATATGTATTGTATAATATGTATATGCATATATATATATATATGTATATATATATATATATGCATATGTATATATAATATATATATATACATATAAATATAATATATATAATATATAATGTAATATATATGCATATACATATTCATATATATGCATATATATAAATACATATATTAATAAATATATATATATAAATATATACAAATATATATATAAATGGCAATAATATATATATATATATATATCTATATGTATATAAATGTTTAAAGATATATATATCAGTATATATATATATATACATCTATATATAAATATATATATATATATCTATATATATATTATATATTTGAATATATTTATCGATAATATACTCCCTATCTCTATCTATATATATTTCTAGAGATCTATATATCTCTATATTTAGATAGAAGATCTATATATATAAGTCTCTATTATATAGAGATTCTATTTTACCTGATAGATATATTATATCTCTCTCTTTCTCTCTATATTCTCTAATATCTAGATATCTCTATCTATATCTATATCTATCGATCTATATAGAGAGATAGGATCTCCTAGAGAGAGGAGAGAGGAAGAGATTATATCTAGAGAGGAAGAGAGATAGATAGATTCTCTCTATATATCTCAAGAGAGGAAGAGATATATCAGATAGATATTAGATATATAGAGAGAGAGATGTATATATATAGATATATAGATATATATATAGAGAAATATAGAAAGATGCATATATATATAAAAATATATATATAGAAATATATAAGTATATATATATTTCTATATATATGTTTGGAGATATAGATCTGTATATATAGATATAGAGATAGATAAGCTCGGGCATATATATATAAAAATATATATATATAAATATATAGGTATATATATATTTCTATATAGATTATGTATATTATATAATATATATATAGGAATATAGATAGATAAAGAGAGATCTAGATATATATAGAGAATATATATAGATGAAAGAAAGATAAATTTCTATATAGATAGAATTTATATCTAGAGAGATATAGATATGATATAGATCTATCTAGATATAGAGAGGAGAGATATATATATATATTTAGATAAAGAGATGTGAAATATATATAATTATATATATAAATATTTTTATATAATATATATAGATGTATCTTTATTATTGCATTTATATATATATTTGTATATAGAGATATATATCTTTATTAATAGAGGTATTTTTATCTATGAATATATGAATAGTATATATCTATATATATTTATATGGATATATATATATATAGAGTATAGAGAATATCTCTATGAGATATATATATAAGATAATAGAGATATATATAAATGTATATATATGCATATGAGACATATTCATATAGCAGATATATAAATATATATATATTAATAAAGATATATATAAATATATAGAAATATATAGAGAGATATAATAAATATATATATATATATATATATATAAATGTTTTAATATATATATATATATGTAGTATATATATATATATATATATATATAGATATATATCTATATATATATATATATATATATATTATATATATATTTGAATATGTATATATATATATTTTTACATGTATATAAATATATATACATATCTATTTTTCTATATATATATATTTTATGAATATGTATATATATATACATATATATATTTTTCCTATACTCCTTCTATATATATATATATGTATATCTATATATCTATTTTAAACATATCTGCAAATATATCTCTGTCTCTCTATCTGTTTATATGTTCTATAGATCCTCTCTTTCTCTATATATAGGTAGAGATCTATCTCTCCATCTCTCCTCTCTAAATCTACAAGAGAATCTCTCTATAGATATATAGATATCTATCTCTCTCTCTCTCTAGATCTCTATATATCTCTATATATATATCTCTATATATATATCTATATCTATATATCTCTATATATATATATATATATATATATTCATATGGTTCATACTCTCTGCGGACGGAACCACTGCTGATTCCCGTAGCAAGATGAGCGTAGTGCGTTATATTGCCTCATCTATATCGACTAACGAAGGAATAGCATTTCATGCAAAGTAGTTTTAGTAAAAGAGTTTAACTACCCTGTATGTGTAGATGGAGTTTATATTTTTGTTATTTGTGTTCACCTTAACTTACTCTTGTTAAGCGCGCGTTTTGTGGCCCATACACTTTTCAAGGCAAACTTTCAAGGCACGAATTCACGGCATTTATACCTCTGGTGCTTCAGTGATATAATCATGGTAATCGCCACCGTAACATTAACATTAGTAATATAATACTGCTGTCGACGACATTAATACGGCCGACTTTATATTTCTTTTGATCTCGGCATTAGGGCCTATGCAGCAAGATATGTAATCATCCTTGCGGTGTGCTCAGGAATTTGTGGTTACTGCTTAGGGTTGTGTTAAAGATGTGCATTTACCTTCTTAACAGTAGTGCTTGACAGGGCCGTCATAGCCGTTTATTTGGGGTTGGTTTTAATATGATTTGTCAAGATATCTTTCGGTTGAGCTATTTGGTGATCGGTTTACCAATACTAAGTCAATATTGCATGCTTAACACCATATATGCGATGCAAACAAACAACCCCTACTAGACTGTACACATGGTGCAACACTTAACTAGCTGATCCACACCTTTATCATCCCTAGTATTCGGTCTGTCTGTATAAGCTTTGAACAAACCCCTCTCCCGAAATCATTCGTCCCAACCTCTAGCATCAACCTTCATGTGTTCTAGTACTCTATACATGCCTAAAGTTTCCGACTAGCCCCACCGACCCTAGTCTCACCGCCTGCCTTTGTTCCACATGTATCATCTTTCCCCATGGTGAAATGAATCGCTCATCTTACCATCGTGAAGCCTACATTCAGCGTGCTAGCCCGGCGCGTTGCCGACAGAGCTTTATGCGCTGATGCCTTGCTGGTCCTCTCTTACTCTCCCGTGTTTGTTACCTAATTAGCTGGACCGCTATAACCTGCCTTTCTACCACAGTGGCTAATGTTTTCATTGGTTTCGCCACAGAGTTCACAATCCTCCCCTTGTTAACACAAAGTCTGCTCCCCATCCCATACTGACAACTACCAACTCCACCACTCCAACCTGCCGCTACATCTTGCAGTCAACACTTGGAACTGGTCAGGGATCAATTGTGTTACCGTTTTCACCTAATCTTTGTGCACACAATTGTACGGATTATATTGAAACGTCATCCCTATTGCCATTTGGTGTAAGTCTACACATGAAATGTTGCAAGGAAATACATAAAGATCACGTGCAATCCTGATTTTGTAAGATCTAAAGAAAGTACACTACACTCTGTTCGGCTTCTCAGATACCTGCTTTACGCCGCCGACGGTTCAGTAAAACTGAGTTACACGGTTGGACACAACTGAGCGTGTGCGAGATGACCAGGCTCAAGCTTGGAAGTATCGCTTCACGAGCAGGGAGCATTAAGCTACCAAACTGACCGACGACATGCTTCATTTACAACCAGCATCTTTTTTATTGTTGCATGATACATTGCTCATCTTATCAGACGATCCTGAAATCCGCTGTTGTTATTCACATGCACTCTTGTTATCAACATCGATCGACAACTATACGTACACATTGCAACATTGCTAAGCAGCCGAATAGTGCAAGCATTGCATATAATTCGCCCTAATTATTGATTTGGGCGAGCCCTTTGCTAAATGCGTTTTAATTATGCACATAACGTGCACGGGCAGCTGAAGAGTGACTAGATCTGTAGAAAATTAATTTGACATCATACCTGGCTTCATCTCTTATAACCTATTTTTTGTATTAATGTGACATCTCCTATTCTGCCACGGTAATTCACGATTTTAACCCCCAAAGATTAGGGATCAGTATTTTGTATTCATCGCATTTACAAACATTCCATCCCAAGTTTGAGACCACATACTATTTGTAGGTTTGTAGCCATCGTTGTTACTTTTCATTAACAACAGCCATGTTATTTACAGCTCTTGCCTGCATCCCATTTTGACTAAGCATTGCTAACCAAAATGGACCGAGCGATGATACAGGCCGTGCTAGAACACTGGGCTGCACCTAGGATTCAGGCCCGTTTCATGGTTGTCAATGATTGATTCATCCTTTCCTGGTCCTGTTACGGAGAATATATTTTCTTGTGCTTTTATTTAATTAAATGGTAAAACGTTATCACAAATGAAAACCGCTACTACTTCAATGGGGAAATGCACACGATAATTCGTTTTTGCAATGAATCGAATATAATTTCAATACAGTGTATTTGTCTTGTTAGCAGATATGTAGATATTGATTTAATTTCAAATATTGGCGCTGGTTTTGTGAGCCGAGACCTTTCAGGGATTAGCTGTTACAATTAAATATACCTCTCCAGTGAGGTGTACAGAGGGACTTCAGGCCTAAAATCTAAGTTCTGTGTCATACGTTAATGGCTAAATATATCATAGGCCTTTAAAGAGTTCAAGGCATTACACTAGTTCATTGTCTTACCTGGGGTTCCAACCTCAATAATACCTCCTTGATCTTGTCCTTATTATTATTATATACTTATATATTACTTACACCTAATACAGTGCATTACTGCCATCATATTTTTCTTTTATTATACCCCAAAGGAGCGAAATCTTCTCTTCCTTCTAGTATACTAACATCTATGGAAGCGATGAGCAGGATTACGCCGGTGAGTGTACGTCTCACCAATAAGAGGAACTAGAAACCTGCGGGGGTTTACAGCCGTACAGGTTTAAGCTCCCAGCTAAGACAAGGCCAGCAAATTCTCCTCAAATATAAGAGGACTTGAGCCGACTGGGCAACAACACTTGGTTATGGCACATACTTAAATCCAAACAATTTCCAACCATTTGCAGATATTTTACTCTTTATTTTACAGTTTTTCTTAAGTCTTGCTTGAAGTCATCTTCTCATTCATGTTTATGTCTATTGATTTTTTGGGGGGCTGAAAAACTAGCTTTTAATTTCATTTTTGCCATATAAGGTGCTTGTGTTCTCGAGAAAGTAAAATCTATGGGTACTGGCTGTATTTCAGTACACCCATGATTGACTTTGGGTACCTGTGTCCCTGGACACTAGAAACACCATATAGTGCTTATTACCAGAGGTACAAGAAGCAACATGCTGCTCAGCAAGAGCGAGTTTACTAACAAATGGTTCAGATGATACCCGATGAAAAATATCCATTTACTGAATAAAAGGTTGCAACCATCTCTTTATATTGAAGGTTATTCAGATTCATGGCATATCGGAAGTTGGTACAGTGGTGATGGGGGTATCTAGGCAGACTACACATGGTGCCACTGCCAGCCTGTGCTATACTACAACTATGAAATGTTTTTCCCAAGGACGCATCAGTTTATGTTGGTTTCAAAGTGCTAGCATTGAAATAATAAAGGGACAAAAAAGCATAATGCGTCTTATTCTGTTATTGCGTTAAGCTTTGCTAAACAATATAAGACCCTAGAAACACTGAGAATAACCAGCAGCAACAGAATTCAATTAAGTGCTGTCTACTTTTTTATCATATCATATGCACAGAATAATATAACGCATCAATTCCAAAATTATGACATACCTGTATGGCATACGCATCTTGCTTCTGTATACTCTATCTCGTACAAAAGATATATCACTCAAATAACGGTATTGCATGTAAACAGTCATTCAGGATTTCGGCAGGATATTTTATCCATCCTGTGTCATTGCGCACCAACCATCATGATTGAATTTGGTGGGCACAATGTACAAGTAATGCTTATTCAATTCTACTCACAATTACCAAAAACGGTTCTTATTCACTTGTCTGTGATAATGGAAATGGCAAAACATATACACCAGTCCAACATATATATTTGCAAGATTAGTTCTCAGCAAACCACAAAGAGGGAGCATAAATTAGTTTTTCAGTTTTACCTCAACTTAGCTTACCTTAGACCCATTTAACATTCAATTGCATACTTTAAGCCATACACCTGGTGGATGATTTGAAAATAAAAATGGTTAATATTTTTGTTTTACATCACTTTCAACATCAGAGGTCATATCGTGACGGTAACCTTACCTATGATATTTAAGATGATGGGTCGGCAGCTGTCGTCTTTCAGCGTGGGTGTTTGTCTAGTCGCTCAAATTAGGCAAGTTCAAATCCCATTGTGTGCTATGCAGGTGGTGATATTTGGGCCACAATGTATGTTCGTCATCATACATCACCAGTTTGAAATGACCTTCGAAGACGAAAGTGAATTTCGACCCCGATATTTACCATTTATTTCGTAAGTATGATGATAAGAAATAGTTATGTCCTTGAGCACCTGTTAACAAACAGGTAAAATGTAATGTTTGTTACAAGCTTGACTTAGCTGAAGCCAAAGATGAACAAAATAAACAGAGCCTAGATATAATTAGTAAAAGCAAGCAAATATCAATCGACCAACCACCAATATAATGCTTCTACCACCACCACCAATTGCATCACCACCATCAACTCTCCCACCCCCCATGACCCAACTACTATCATACATCTTCACCTTAATAAACCATATTAAATGACTCATCAAAAGAATAAACCTCTCCATAGGCTGCCTCTCAGCCTCCTCCCTATCAGGGTAGTGCTCCTGGTTCTATTGCCCGGAGTTCTGCAATGGAATTCTTGAGCAGGGTATGACTAGCTTAGAATTGTTCAAGCAGGCTTTGTATTATTCCCTCTACATATCCTGCATATACATACACCTCGTCATTTGCACCCTGGTTGCAGAATTGCTACAACATGCTATCGTACATTTTCTCATTTAAAAGCACAGCTGATGTCCCAATAGTACCTACCGGTCACACTAGTGGCGCATTTAAGCACATAAATATATGTGATGATCGTACTTGCGACTAATCATAGTACTTAACCTGTCATCTTACAATTTTTAAACACAGTATAGCGGAAATGATAGAAGACCATCGATTACAACAATTTGACCTAACTATACATTACGTCATCCACTGAGTAGGCTGGCTAAAGATATAGGCAGAACGTCCCAAAATCATTCACACAAAACAGTTTCAAATTACAGTAAAATTTAAACCAAACGTAGCAGTGATATCCGCCCATGTGGTCGAGCGGTAGCATACTTCCGCAGTTCACCTTAGTGCATATGTAATTGGATTTTTTTTTGCTCAATTATGTATGCTAGCAATATTCTTCCCTGTATATGAGGTTGATGTCTTTTTCCCTTTATCTAACCATAGTGGAGAGTTATTTATTTTTATTTCGGCGCCAACAAGAACTATTCATTATGATATGAAATAATGACATGACAAATGCCACTAGAGCAAACTGATCAATCACCAGCGTTACCTAATTATCCAACCATCTCTTGTCCGGTATGCATGAAAATATTAAGCCACTGTTTGAGACGTGGACAGCTAGTAGTGGTTGCAAATGCATGTGACTCTTTGGTAACAATATCCTGTGAAACATTCTGAATTGATATATCGCACGGCGCTATCTAGGAGCATATGATCTGGATGCGCAGCGAAAATAAACAAATCTTTAACACTCCGAATAAGAGTGATAAATCACAATGCATAAAAGAGGGCATATTTTAAAAAGGGTTATAGTACAAGTAAATAATTTTGTTTTTCAAGGCGATTGCTAATCTACATGTACATGTTAAACGTACTATGCTACATAATGATGCACACCCTGCTGCACAATTATATTTCAACAACGACAGCATATTTCCAGTCAAAGATGTGGACAGTTAGGATGAATAAATCAGAGAAAAGCTCTTCATTAGCTGCATATTTGATAATATGGACTTATCCCAAAATATTAACGTTACTCCAATATGGTTGTTTAACATTTTTACGAATCAAGATATTATCAACATGTAAGCATGCTTGCACCTTAGCTAGTGAACCATGAAGGCGGAATTTAGCTAATGTTGCTAAGATATTTCCTCAAATTTTTCCCGAATATAATCTACTCAAGCTAGCTCCTGTGAATCTTGCTGTTTATGTGTCTGTGACTAACATAATGACCTATATAATGGCAGTTAGAATCCAAGCACAGCTTGGCTGTGACTCAGTGTCAGCCATAGAAGCCCGGAACAATCGGTAATGAAACGCCGGAAATGTTCCTAAGAGGTATGTTCATTTTATCACAAATCATAATTGCGTTCACCAATTTGTAAGCCTTGCAAACCGACAAGCCGCAACCAATACTGTAAATCGATGGATTTCTGATATGTGTTACTTGTTATTGCCTACTTGCCTTTGAATGGTCTCGAGCCAACTAATTTGGGGATGACTTGTAGACGTTGTGTTATTGTACGCCACAGTTGCTCTTAAAGCTGTACATTAACTTGTGCATATACAACAATAGATGAATACGGTATCAAAGAAAATGGTGGTGCGAGAAAATAATATTCCAATAGGAGTTGGACAGCACAACGGCCGAATGCATACAACATTTGTTATGAACTTATAAAGCTTTGTTATCAAATGGATATATCATATAGGCTTTTGTACCCAAATGTGAAACGGTTAATGAATAGCTCTTAAGTTACTTTAAAAAAATGTCGAAGGTTCATAAGCATTAATAATGTAATGTGATCTCGCCGGTCGCTGTTACATGAGCTGCTCTCTGTAATTGAAAATGACTCGGACGCTCTAAGCTCTGATTGCAATTGACCTTTTTATTCGCCTCAGGGCGGATTAATCTGCTAAACGCAGCTGATCAAGCATGATGCGGTAGTGTCAAAGCTGAGAGATAATGGCAATTCAAAGGCTTAAGGTTATGATGCCTAGCAACGTAATTGCCCGTGCAGTACTTGACCAGGATAACACTAATGGCGTATAGATCATCAGATGTCGGTAAAACGTGTCTTACTCAGATACACAATTATATAAAGCGCGCACTTGTCCTGAACCGTTGACAGGCTTGGCTAGTATAACATCCACCCTCCAAAAACACTCAACCAAACATACGCCCAAAAAATATGGTTATTAATTTTTTTGTATTGAAAATTGCACGTGAATAGAAAAACAATTATGAGAGAGATCGAGAAAGAGAGAGAGAGACAAAGATAGAGAGATAGACAGATACAGAGAGCGAGAGAGAGACATAGAGCAAGAGAGAGAATGAGAGAGACAGAAAAGGTGGGAGAAGGGTAGAGAGATATGTATATTTTATGTGGTGCATTAATGAATGTGGTAACTTAAAACAGATCTTAAATGGAGCTGCAATCGACCAAAAGACACATGTCATGGCGTGGATCTATCACTGTCGGTCTTGCAGAACCGTGTTTAGCTAATGCTGATACAATATAATGTGGAACATCTCATATTCAGCTTAGCTGTTGTGGATGAGGCAATTCGTCAAACATGCGACCACTGACTTTATTTACGATGCATAAAGGAGATGGCCAGCATTCAAGTTTTTATCCTGTTATTTTGCTAAGGGTGAAATACGCCCTGAGAAAATAAGTTTGTTGCTCTTGTTGTTAAGTAGCGTTCAATATATACTCAAGATCATCTGTTTAGTGTTGCCATCGCTGACTCTTTCGCCTTCCTAATTGTCCCAATCCGCAGTCGGTCTGAGTTGAACCAATCAACAGCTGGTGTTGATTAGATAACTACGTGGGCGATTGTTTGACAAATCACCCCTTTGGAATCAACCATATGTCATTGGGAAGTAGGCTGATTACAGTATTATTAATTTCTGCTATGAATCATCATAGAAAAATGGTTGTAAAAAGCCCTCACATTGTAATATATCCGGACATCACTCTCGACATGTCATTTATCCATGCTTGGGCTGCGAAGATACATTTGTGGAGGTGCTGGATTAATGTTGACATTGCCTGCCAGCCATGTAATCGATGCATTACTGAATAAAATTTAATCACCGAATGTCTAGCTGTGGCAATAATAGGAGATAATTATTGGCTAACAACTTATATCATACTTGACATTGAAATATTAGCAACTCCGTCGCAACGATACACCTCAATATACTCAGTGCTAACGGTATCCATTATGTGCATCCTTAAGTCATCGTTTTTTTTCGAATTGTTTATTTGTTCGTTAATCCCGTAAAAATACACAATCTACTATGTACTTAGTGTAACAACCAGCTACAATAGCGTAATTAAAGGAGTACGAATGTTTGATAACTAAGTCAACAACCACCGATTCTATAACGAAATGGCGGGCCCATCAACCGCCTCAAAGATAGCGAATTTTAAGCCGCCAAAAAAGGTACAAAATCAATAATACAACTGAGTAATAAACTGAGCTAATAATCTATCTATCCCTTGAACCAGATTTCAGTACCTAACTGCTAACCTGCATAATAATGAACAAAATTATTAACACAGTGTGAGTACTTGAACAGTGTGAGTTATGCTTTGGTGGCTACACATACTCACATCCTGTCTGTTTTAATCAACTGAATATTAAGCTAATATTTATAGGTCGACATATCTATCCATTACACCAGATTTCAGGATTTAACTGACCACATGCACAATATTGTACGCAACGAACATAACATCATTATGTGAACAGCGTTAGTATTTCAACAGTGTAAATTATTATTTGTTGGCTACATATATTCATATTCGGTCTGCTGTATTCAACAGTGCAAACACTCTATTCTCTCCCACATCGTTTGCATCCCTCGCACAGCCGATGAAATAGGTTCGTTAGTCCACAAAGACCCATAATGAGGGGTATAACCTCACAAGCAGCGACATTGCAACAATAAGACTCTGCGGTATCATGCAATTAGAAATAGCAATTCCATGCTGTTCATTATTTTTCAGGGAGACGAAAGACTCATGCCTTTCGTGCCGAGCCTGGGAACCTCCGAATCTCGTACTTAAGAGACAAGTGCTGATTTGGTATGCCAGTAATACGGCGTGCAATGTTATGTTTATGCTCATGTTAGCCTCAGTTCAATTACTGCTAATCCGTACAGCAAACGGCCTACTATAAGTTGTAAGTAGCATTTGGAGGCAGCCTTCATACAGGGAAAATGTGTACGGTATTCGTGTGACGCATAACTGCGGAAGAATATCGAACACTTTAGTGTAAATACATGATTGTCTATAACAGGGCTTCATAGAAGGTAGCTTACTCCGTGTACGTAGCTTATATCTCAAATATAGGATAATCGTGTCATGTAGGCTGTGAAATAGTTGTCATGGTCATATGCCAGTAATAAAAGCTAAAGTATGTTGGGAACAAACTTGAGTGTAAGTGTTGATAAAATAAAATGGCACATATTACACCTTTTCCAACAACCTCCAATGCAGCAGGGATGGATGCCTGTAATCTTTGAGTGGAAAATTTTTGATTCAGTAAGCGACACCAAAACACCAAATGCATATCGACTGCCATATCATTTATGGATACGTGGTGAGAGGTCGGGTAATGCAAAAGATTATATATAGCCTATGTCGGCCATGCTATTGCACAAACCTCTCACAATCTTCAATTGCAAAACATTCAGATAACACGGTAAGAGTCATTTGAATTACTGATATATGTTATATATAGGCCACATAGAGATAAACTGCTTCGCAATGCTGTTAACAAGATGATACCCGCTTTAAAAAATTAGACATGAATATATGAATATGATATATATATATATATAGATACTGATCGATATATAACAAGATGATACCCGCTATATATATATATATATATATATATATATATATATATATATATATATATATATATATATTATATATATATTCTATATATATATATATATATCTATAT
>CM067349.1:3147907-3177907 GCA_034190875.2 Urechis unicinctus | reverse complement strand
GCAGAGTGCTGGCAATCCATGTCATATCAAAGTAAGCAATGAGCTGGCGCAGGGGTGGAGCTATGTTTGTTTCGCGAAAATCAGGTGACGGCGCACGCCAACGGAGACATCGACGCGCCGAAAACCCTAAGGGTGTAATCGCGTTGGAGTAGGAAATCTAAGTTAGAGGGGTCATTCGGTCAGTAGGACTGACGCTGTGGGTTTGCAGCCGTAGCAAGGTTGGTGGGGTGGAGCGGGGCCCTAGAGGAAGAAGATTCTTGTGCGTGGTTAGGGAGTGCCTTCTGGACAATCAGTGCTGCAGACTCGAAAAGGGCGTGTACTGGTCTTTGTCCTGACCTTGGCCTTGACCTCACAGCTGGTCAGGGCCTTTGCCTGTGGAGGATAGCCGTGAGACTTGTTACCAGAAAAAAAGAGTCTGAATCACGCTGACTGTGGCTTTACAATTAATAATCTTATTTGACCAGTGCAACGCCAATCTGAAAAATAATTTTTCATCATCATTATCATCATCATCATCATCATCATCATCATCATCATAGTCTTGCTTTCTTGTTGTCATATTTTTATCGCGGTAATCATCAACAGTTAATATTATTTCATATTGTTGTCTCTATGATTCTGTTGAGAAAAAATCCCAGCACCATCTTTGCAAACCCGTTTCCTGGTATAACTATTCCCCAGGCTGTCCACCAGCAGACCTGTTTATGCTTGGTGTCTTTAGTCTCTATAGTATATGTAACGGGCTCGGGTGGAAAATTAGTAATGTCAGCTAGAGCTATTAACCTCTAAAAATATACGTGAAGGTTTTGAAAACATTAAGTTGTATGGTACAACAATATTTGCATTATGTTAGGCATTGATATTGGACTTATTACTCAAACATTAACGGTAAATACCTAAAAGGGTGGGTAGATTTTGTTGATCTGTAGTAAAACCGTACGTAACGTGCATCAAAGCGCTACAACTTGCCTTGTGAGAGAGATATTGTCTAAAAACAAACTGAAACTGGTTCTTCCTGATACATATGGCTCGCTTATATGGAATAATTACATAGACTAAAAGCCGATTGGTCCTCTCCTACTAGAATGTTAAAGTGCGCAAACATGGTAAATCAACAGAGTTGCACCATTAGACCAAGCATACACGTAATTAACTGGCTTAACGTAAACGTGTGAGAAAGCGATGACTGAAATTCAACGTAACATGTCCATGGCTTGGTTACTCATGTAAGTGTCGTTGGTGATCTCTGTCGTTCCTGGGACGCCATCGACGATGGCAACACAATGAAAGAGAGCGCGAGAGTCATCCGCTGCAAACGGTATCAGTTATGGTAATGTTGAAATAGAGGTCGTGCATATATCACGAGAAAACTACAAACTCAGTTCGGTAATTTTGACAGCCTGAATAAGTAAGACTTAGGCATTGTTCTATGCGTCCAGGACGTTTGCTATCCAATTTTGACTCAATACTGTTCAGCTACCAACCAAGCCGTGGAAAATGTAATATATATATATATATATAGTATATATATATATATATATATATATATATATATCTCTCTATATCTATATATATATATATATATATATATATATACTTATATATATATATATATATATCCATTAGGTTGAGGCATTAAAAAACGTGAAGCCGTGGCTTACTATATGACGGCTATGGCAAACGCTATCTATATGACGCATGGTATGGCAAAAGCTCATATCAATAACTTCAAGACCGCAGTTAACTTCTCATCTCCTTTGATAGTATTATGCGAAAGTGCTAGATGCCATCAAGTAATAGCACGCATAGGTTGAAAGCCTGAGAAGCCGGCGAATGATATTGCAAGGCAAACGCTATTATTTCGAGACGCAGTTAATCGTCTTTTAGAAAGTGCGTCATCAAGTTACAACACGCTACAAAGCCTAAGCATATATAGCGCGGTTCATATCGTCTGAACGTCATTTGTTACACTACAGCCAGAAGGGAATGAGCGGAGAAGGGAATGAGCGGCAGCTATAAATTAACTAGTGGACAGTCTGCGTCGGAGCTATTTTGCCAATAACTGACAGTTTTATTTTTCCGGCCAAAGGTTTATGTTCCCTTTGATGGGTCTGTGACCAGCAAAAAGGCGTATTATTAGCATTATTTATGAAGTTTTTGAAACATCTGCATATTTATTATATCGTTATGCAATTTTGTTTGATATTAAGTAAGGCAGGGGATACTATTCATGCACTCGAAATCCTAATACAAGGGTCCAGTTGATTTTGTAATCGATAATGGACCGCTAGCAATGTCAGTTAGACGGGCTAAAACGTGTGGACATTGATAGTGGTAGCTTTTTAGTGAATGGGCACACCAAATAGAAATATGGAAGTCATTACATATCATACATTACACCATAATTCGTGTTCAGATCGCGATACTAGTTAACTTGCCGGCCATCTTCAAGCAGGTATTGGCCAACGAAGATAAAAGTGGTTAATAATGGATGAGTCGATTCTACGCAGCTTGCTGATATTTCATTTATCGATTACTTTGTCTTGTTGACACAGCTGACAAATGTATTTAGCTTTGAGAGCAGTAGTATATCAAGAACTAAGGAATGCCTCGAGCGAATTTATCCTCTACCAATGCAGTTTTCTCTTTGTGTTCTGGTTGTATATCAAAGACAGAGATTAGTTTCACGGTAGCTTGTAGCCCAATACAACGCGACGCCATATATTTGTTGAAATATCACAGAATTTAACGAGCCAGACACATTGAAAGTTCGATCTCCCATACTTTGAGAAACCGCCAAAACAAACCTCTTGTCAGCTTGTATCTACAATGAATGAGAAAGTAAGTCGTTTGTATTTTCTTCCTTAGTTTCTCAGAAAAAATGGGTCGTGTCTATTTACAGCATTGCTGTTCCGTTCCAAATGAGGTTCGCTAATGCCTTTACACCTCAAATACATCTTAACAAACTTAAGAATATGTTAAAACTCCATCCACATCCCCAGCCACCTAGGCTGGCACGATATTACGGCAACTTTCTTTTGACTTGCATGGCATTTTGTGACCATCATCTCTATTAATATCACATCAAATGCCACTATTATTGTTTATTTATTATTCATTCTTGAAATACTTGTATCCGGGCCTCGGTCATGGAAAAGGACATATACCGCACTCATAAAAAAACTCACCTTGCTATAGTTGCCTAACGCACATGGGGCGTTGAGCTAGCATAATGATTGGCACAATGTTTGTTAATGGCTAATCGGTTGCCAGTACGACTCAATGATAGAGGTTTCACGCAAATGGTCTTACGTAGTCAACAGTCAACCTGTGTCGCTTCGTAACGATACCACCGATGAGGAACGGCTCAATGAGAGGTATTTTACGTTCATTATATAAAACTCTTATATAAAGACGATATACTGACAATGAAGCATATATCCTGATATAGCTGGCACTGACAAGTCACTAACTGAGAAATATCAGTAAAACGGTCCAATTTGTCGGTTCAGCTTAATAATTTGCGTACGTCAGATCCACTAATACGAAGCTATGGTGGTACTTTAATTGTTGCTGACCTGCCTCAACAAAATTCACCATAACATATTAAAGTCTCTCAGCAGCACGAAAAAAAATTGCATTTTGAGGACTTTAAGTCAGTGTCAACGTGTGCTGAAGTGCACGAATCGGAATAAAGTGTGCGTAAAATGCACACTGATTCAAAAGGGCGGCCCAATACAAGGGACCGGATGTCATAAGGTAAACGCACAACGACACGACATGTCCGTAGCCCTTACCAATCGCAAACGCTAGCCGATCCCACTGACCCCGCATCATTGGTACCCAAGGAGCACCTTTTTCACTGTATCACTCCCGAAGAACATAGTTTGAAACTCCTTCATTGTCCAGAACGTCCATTAGTTGTAGGACTGTAATACATGAGTACTAGCCTTGTCTTTCGTTCACTGGCTTATAACAAGATATTCGACAAGATTTGTCATGTTGTTTGGCACTGAGTAACCTCTAAAAGCGTTGCTGGGATTTTCTGATCGCAGTCGGCAGGCCCTATGTGCTTCTCATGTTATAATGTTCTACATTCATGAATCATAAAACTGTGAACGTCACCGCATTTCTAGCTAGAACTTAACTCGATAATTGACTATACTCCTACAAATGGTAGCTTTAACTGCATGTTTCGGATTTTTTTCTGAGTAAACAAATCAACTTGAGTGAACATATTAACTGTATGGCAGCACAACCAATGAGTGTGGCTAATAGGTTGGTGTCCAAACTCTGCCGTGCCATTAATCATTGTACTTATGCGGAAGTACACCGGTCATATTGAGTTCACTCCACAACGCTATAATTGCACAATAAAAGCAGGATGTGTGTTTCTTTGATAACTGTTTCATAAGCCGCTTTTAATGTAGGTCATATTGGGCACAATAAATGAAATAAACATAGACAGCATGTATGTATAACCAATTATACAATGACGCCATATTCTTGTGTTCAATTATAATTCGCTAATAGTACACAGGAACTTAGGAACATATCACAAATATATGGCAGCGAATATATATAATAGATAGCGCCTAGTTTGTAGTTGTATCGCATATACGTTCGATTGTACGTTGTCTCTTGGGCGTAGCATAATCCTAAACACCACCCTGGTTATTAGTCTCTGATGAACTGTTGGTATGAACGAAAATCCAGCGAGAAGGCCATAGCTTGCATAAGAACTGGCATCCTAGAAGACTAGGTGGTCTCATACACATCTGTTACAACTGAGATGGACGCATCCAATTCCCGATATGACATCGGTAGGTTTCTTACTTGGTCGGTTCGCTGCTAAATTAACAAACCGATGTGACTTAAATAAATGTTTAAACAATGTAAAGCTTTAGTGATCGCATACCACGGATTTCCTATTTTTATATATTCCAGTTAATTGCACGTAAATTGCTCTCTAGAATGCATAGATTTGTTTTTACCGCTCTCGTCGTGACGAAATGGGACATAGCTGGGGTATTCGACCTTACATAACGCGTTCTTCGATAAATATCGCAATTGCACAATGACAATCAGATATATAACAAATATGGCTAGTCACTTGCACAAATATTGTGCTCATGTAAAATATCCACGAATATTTAAACCCTAGGACTTCAGGACTTCAGGACCTTAAGACCAGACGTATGCAAAAGTGGCTCCCTGAATGCCTTATTTGCACATCCCAATACAGGTGATCGAGATTTTATTCGTTTTATGTATTGCTAGGTTGTCAATGTTAGCATGACAGTTGCCAGATAAGTATTTAGGTAGCGCATCGGTACGATAACTCTCACATAAAATGATAATGATAAATTATGACTTTATATTATACATTATAAATCATTTTGCGTCATATCGAATATGAACATGGTAAGCTATCTTGATTTTCTACCAAGCACACAACAGTGGAAGTCTTTACTGCCATCTGAATAAAACGCCATCGATACACTGCATTATATGGAGCAGGTGCATAATACTTAGTTGCAGTTTCTATAATCTTATTAAAATAATTGAAATATTATTTCACTATGACTTGCCAATTCCAAAATTTTCCCTTGACATCTAATTAAATCTGATCTTTCTTACCCGCTTCATTTCGTCGAGAGCATATATAATGATAAGATACCGCTTTACATGTCTCACATGGAATTGGTCTTGATGTCCAATATAGTGGTGAAGATTCATTATTCTCTGCATCCCATCACGAACGTATCTTTAGCTATGCTCTGTAGCCTGTATGATTACAATATTCAAGATGGCTTCACGGAAAGGACATGAATGATACATTTACTTGGTAGTCCGAATATGCTGCTTGAATCTGCTGACATAGCTTAAGGAAACGAAGCAAACGTAATGACATAGGGAGATATAGTTATTGTTTTGGACATATACAGATAACGCACAGCATATATATATATATATATATATATATATATATATATATATATATATATATATATATATATATATATATATATATATATATATATATATATATATATATATATATATATATATAGATATATATATATATATATCTATATAGATATATATATATCTATCTCTATATATATATATATCTCTATCGATATATATATATCTATGAATATGTGTACCTATATGTATAAACTTGTATATATATATATATTATATATATATGCATCTATATATATAAATATACATATATATATATGTACATTAATATACATGTATGAATATATATATATAAATATATATACATTTCTATATATAGATATACATATATTTATATATATACGTATCTAGACATATATATCTATATATATGTATACATATATATTTATAAATATATATATATATACATATATAGATATATACTATATATATATCTATATATATATAAATATATCTTAAAGATGTATATCTCTCTCCTAAATATCTATAAAATACCTATGTATCTATCTATATCTCTATCTATATCTCTCGTATCTATCTATATATCCATCTCTCTCTCTATCTATATCTCTCTCTATCTCTCTCTATCTCTCTATATCTCTCTATATATCTCTCTCTCCTCTCTCTCTATATATCTATATGTGTGTGTGTGTGTGTGTATATATATATGCCAAAGTGCAGAAATGGTACGTTGAAAAAAAAAAGTGCGGTGGTGACTAAAGTATCCGTAGCTTGGTGGAGCTGTACCTGCAATTCAATCTAGCTGTATACTTGTTGTATCATCACCCTTGTTCTGATTAATCCAGTGATAATATGGTGACTGGTCGTCCCTCAACGAAGAGCCCCTACCGATATGTACCATTAAGCGCGTTAATCGCGCTTTGGAGGCACATAAATCACATGCCATGGTTCTGTTTGACTTCAAATTGCCAACACAATTTGTAGGTGCACAGGTAAATGAAGGACTCCGTCTTTAATCAAAGTTGGTTTATTTCTATTTCAATCCACAAGCAGACATCAAGGTAGAAGCGGCTTCTTGGAGTTCAAGTGAGTGAGTCTCTTTTGAAACCTCTCTTTGAGTCGACGTGTGTGAGTCTCTTTTGTAGTCTGGCTGAGGGACCACTTTTTATGTGGCTCTTATATCCCCTAAGATTGGCATTACCATCTCCATATAAGGAAATGAATAATCATACCAGAGCTACCTCTAGAGCTGCCTCCTCATCTGACGCATTCCGATGATTTGCATCATACGAGGCATCCGAATCAGACAGTAATTGGGGGAAGGGGGCGAGGCAATGGTATTGCAGATGAAGCATAGCCAATTGGTTTGGATAGGGGGTTGAGATGCTAGCACATAACACTCACACCACCAAGGACAGACAAAAATGGAAAGCCATTACTCCTTAGTAACCGAGAACATTCTCTGGTTACCAAGATGAATAAGCAACAAGCATGCTGTGCAGATATAAGTAGATCTACATATAGTGAAAGCATAACGTATAATACTGCCCACCAATCTGGTCATAAAATTACTTTCCTAACCGGCAGCCATCTTTGTCATAAAAAAAAATAATTACTTCGAACCAATAAAAATACAAAATCAAAATAACAAATCAAAACAGGATCGTAACAATCGGTGCATGTGATAATAGTTAAAATGATAACATGTGAAATGCCAGGAAATTCAAACCAAGACTTGTAAGTCTCCTAACCGCCACGTCACATTAACGATGCTTTCGACAATGATAGGCATACAATTGAAAATTCTCACCACACACCCTTTTGGTTTTATAATGATGAAATATGTCAGGATTTATGTGGTACTCACCCGAGTTTCAGTGAGATTCAGACAACAAGAATAAGTTTTATCGGTATCTGTAGCACTTGCTCATGCATTGCCTATACAGCAAATGTAGTATTATCGTAATAAATTGAACCTATACTTCTATGTTTAGAAACCATATATGTAATTTCCACAAATCTACTTTCTTTTTAGGATACATTTCAATTGACAATGGAAATTTCACTCGTCGGTGGATTTAACTTTTCACCTACTTCAGTGAAAACATGTTCTTAAAGCAGCTTGCACTACCTTACCCGACTTATATGCTTAACTAGCGCAAATTGTATTTGCTCTCAATAAAGGTTAACATTATGCTTAAAATCAGGCGCATAAGCCGAGTTTAGTAACTGTCCATTTTATGCCAACTTTTGATCGTAATGTAATAACAAAACGTGCCCAGCCAAGTCTTTGGGAGGTATATCGTGGGAGCAGCGGTAACGCATGAGATAAAAACATCAAAGGCTCAGTACAGCACTGTTACAAAGCGGAAAACAATGCTGCCCAAGGCAACTGGCATTATTTACTCCTAGCAAAAACAGGGTACTAAGGCAGTACTATGGGTAATTCGGCTGATCAATCAGCTTACCATGTTCATATTTGATACGACACAAAATGATTTATAATATATAATTAAAAGGTAATTTTTCATTGTTATTATTATCATTGTTATTACTTGTCTGACAACTGTCATGCTAACATTGACAACCCATTAACACATAACACAAATAAGCTCGCGAACACCAGAATTGGAAGTTGCGAACGAGGCATTCGGGTAGCAACTTTTGCATATGTCTAGTCTTAAGGTCCTGAGGTCACAGGGTAAATATATTCGTGGATATTTTACGTACGCACAATGTTTTTGCAAGTGACCAGCCATATTTGTAATATATCAGATTGTCTTGTGCAGTTACGGTGTTTATCGCAGAACGCGTTATGTAAGGTCCAAATACACCAGCTATATACCCACTTGGACGCGACGGAGAACTGTTTAAACAAATCTATGCATTCAAGAGAGCAATTTGCGTACAATTGTCTCAAATATATTATAATCGGAAATCTGTGGTGTGCGATCACTAGAGCTATACATTGTTTAAACCTATATTGAAGACACATAAGTTCGTTAATTTAGCAGCAAACCGACAACGTAAGAAATCTACCGTTGTCATATCGGGGATTTGATGCGTCCTACTCAGTTGTGATAAATGTGTATGAGACCACCTAGTCTTCTAGGATGTCAGGTCTTATGTAAGTTATGGCCTTCTCGCTAGATTTTCGTTCATGCTAACAGTTCATTGGAGACTGATAACCAGGGCGGTGTTTAGGATTATGCTTTGCCCATGAGACAACGTACAATCGAACGTATATGCCATACAACTTTAAACTAGGCGGCGCTTTCTTTCTTATATACTCGCTGCCATATATTCGTGTGACGCATTCCTGTGCACTATTGGAGAAATATAATTGACCACAAGAACATGCTAACTTTGTCTTACCGGTTTTACATATATGCTGTTTATGTTTATTTCATTTATTGCTTGCGATTTGACATACATTAAATGCTGCTTACAAAACAGTTACCAAAGAAACACATATCCATCTTTGTATTGTGCAATTATAGCGTTGTGGAGTGAACTCAACATGACCGGTGTGCCTCTGCATTAGCTCAATGATTAATGCAAAGTTTGGACACCAACGTATTAGCCACACTCATCGGTTGTGCTGGCATAAAGTTGATATGTTCCACCAAGTGCATTCGTTTCCTCGGTTGCCAATACACAAGACTTTTTTATGTTAACACCAGCTGCATGGCCGCTCAACTAATGTATTTGCGGAATGCTTAAACCGATATGACAAGCCGAGGGTATTTCGGAAGCAGCATCGCCCCTTTTTGCTGACATTAATGGCTGAATAATACCTTAAAAGAGTTACTCAGCCGACAAGAGCAAATTGGAATTGACGTCAGCTTGCACGCTTATTGCCACTAAGTCAGCCGGTTTGCATTGCACAAATGCATGGCGGGTAACTGATTGGTGCTTAAAACAGATTGAATAAATTTTAGCAGTAACTGAACGTTGACATCTTTGATAACTTTAAAATAACATCCAGCAGCCCGCCTACTCGGTCCAAAACGTTATTGATACCATTCTGTGTATGTATATAACACTCCCATCGTTTGCGGATGGCTCATCGAAAAGCAGTATATTAAGCTCAGCCTGCCGTACGTTCAGCAACAATATTTAGTCAGCAACATACGCATAGTAAAAAACAGCATGGTCAATGTACGGGACGGCAAATTCACATTACCAGTCGTATGATTGATAAGAAGATGTGAGACAGCAATTACTCTAATGACTTTACCGTTGTGCACCAGTTAATAAACATATATCATGGTTTGGCAGCACGACAATGAAAACATATTATATGTTATGGCGAATTTGATGAGGCAGGTCAGCAACGATTAAAGTAACACCATAGATTCATAATAGTGGATTGGCTGTACGCAAAGTATTGGGCTGAACCGATATATTGGATCGTTTTACTGATTGATTCACGGTTTTTATGCCTGCAATTTCAGGATATATGCTTCATTAAATGTATATCGTTTTTATAAGATAGCTTTATAAAATAAACGTAAAATACTTCTTACTTAGCCGTTCCTCGTCGATGGTACAAAACGACACTGGTTGACTGTTGAGATGACTATGAAGACCATTTGCGAGAAACGCGACCACCGATGCGTAGCAAATACATATGATGCTTATCTTTTGGATTCTTACACAATATATACGACCTATCGATTATTAAATGGCATAAGCGGTTCTAAATCAATAACTTACCCAACGCGTAAAACAAGATATGTTGCTCGTGTGAGGTGAAATGCGTACGGATAATGAGCACTTAATGGCAATTAGGGCCTTACAAATGACACCAATATGCCGAGGGAGCAATAAAAGTTGCTTCAATCTTCTTAGAATTCCGCATTAGATTGTGTCTGCATATTAGGTTTATTACACGAGTTGTTCAATGTCGCCGTGATATCGGTTATTCATGAACAGCAATAATACGCTTTTTGGTTGGTGTGATTGCCTTTAATCCGCGTATCAAACTGAATTGAAGCCAGCGCTGTATGCTTGAGACCGCTTGAGATAACATGATTGTTCGATATTTCTGCATATAGTTACTCAAACCCTTAGACGTTTTTGGGCATGATATGTCATTGCCATAATTAGAAAAGTATTTTATCACTAGACAATCGTTCAGTTGGCCGGGTTCACATATAAATAACCATACACCGAGTGGAAACGGGTAGTTTTTGAAACTGCGACCACCGAAAGACAAAGTCACATATATTGCCCGAAAACAAACATGTGACATGTTTCTTAATTTACCTATTATTGAATTAAACTTCGTGCTGCGTCAACAAATTGTGGATATAGACTGATCAATTAAGACACCGCAATTTTGTTTTGGTCCCGCATTATCTGGTGCACAACTGCCCATTTAGTACTAAAAAGTAGGAACAGCTAATTTGTTTTGCTGCACAAAGATACTTATGTTACTCAAATAAGAAAACATCCTTTCCACAAATTTTGCACTTTCCCTACTATATGTCTGCTACAAATGGGTATATTGGAATGCCTTTTCATTATCAAACTGATAAGCATTGATTAAAGCGGCATTTTTTTCAATGTTCATTAGAACGATTCACACTGACATGGTGTTTTTTTATATTATATACTAAATTTACGGTTTATATGATTAACATTTGGGCTAAGAAGGGTAAAACGGGGGCTTCCAGAACAAACCTTTGCGAAGTATGCAATGGTGTTGTTCTAGCATTAGAGGCAGATTCATTCGGGTCGTTACTAAACGGGTCATCGTTTGTTCATTCGGGTCTTTGTGAATTTATATAAGCACATGTTATTTATGATTGATGCTGACCAAGCTGAAGCACAACTGTAATTCGTAGAATTTATAATTTGGCACACAAGTAATGTATCAGTCATCTTCTGATCTCGCTAGACAGACGAAATTTATCAGGAATCTGTGACCGTCCTTAATGATAAGATTGTATGTATTATCCGTAATGAACTTGATATCTTAAGAAATTAATCCGAACGGATCAGTTTCCAATTTGATTAGTCTCGACGTAGCTTGTAAATCCCTTTGATATATACATTCCAAACCCTTCAATTTCCATAACAATTAACATCAGCCCGTTTGATCTTCAATTATAGTTAAGGGCAATTGTAGCTCCACGGTTGCTGACGACGCCTCATACTTGAATTAAATTCAGTATTCGGGCACCTATATAGATACCAAGAATCATGAATCAAGCGTCCGTGTGTTGTTAACGCGGCGAGCAATGCATCTGGTTAGTGGTTGCTCTGGGCAGTTTTAGCCGTTCTCCTTTCATATTTTTTCCAACAAATCAACTATGAAATTTGTGCATTGCGCAGCATCTCTTACTAGAATATCTGTGACAATCAATACAGAGCTAATTGCATGCTTCTACGAACTTTGCAGCTCATTGCAAGTCACCGTTATAACGAACGCGTTTCCTTTTACACATATCTTAGGTTTTCCGACGGTCATTATCGCATCTTACAGATAATGGTGGTGTTAACATTGCCATCCACCATGAGTAAAGGCGAACAAACTTTAGTGAAAACCCACGACTTTTATAGCATACCCATCCAAATCAGGAATGATTTGTATGATTTTACTAAATGCTGGTAATTAAAACAATGTTGGTAATTAAAACATTTTTTTCAGAAAGGCAAAAGAACAAGCATTCACAAAGTTCAATGCGGCGATCGCATATCACGAATATTGATTCTCGTGCAGGGAAGCTAATACATTAAACTCTCGCCATCTCGACTAGCCATTATTACATATTCAATGACAAAGCCTGGTCGTGATCCATCGCCTTCTTAATCACGAATTTGATAGACAACGTAGGTTGAAAAAGCGACTCAAATAACTTCCGTATTTGCCCTCAACATCTGCTGACGAGCCAGTAATAACCACGTCAACTGCCTGAGCAGACGCAGTGCGTTATCGAACATACCCAAAGACTATCAGAATTAATACCGCACGGAATGGCTGATATGCGCGCATCATTTCCGTAGGCGACATAACCGATGTTCGTCATTGCCATAGACTAGGATTCAGCTAATTTAAATTTATTCCCGTCCTTATGCGTTAAGTCAATCGAAAGTAAGCCCGTGTAATTCTCGGCTATTTTACTTTCATGGAGCACGTGCAGTAGCTCTTCATTTCTCCCATAGTTCCATTTATTCCGCTGCAAGTTCTGATCATGAGCCTTAAGATAATTGAAAAACAAACACAGATCGTTGATATTACACGTTCATGCGCTCCAGCTGTATGAGTTAGTAACCAATATGTTTTCAAACCTCGCTCACTCCCAGATTCATCGAACGGGCGACGTTTAATCTCACATTTGATACTATGAATACAGGTATGACGGCCATTCTCTCGCACCTCCCCAACAGTTTGGAATGTTAAACCTGTCAATCAATAAACAGCTTGGTAAAAATATTTGCTGAAGTTATTACGAGAACAAGCTTGTATCTGTTGTTACCGTATGCAATCCACAAACAATAACAGTATGACGCACATCTTCGTTTGAAATTAATTTATTGCAGAGCATAGTAATTTTTCCTTTATATATTTGACCTGTGGACCATATTCAACAACACCAAGGTTGGGATTGCGTCTTAAAACATATTGTCAAAATAGTGACAATAATAGCTGACAATTATCTGCAGACATATGATACTGTACATGCATGCATTCGTTCGGTTATTCGTACGCGTTAAGCGTCTTTAGTGACATATCCCCCTGGCCTCATCGACTTTACATCGGCAATACATCTTATCTGACGCTGTGTCTCTCAAGATAGAATCAACCAGTAAGCGATAGGCGACTCAATTAATTCATTCATAGGTTTATGGCGATCACATGGCGTTGTTGAGGCAGGCCAGTTCAAGGGATGAATTAAAATGTACTGTGAGTTTGCCCATAAAAAAGGTCGTTTAATCTGTTAATCTATATATTCGTAAATCGGTCATGTAGGGTAGTTGGGCGCGCTACATGCTGCTATTAATAACTTTTTAGACAGTGAATGCATCTGCTTGGTCATGACACCATAAAGCTCCACAGTGTTCGTGGTTATATATGACTCTCTGAATGTGCAACGGAAATCCAAGTAATAATTAAGGCCATGAAGTGAGCTAAGCTGCAAGCAGTATGCATTGAACACCCTTTTATTAACAAATGCCTTTGACGAACGCAAACAACCTAAGACCTGTTTTGAATCCTTGATGCTCAAACGTATCCTACTATTGGTAGTTTAGCAGTCCGCAATCAAACTGCGAGAGAATGTGTGGTATATATCAGATCTGGCGATCATCGTTGACGAAATCAACATTGGAGTAAGAGGTAATTTGAAATGAAGCATTGACACACAGAAGGTGCCATGAACACTAAACATCGGTCGACGCCGTTGTCATTTTATTTACAATATTCAATATAATTTCATCGCAACTTGTCGGATATATTTTGCAGTGTGTATACTATTACAACGCATATACCAATAGGAAGTTTAACGGACAGCTTGTTTGAGTATTTAGGCTAACACCAATTCTATTGAGTTCAGTTGAATATGACATCAATAAGTCTCCATAATTGGTTGATGGTTGATCAAGTGTTCCAATTTATTATTATTTGAATTGACTGTCTTATAGTAGTTACATTCGCTTTAAAATATGCAGACACTATGAAGAAGACACTGACTATTGTATGTTACATGAAAAACTGCCAATGGCTTAATTAATGACAAAAAGATCGATGTTGATACCATGCATATCGGACAGTATACTTGATTTGTCCGGGTTTAATTTCTTAATCACGCCAGGTATTTTGTGGTGATTCATAAAGTGCCGCGAAACAGGTCAATAATATATTATGCATCTTTGAGCAGTTTGTGCAGATGATATTCTAAAAAAATAGTCGCTGACAAAGTTTAATACAGCCTTTGTCCGATGTGGTTTGCTCACGCTCAACTACTCTGACAACCTTTACCCTAACAGCTACCCTTTTGAAAGGTGCTCAAGAAGATGGAAGCTATATTGCATACTTTTCTTCGTCACAGACCCATGAAGGGCCGCATAAACTCTTCTCCGCACGACACAAATGTTAGTTATAAGCCAATAAGCATTCGAGTTATAATGACAAAAAACCAACGTTCCTTCCTTTCCTATGTTGAGTCTTTTTGAAATGCATACATTTTATTTGATATATGCTGTCATGCTAACAGCATCATTGTATGTGACGGAGGCGGCTTTTTACACTTTTTTATGTATATTGATGTTTGATCTCAAACAGTTTTACATTATATGATCAAAAGAGGATAAAAGTGTTAATTTGTTCGTCGTAAATCGTTTAATATAGAAACATAGGCATCATCACCGTCTGGGATGAAAAATAAATATGAACTGCCCAAACATTTAACATTACTAGTGTATGGGTTGATTGGTAGCTTTAAATTGTTGACCTGCAGATTGGCCCGCAGTAGTGAGATCAGGCCACGCTAGGTTATCATATATGTAGAGAACCTCATGGATTGCGCATATCAGCGCCATCGTATCAGTGTTGTGGTTTCTCAGACCACTAACCACTTAATAACGCATTTTGAAAATTGGCGACTGGCCTCGAGCTCATGCTTTACCAACATTAGAAATGTCACCTCCTGTGAGTTACAAAGATATTGGAGTCAATCCAGCACACGCAATCCACGTGCCTACTATATACAATGCAACTCGCGTGAAACGTATCAACTTCTCAAATCTATATCGACATATAACAACAACAGAATCGCTGGTGTTAGGTTAGATGAGACAATACAAATGAGTGTGATCTCAAACATAGTATTAATCAAACCAATGTTAATTAAGTCAATCATTAGTTTGACTTAAGACGGGAAAATGCGCACTGAATTTGAACCAGAAACGATGAGGTAGAAACGGTAATGAAAAACATTTCTCGTTGACATGAATATATCCCTCTCCTGCTAGACCATTGGATGCAGTTTACTGCGAAAGTGATAATTTGATGACAATCGAGTCATATAAAGCATGTTGTGCTTTTGTATAGTACATCATGCGCCAGTTGTTTACATTAAAATGCGTAAATTTAGACATCTGTTATCAATCGGCAACAGACCAAAACTCAATATGCTCTGTCGATATATTTCAGCGTTATTAACCACATGTTGGTTTTAGAAAAAGTTCATAGTGAGCAGCAGCAATGCAATGAGTATGACTACGTTAATCAAGGAACAATAGCGTTATTAACCCATTGGGTTAACGAAAGCAAGTACATTATTCAGTGCTTATCGGTATCATAATGCACAACGAGTAACAAGGTCGTACTTTTGATAACATGGCTCGGCAAAGGTATGCACTAAAACTGCTGCTGTGATTTTTGTACCTCATTTCGATCTAGGCGTTCTACAATCAATTAGGGTACCCGTTGTCAGGGGAAAAAGGTAAAATTTAGAAGTAAACGGATTTACTCTACAGAAATTGGTACTACAACCAGTAAATGTATCAGGCGTCCTCACGACGACATCCTCAAAATGTGCATGGGGACAAAAAAACACCTGTTGGTTCTCGCCTGTTTTGAGTTGGCATTAATTATACGAACCTGCTGACGGCATCAAAAAACTCACTTGAGCTTTGAGGAAGTCGCAAAAACCTCCTGGCACCCCTAGATGATAATACGAAGCTGAAGTATTGTTCTCTCCTGATATATCTAAGTCACGGATGACACCGCTAACTTAAACAATCTGATGAACGTCGGGTTTTTCTAAATAGCTCTTGGATTCGTATTTGGTTTGTGTCTATCACTCAAGAGCCAGCAATTAACTAATGTCAATATGAAGTAATAAAATGACTAATGCTTGCTTAAAGGTGGCCGGCATGTTAACTAGTTCCTCTAATATCACGATCTGAGCACGAATTATGGTGACATGTATGACATGTAATGAGCTCTATATTTCTTTTTGGTGTGCTCATTCACTAAAATAACCTGAGAGGCGTATGTTGCACCAAAGCTACAACTATCAATATCCTCACGTTTTAGCCCGTTCAAAAGACACTGCTAGCAGTCCATTATCGATTCCCAAATCAACTGGGCGATATAATAAATAGGCAAATGTTTTATAACTTTCATAAATAATGCTCATAATACGCCCTTTTGCTGGTCATAGACCCATCAAAGGGAATGTAAACCTTTGTCCGGATAATAAAACTGTCAGTTATTGGCAAAACAGCTCCGACGCAGACTGTCCAATAGTTAATTTATAGCTACCGCTCATTCCTCTTGTGTCAGACGATATGAATCGTTCTTATGCTGGTTCTAGTGTAACAAGTAACGTTCTAACGACGAAATTAATCTGCTATCGTGGTAATGCTGTAAGCAACTAGTCATAGCCTGTTTGATTTGATTTGGTTTCGCCTGTGTTGTGTTTTATCACATCAAATTGCTTTTGATTATTTGATAAAACGATGATAAAAACCATTATGTGGGGCACGTCCATTAAATGACTGTTTGTCTCATTTAAAAACTAGAGAGGAAGGCTTAATACCTATACCGGCATATTCACCAAGCGGTTTGTGCTTGAACTTTTGAGCGTGTGTGTATGTGTTCGCGTGTGTGTGAGTGTGTTCGAGGGTGTGCGTGTTAGTGCGGGTTAATGTGTGTATATGTGTGTATGTGCGTGCGCGTGTATGTGTTTGTTAGTGTATTTGTGTATGCATGTGTATGTGCGAGTTTTCCTAGATGATGTAGCACTCTACTGGACAAGCTGAATATCATTAATGTGTCTTCGATACTTTTAAAGTGTCTCAGGTGTCGCAGCTACCAAGCCACCAACGACAATCGTTCATGGAATTGTTATTATAAAGTGCAAAAACCGTTTCATCACCGTGATTGGATACGACAATTCTGCATTTAGCACGGGCAATTGCAACCACCCATAATGTATAACTATACATATGTTATTGCTTCTCTCTATTCCTTAATAATGCGATCTGGCTCAACTAATCGCCCTAATTTGGCTGATTGCACCTGTGGTGAATAGTGCTACTTATCTATTACCAAAATTTTCTCAGCAGATATGACAGGGCAATACCAAATCTCTGGTTCATTACATGTAAATTGTTTTTCCTTGACGTTTGTTTGCTTACAATTAGGAAACCATATGCTGGTGGCCGTGTCACTAAGCCATCAACGTTCTATATTTTTAATTCACGCTACATAGTTGCTTACCACATTTCAGCCCTTGTTGTATATTAATTGTGGCAGAGAGCCATCTAACCTCAAATTCCAATCATACATTCTTTAAGATGCTGTCGCATGTGTTTTTTTAAAAAACATAACAATCGCTGCGTGCTCGTTTACAATTAAAACTCCACTTCCAACTATGTTACCTAGATATTATCAGAGAGAAGAAAGTGTGATATAATTCAACTGTAAACGCAAATACTATAAGAGAAAATTTGGTCTTATTTAACGTTCTTAATGCATACAACCTGCTTAATATACCATGGCTTTGTTGGTTGCTGAACAGGATTGAGTCAAAATTAGATTAGGCCGGTAAAAATAGCAAGCGTTCAGGATGCATAGAAAGATCGGACAATCAACTTCACAAGTCTTCCTTATTACGGCTGTCAAAAATATCGTTCTGGCACAGGTTTGTAGTTTTTGCGTGAAATATGCATGATCTCTATTTCAAGATTACCATAAGTAAAGCCGTTTGCAACGGATAACTCTCGCGCTCTCTGTCATTGTGCTGCCATCGTCGATGCCGTCACAGGAACGAAAGAGTTCACCAAGGGCATTCATATGAGTAACCCAGCCATGGAAACGTTACGTTGAATTTCTGTTATTGCTTTTTCAAACGTTTACGTTGAGCCAGTTAATTACGTAGATGCTCGGTCTAATGGTGTAACTATGTTCATTTACCATGTTGGCGCACTATACCATTTGAGTAGGATAGGACCAATAGGCTTTTAGTCTATACATTCATTCCATATAAGCGAGGCGTATATATCAGGGAGAACGAGTTTCAGTTGGTTTTTGTAGACAATATCTCTGTTCTAGTAATTTGATCAACTTTATGTAATATTTTACTACAGATTATCATAATAGTTCTGCACATTCATGCGCGACCGTGTATTTGTGGTAGTGTGACCGATAACAGTCGTTTCGGCCGGTTACCCTTTCGGCCCACAACCCCAAAGTCGTTACGGCCTGTCCCCAGTTAGGCCTGTAACAAGTTCGGCCCGTCATCAGTGGCCGAGAGTACCCTTCGAACAGATGACCTTGGCCCCAACCGCGTGGAGGAAGAGACGTAGTTATAAATTGCTGAAAGATCTGCCTCCGATCCCAGTCATCCAGTACTATACAACAATCTGCCACCGTTTTCCGATCCTTCTGAATACAATGAATCGTCTATTGCCGACCCGGACCCTCTAGCTGACACTACTACTTGCCACCCGAGCCCGTCACGTATACTATAGAGACTACCACCACAAAGCATAAGCAGGTCTCCTTGGCGGACAGCCTTGGGATTAGCTGTACAAGGAAACGAGTTTGCACAGATGGTGCTGGTTAGTTTTTTCGACCGAACCATAGAGACAGCAATATGAAATAATATCAACTATTGATAATTGTAGTAATATACTTTTAAAAATAAGAAAGCATATCTATGATGATGAGGATGATTATGATGATGAAATTTTTTGTTTCAGATTGGCGTTGCACTGTTCAAACTATCACTGCTATCTTCCAAAGAAAAATAAACCCTGATTAGCTGTGAGGTCGAGGCCAAGGTCAGGACACAGACCAGTACACACCTTTTCGAGTCTGCAGCACTGATTGTCCAGAATGCCCTCCCTAACCACGTTCAAATAGCTGCTCCCTCTAAGGTCCTGCTTTACCCCACCAACCTTGCCAGGGCTGCAAACCGGCACCGCCAGTCCATCCGTCTAAAACACCCCTCTAACTTAGAATTCCTACTCCAACACGTTGACCTCTCGGAGGGGTTTCAGCGCGCCGCAAACTTAGCTCCACACCTATGCCATTGAAATGACATAGATTGGCACCCTTCTGTCTGGAATATTAAATGCAAAGCAATACGCACAAATACTCATCAGAAAGTCATTTCTTAGATGTGGAACAGATACTTAAAGGAAGAAAAGACAGTCCAGAATGTTCTGCGCGTCTGCTCAGCCCCCAATGTTCCTGTTGTTCGTAGCAGCTCCGCGGTTGATTAAGGTTGCAATGCAAACTGATGTATTATTGATACAATGTTAATGCGATAGAACATGTCAGGGGTTATTCCGCGTTTTAAGCAGTGGGTTAGATATTCATATCGTGATGTTGTGAAAGATGAGTCACTCAGATAGCACAGGGGAGTAAAACCCTTGATATCAGACGCTATAACACGTCTGAGACGTGCCATCATAGCACCAGGGTACGACTTTTCTGAAGTAATTCATCACAGCGCGGCGGTTAGCTACCTTTCTCTAGCTATGCTATTTATACCAGCTAGTGCCAGATCGATCATTGGGGCTTCAATTTACAGTTATTATATGCATTTCACGCTTTTGAAGCATCGCAAAAAACCATTAACGTAAAGATCTGAAAATGGTACTTCTCCCTGATTATCAAAGGGTTAGCGCATTGTTCCTGCATCACTTGTTATTTAAGCTAGCGGTACCAATTGTCACAACTTTGTCGATAATGTTGTACGTCGGCACACATCCCTTTCCCAACAGTATGCTACTTGTCATTGCTATCGCATGTAACTCTAATAGACCATGGGTGAAGCAGTGATGTTCTAGAGAGTGTAACCATAACCTTTCGTACCGACCTACGTAAATTTAGGATAATCGAAATATTTATAGCTATTGTAATGCTAATTTATCTAACGGACAGTAATAATGATTAATGATTGACTGCCGCAACTATTTACCTGAGGTTTATCATCAGGCCGTAGTTAACATTCCTATTTGGCTTGTGTACTCTTCGCGATATAGTATATCAGAGAGCAACCATACTTTTGCAGTATTATTTGGTTCACTTATTTATCCAAGCTTTAAGTAAAAATCGTAGCACAGGCCGATTGCCGAGAGTCACATAAAGTGCATCAAAGAACAATATTTTTTTCTCTTAAGGCTGTTTTCGTTGTTCACATTGCCGCTTACGAGATTAATAAAAGTATACCTGAACCAACATCTTCTGATAGCATTTTCGTTCCCTAGAATCGAACATCAAATAACGCTATGCTGTTTCAAAGCATCCGCCATTTAATGCAATAGCGTCAACGAAAATCCATTTGGTGGTAGAGGTAATTTGCATTCGTTTCATCTGTACCTCACATTTAACTGCTTGAAGGCGAAGAATATTGCTTTATTCTCACACGATTTATGACTAATCGGACTATTCATGAAAACGTAAATATTAAATTAAATTATATGATTACATTGTTGATGTCCCAATGAAATTAGTAATACCAATGGGGTTTGGCTTATGGAGTTCGTTAAGTTTTGTGTGGGAATGTACGAGCTGTAAGCATACTGCAGTCGTTAAGTATACCTTGATTCGTTAATAAGATCCAGCGCAGTGCATGTATATTGCAGGTATGCATGTCCATACCATTCCACATCACTTATTCATCACAATGCATAATTAAGGATCTCAATTAAAAATGCTGTTGGGTTTTTCATTCACCATGATGTATACTCCACACTACACCACGGATCTTCTGATGATTGTGCAGCACGCTGGCATATGAGAAAGATCGTATAAGAGACTACGATATCTCTCACAACCAGTTCGAATTAGCTTGTTGTACAAATAACTTCAAGAACCCCATGAATAACATTCAGAACAAGATTATGCCCGTAAACAGAGATCATGCTTCACCAATAAAAGCGCTCTGGTGTTAACAGCGCATGGATCAAAGGCATAAGTTACAGTAGGTAGGTATTTATTGCTATGCAAGGTGCAATACTAAATGGACAGTGAGTTCTGTTGGTATTTTGCTCCGCCTATCCTCGGCCTTTTTATCCTCTGCTTCGATCTGTTCCATTACACAGTTAAACGAGAGCTGTCAGCTGAGAGCGAAGTCAGACACCATGAATATATCGCTTGGACTGTCGCACACAAGCAGGTTCAACTATTTATATCACTTAGTCAAATATAGGTCCCTGATTTCCAGGACACGCAGCATGAGCCAATTAGGGAGACATAATATCAAATTATGGAGCTCAGGTTCACCATAAATACTGATCATCAATGTCTACGCTCGCCTATTCTACCAATATAAGTCTAACTTATATTTATAACCTCGACGTGCCGGGGCTGTATTATCAAATATATGACAGTGGACATTGTCATATAACTTGCATTGCCCGTACATACGGGCACCGCTGTCCGCAGAGACATTAATGGGAATATTTGGGACGCGAACTATGTACATACAGTTCCATAGACTAACACATTCAACGTTGTGATAGGAATATACGTCGATGTCGGTGTACATTTTGCTCAAATGTTGAATGACGGAATACATTATGTAGTCATGATATATCTGTGATATAAACGATTATTTACTCATATTTCGATGTTTTTATGACTGTTGTGGTTTTTAGGATTGACCGAATCAGTTCCCACCATGACTAAGATATAGTTCGGCTGAATCACCCAGGATACAAACCGTGATCGATTATTAAAACCATCCGGTTGCTTTATGTTTTTAATATTGTGAGATAAGCCATCACTTCCTTATATGGCACTAGCTTTGCAGCCAATCGATGAGTCAGAAACATACGTATATTACATTGTGTAGCTATGGTTCGGTTCAGTTCGTCAGCATTAACCATAAATACCGAAAATACAGCGAACAATGTTTGTTTATGCATATTAATAGCGGTGTTATCGTATGGTTTCTAAGCTTTTTCTGATAGTAAGTCTCATAAACCAGAGCTCGTTGACAGAATGATGTTTGTCGGAATTTGGACGCAGCCATAATGGCTTTCCATAAGCTGAATACCTTGGAGATATCGTGGTTCTCTTGGCAAAATAATATGACACATTTATCGGCATAGCTTTTCATATTGCTTATACCTAGCCATCGGATCCGTCGCTCTGTTAAGTTGCACGTGCTACGCGTCGCCTGTGATTACAAACATAACCATGCATTTTATCAACATGGTTTCATGCTCCATTTCTAAAATGAAATAATGCGCATAACCTCATCACATTACCATATGCATGTCAACGATCATCTTCGACACACCATCAATGTTAGATAACTGAATGTCGCTCGCTATCTACGCGCTGTTTGCCTGCAGCTTTAATGGTTGCAGTGTATATGGGAAAGCCGTATGCAGGTTAAATCATAATATTAGAAGAATACATCGCCATTATTCTCGTAATCGTCCGTTTATTGGCTAGAATATAGTAGAGTGGGGATTCCAAACAGGAGCAGTATATCTAACAATATGAGCCTCACGACATATAATAGGCAGCACTGCGAACGATAAATGTTTGCGTAATTCTAGTTTAGATTTTTCTGTTGGCGCATTACTGCAATAATTCACCAACATCAACGGAATAGATGTGACGAGGGTTTGACGCAAGGATATGAACCAAAACATAAAGCAATGATATGCAATGCTATGCCTATATTTAAGCCATAACATACATTGCAACCACCAGGAGTATATTACGGATTGAACTTACGGTTTTTATACGCTGTTTGGAAGTTAGGACCATACTTTAACCCGTCCCTCCTGAATTCCATTTGAGTGTTTCATATCGGATACAAAATGCAATAAATTGTTCATCATGCTGCAGATATATTCAATTTGCCGAGAACATAAAGGAGTCAGGGTTGACGAAGTTACAGTTAGCAACCCAAATATCTACTTAAAAGTCAACTGCAGACAAGTTGCAAACGTGGAAAAATCCACAAAATGACGAACACCAATCAATTCCGACTTAAATTTTGTAAACCCACGCAGATCAGATGTTCGCGTTTAAAGGCGCCGTCTGAGCTATCCCGTTCAAAACCTTAATTCGCATCATCTGAACGTCGAAAAAAATATGAGGCGATATTTATTTCTCAGCGCAAAGGCTTTAGATTTTGAAGTTGCATTAATTCTTTTGTCGCATAAAATCCTCGCGATACAATCGAATACGAAGATAAAATGTCAAAGCAAATCACACACTGCCGGAACGCCACTGACGAAATTTATCTTTATTATTAGCAAACTGATGTTTGCATGTTGACAGTGAAGGCGCCGTTTATGAAAATGTCATCCATGCCACATCGTTGGATGTCAGGCGTGTAAATGGGCAGCAACATAGCATATGCTTCAACATATATACACACATGATTAATTTCATGTACGGCAGATTTGAATATCCAAGTACATGGATTAGATGTTGAAATGTATTTATTGATCATTCCTATATGCGGTTGATAGAACATTGCGTAGTAAAGATGTAATGATGGATAATCTCAGATTGATCCATCTACACCTCGAAGGTTTCATTTTTATCCAGATTTAATATCTAATACTTAATATTCCTGAGTTTGCATTCAGTTCAGTAAGTTGGCGGTAAACAGAACCTCGTTCTGACAAATAAGTCACATTAATTCCTTGGAGATTCGTGGCGAGTGCAAACATCTTACACTCGGCAGGATTTTTAACAACGAAATGGGACCTCAAAAGCGGTGCTAATGTTTTGTTGTCCTCCACAGGTGCATGCTGCACTGGCTGTTTGGTAAACTAGTACACGCTGCAATATTACCATATAGCGGCGTGTCCATTTCTATTATTGGTTAGTTGTGATTTATATTGTGCTGTAAAATATCACGTTTTCATAGCTTGCCATATGGAAACGGCTGTGTTGGTGAACTCAGTTTCATGCCATGTTAAGTCTAATGCTTTGAATACTCCGAATGAGTTTCTATTGGCAGTAATGTATAATATGATGTAAGTAACAACGCTGCTGCTTCGTTATGGATTTATTAATTGATGTGAAACACTAAACATCAGTACGGTCAATCAAAAGTTCCTCGAAAGGCCCTTTACCTGCCTCGAATGAGCTCAAGGAATTCGGGCAATTTAGAAACTAGCTTTTGGATGGAATGCAATTAAACAAAGACTCGGGCGGCGTGCTACACTGCCTTCTTCGCATTAACACAAACGTGATATTTGACGAGGCATTGGACAGAATATTCCACTGCTCAGGAATTATAACCTAGTTGAGCAAATAAGTGCCTCCTGGTGATTAATGTAGCTGCGGACATAGGGTGTGCATTAGTTAAAGGCAACAAGAAAGTGGTACAATCATAGCATTCAAAGATTGCGATAAAAAGTGCGATATCGTTGCACATCTTTCTATTTGTAGAACAGCACATCAGAACATTTTGTTATTTACCTCTGACCAACTATTATTCCGATTACCATGATCAATCGACCCGTTTAATCGAGTGTCGTTAAGATGATTTGGTAACAGTTATTTCTATTTCCTGTCCCTGGTAAATATGGGCTACCGTTTGGGGCAATGCAATCGCACACATAGCATGTTATGCTAAGACATCTATATGTGTTACAGTTTGGAACGCTATTCTATCCAAAGCAATGAGTTTAAAACTGAAGAATCGCAATGTCTAGTTATAACTTTTCTCGACTGTCATCGGCTTATTCAGCTATCGACATGTGGTTCATAGGGATGGAGAGCTGCGCCAATATTTTCTGAGAGCACCTCAGAGGGTTATATATTACCACTGAATGAGTTCACTGAGCGAGGTGTCTCTACTGCCAGGGAGGCTTGTGCCGTGTATCAGTTGACATGATTACTACCGGAAATTTTTTCACATTGGTATTTCCTCAACCGACAGAAACGTTTTGCTTTAAAACCGGGAACGGCAAGTTGTTTTCAAACAAACACAGTGAATTATAAGTCGCATATTACTTATAAACATAAAGCAGCATATATACCGTTCGGCGATCAATACAAAATATTATTTCTTTGTTTAAATGGGCCATGGAGTTTAAATCTCATATTTCATTACCATGCTGTACTGCGGTATTCATTTGATAAAAAGATGATGCCTTTGTTTACAGGGGTAACAAATCTGAACTGTCACTCCGCCGATTGGCATCAAACACACTAGAACGCGATGTTTATGCAAATAACTCAAACGGACCGTGCGTATACTTGATTGAAAGCAACAGTGGAAAACGTGGAACTGCATCAAATTGATTGCGGTAATGCAGTTGCAAAATATAGTTGCAAAAGTGTTTGTCTTATCCACACAGCGCGGCCAAACCTCGGGCCATTTGCCATAATGAAGACAGAAAGTGCACAATAGGTTCGATATAGTAGTAAAGGGTTTAAAGACTTTTGGTATGGTGCATAACTTAAGCTAATTTCGGAAATTCACCGGCCAACGCACATACATATTTTTTGCCCTACAGTGAGAATAAGGCACAAAAATGTTTCCGTTGAGCTGCGATCGCAGAACGTTACATACGCTGGGAGCCTTTTGCTTTTCGAAACAAAGGCAATAGCTTAGCGCCATGGACGAAATACGACTGATCCAAAATACCTCTTTATTCGACTGTTGTTGCAGATGAGTACAGATCGGCTTAGTTCAATGAATGTGTTGCTTCCATATCATAGTTTTGTGCACTAATTTGGACGGTGTGACAATTATTTTACTCTCCTTGATCCCAAAAATGTAGCAGACTTTGCAAATATACCGTCTGTAGGTACAATATAGGTACATATGTTAGCATGAGTATATACGTTAGCCTCTAAACGATCAAGCCTATCGTACCTTAAAATCAAAGGCAAAGTTTCTTTGTTTGTGGATATCAACAATCTATTTAATCAGACTGAATTGTTCTATTTAGATGCACTTAATATTTTGGTATGTATTAAATAATTCATATATCTATATTTTTCTAGTGATCCATTCAGGTGGAATCGGCCAAGAATGTTAAATGCATCATTAAACATATAGCACACACCCTATGTGGATTATTGGTTATAGTTGGTGCAGCAACAAACGTCTATGGCAAGGTAATAATATGGCAAGTGCAGTGTCTCTTCTGAAAAATTCCCTGTGGGAGGGAGTCTTGGGGTTGAGGCAATGGGATGCTTGCCTAGGTAGGCTCGTGGCGTTTCGGTATGGAACAATCGGTGCTATATAAGTCAGCATGGAATAGTGGAGATGTTTCAATTCGACATGACACAAGCTGTTTTCTTTTAAATGGTTTATCATTTATTTTATGATTTACCATATATTATCATGATTGTTATTATTATATGTGTTAGTTACCTTTCAGATAAACTACCTCAGCATGCGAACATTGACAACCTATCAATACATTGCATGAATAACCACGCGATCGTCAGTATTGTAATGTGCAAACCAAGCATTCGGGCAGCTGTCGTTGCATATGTCTGGTCTTAAGGTCAAAGGGTAGCAATTTTCGTGGTAATTGTACCTTAACACAACTGTTTGGCAAATGTCTAGTCATATAATTTTACTAATAAGATTTATCTACAGGGTCGCGCACATAATAATGCTTCCAAATACATTTGAACAATGTTTGACTGACATAAATCGTTGAACATAAGACACGACATCGTAATATAGATTTCATTTGATTCACCTCCTACATCTAATGATAATCTCGGCAGCACTGCGCGAGATACATCTGGATGCTGTTTAGGTGACTTCAGGCTCAGTGCGATCATGAAACCAGCACAATATAAAGCAGACCTCATACGAAAAGATGCATATGAAAACAGCTAAAATTGGCAAGGAATGTTCGATGGCGTATATAACCTACATTATGCGTTCGATATTTGTAAAAAGTGGGTCAAAATTTATCATGGACAGCGTCAACCAAATTATATATTGTTTTTGTTGCTGACGTTTTTCCGGTTACGAACGAATCAAAGTTTAAAGGGGGCTGAAATCTTACGTTATCGCGTCGTGCTTTCGTTGAGAATGGTCGTATCGTGAATTGGTTCAAACTCGAAAGAAGCCCCTTCCATTTTTCACATGTAAATATAAAATTTACGACGAAAATAACCGACAGGTTTTTCACAAAGTAAGCTATAGGTACAGCGGGTGCCATTTTTGCTGGCTCTTTACTGATTTGTAAACAACAGCCTACAAAGGACGCCGCTGACCTCTGCTCGCCTCACGGTGCGCTAATAAGTACGGCACGCCGCGGCACTATTTAATAAAAAAGCCTTTTCATGAGTCAGCCAAATCATTGTCAATGTACGATGGTCCGTGTCAGTAGGATTTTTCTTTATTATGTTTGATTGCTCATAAAATCATCAACATACATGTGATGGTCATGCAAAATTGTTAAATTGCGGTTGTCAATAAATCAAAATACTTAATAACTTGGTCGATCGTTGGCTGATTTTGAAATAGTCGTTAACTTCCAGATACAGATCGCCAAGTTCCCCTGATCCCATGGGCCTACTTTTGATTTTATGATGGACCGATTAGTGCTGCTACTACTTAACAAAAACATGGCTGCTGTCGGAAATGAATGGCTTCTTCTCGATACAATGGCATAGGAGACAAGAGTCGTTTATTGTTGGGGAAGATAAGAACGCTTTGACAGCTGACACAATGAGGCAATTATGAACTAAGTGGACGGATTTTCTACCTCACAGCATCGCTAGCATAGTTTAGCATAATCGACTTGCCACATATTATCGCGATAAACTAACGGAGGTTGTTTAGCGATGCTAATCCAGCCTTAGTTATTCGAGATTACGCACAAAAAGCACAAGATTATGATAGCAATTTAGCGCGAAATGCAGCTGAATAAATAAATATCAGAACTACGGTCTGGCCTGTAATGCTGCCATTCAGTTATATGAGGTACCGCTATTTAATGCATCCATTGTCATATTACTCGTCATGACTGATGCTGAAGCGAGACGAGCGTTTGGTTTGCATCGATTCGGCAACGTAAAATTGGCAAATGAACCAAGCTTAATCTCAATGTATTTTCAGCAATAACCATAAGATAGATGGTTCCCGGTATGTGTGAGAAAAAAGACGAGAGGAAAAACCTCACAAGCAAAACATTATCCTCTCATTGTTTACTAGATCGGATCATTAGCAATAAAAGCTTCAGAGTTGATGTTCAACCTATTATGTATTTACAACCCTACTTGTAATGTTCATTGCTTTTGCTCCTTATCATGAGTACAACCTTGGAAAAATATAAAATTGATTAGTTTACACATTGCATGCATAGCGGATATATATCCTGAATATATAACTGTAGCGCGGGTTATGCGTCATTGTTAGCGAAACCAGATTAAAAATATGTTTTGACTTTTTCAGACAAATATATGAGGGGTTATTGCGTTGCAAAATGCGACTCTGCACGAAAGCTGGCAACAGCAACACTTCTAGAGGCCAGGCTACCGGAGTACCATCGATATCATCCGGGGTTCCCACACAACAGCAATGTGCTTTTTCACTAGCAACTCGTTTATCCCTCTCGTTCTCGTGAGTTTTTCAGGGGTGATACAGGTGAACAGGGCGCTCTTTGAGTTATGGTGGGGCCGCCAGTGATATGGGGTAAGTGTGGGATTTTCGCTTGTTTCTGCTAAGAAATGGACTACGAGCCTATCGTGCTAGTTATGCGTTTGTTTCATCAGATTACCTTATGACAGTTGGTCTCTAACTTGGATTTTGGGCCGTCCCTTATGAATCGGTGCGCAAATGACGAAGATGCAACGCATCTTTTTATTTCCGATTTATGCATCGATTAACCTCTTGAAGCGTTGCTCTGATCTTTGTTGCTTTTGACCAAATCTTGTCTCTTTTCATTGCCGTATCGGCCAGCGACTTCTGATAATAAATATTCATTAATGGGTAATAAGGCATGGCCCGCCTGGAGCGAAGTCATTCCTTGTATGAAGTTTGTACATTTATTGAAGCATCTTTTGATTTAAAAATGTGTGTTTCATGTAACTAATAAGAACGTGGAAGCAGAGAAGAAGAC
>CM067349.1:3130407-3142907 GCA_034190875.2 Urechis unicinctus | reverse complement strand
AATATCTTTGCCACAATGCTGGACATCAGGACCCATTCCATATGTGACATGTAGAGCGGTATCTTATCATTATATGCTCTCGCCAAAATGAATCGGATAAGAAAGATCATTAAACGTGAATAAGAGTGCAGTAGATTTTTGGGATTGGCAACTCATAGTAAAATAATATATGAATAACTAACTAAAATTATAGAAAATGCAACTAATTATTATGCACGTCCATAAAATGCAGCGTATATATTGCGTTTATTTCAGTTGCCAGTAGAGACTTCCACTGCTGTGTGCTTTGCAGAACGTCAAGGCAACGTGAACATTTCCGTCATTGTTGGAAAGCAGATATTTAACATCAGCGGACCAACTAGTCATCTATAATGCAGTACGATGGGAATTTGGCTGATCAATCAGCTTAGCATGTTCATATTCGATACCACACAAAATGATTTATAATATATAATAGAAACATAATTTATCATTATAATTATTGTCATCATCACTCTATGTGAGAGTTATCTTTCCGATAGACTACCTAACTACTTATCTGATGACTGTCATGCTAACAAGGACAACTTATTGAGACTTTCTACTATATAGAAATCACATATAGATCCATTGAGGTTTTCACGTGTTTATTCAGGAAATACAGAAACGGAACCGACTATAGCGCCACCCGACGAATGCTGTCACACTTATCAAAACATAACACGAATAAACATGCGATCACAAGTATTGGGATATGCAAACGAGGCATTCGGGGAGCCACTTTTGCGTACGTCTGGTCTTAACGTCCCGAGGTCACAGGGTAAAAACATTCGTGGATATTTTACATAATCATAGTGCCTATTCCTTATTTGTTATATATCAGATAGGTGTTTATCGAAGAACGCATTATAAAAGGTCCGAATACCCAGCCATACCGCCATTTGGTCGTGACGGAGAACTGTATAAACAATTCTTTGCATTGTAGATAGTAATTTACATGCAATTTACTCGAATATATAAAAATGGGAAATCCGTAGTATGCGATCAATAAAGTTATGCATTGTTTAAACCTGTGTTGAAGCCACATCGCAGCAAACCGACACTTAGATAATCTACCGATGTCATATCGGGGATTGGATGCGTCCTACTCAGTTGTGAAGGAAGTGTATGTGACCACCTAGTCAGCTAGGATGCGGGTTCTTCTATAAGCTATGGCCTTCTTGCTTGATTTTCGCTCATGCCAACAGGTCATTGGAGACTAATAACCAGGGCGGTGTTCAGGATAATGCTATCCCCATGGTACAACGTGCAATCGAACGTATATGCGATACAACTTTAAACTAGGCCGAGCTATCTTCCTTATATACTCGCTGCCATATATTCGCGTGATGTATTCCTGTGTACTATTGGAGAAATATAATTAACCACAAGAACATGCTGTATTTGCATTATTTGTTATACATGGGGTATTTCTGCATGAGTGCAATGATCAATGGCCCGGCAAAGTTTGAACACGAACCTACAAGTCACAACATTGGTTGTGCTGGCATACAGTTAATATGTTCACTCAAGCGCATTTGGTCACTCGGTTGTCACTGCAAACGACTTTTTGTGTGTTGATACCGAGCTGCCTGGCTGCTCCAATTATGTACTTGGGGGATGCTTAAACATACTGATATGACAAAACCAGGGTGATTCGGAAACAAAATCGCCCCTTTATGCTGACATTAATGGCTGATTAATACCACAAAAGAACTACCCAGCCGGCAAGAGCAAAATTTGATTGAATGTCAGCTTGGATGCTTATTGCCGCTTCGTCAGCCGGTTCGCATTCAATGGTGCGCACACTGAGACAAATGCTAGGTGGGTTACTGATTGGTGCCTGCAGCACATTGAATAGATTATAGCAGTCAGTGAATATAAACATCTTTTATAATATTACAAAACAAGCCAGTGATCACAAGAGCATCTGACAGGTGGTATATGCTAGCCACGGTTACTTTTATCTACAGCGTCGTGAAATGTTGCTTCTAAATGCATGTGAATAATGTTTGTTTGACATAAAGCCTCAAACATATGGTACGACATATTATTGTGGCAAACTAAAGGAGGCTGTTAAGCGATGCTGGTCGAGCCGTGGCTATACAAAACGCGAAACAGTGTGAAGGCACTTTCAGACAAATATATCTGAATAAATGGATCATAGAACTGCTGCCTGGCCTTTAAGGCTATCATTTGGTAATATAAAGCACAGTTATTAAGACGCATATATTGTCACATGACTCATCATAGTTTGCATCTATCTGACAGGCATTTGCTAGCAGTTTGAAAAGAGAAGCTTAATCATTGCAAACACAAATTGCCGAATATACGGCGCTCAAACTCGGAGTACAATTTGACTAAAGTTACTCGTTCATACCGTTCCCTCCATAACACAGTAGCAATCAGAAAGCAATATCAGATGAAGGAGTATTGCCCGTTTACTTGGTTGTTGGGTAACATTTACGAACTAATTCTGTTTTTAGATTACTGCAATATTTGTTCTCCCACCGCAATATAACATCGTGAACGTGTCATAAACATATTTGAGGAGTTATTGCGCTACCAAATGCGACACATGCCAACAATCGTGGAGTAGTCAAAGCGATATTTCCGGCTGGCTTAGATAGCTAATTTAACGTCAGTCACTTCATTTCGCATATTTTATGCATTAAATCACTTTGACCGCTTAATCTACGCAAAATGCTTCAACACACATATTTCGTCGCACCAACTAAAGTCACTTTACCCACACAAGTCAGTTAAACCAGATGGCTTATCAAGTGCAATGCATTCATAAAGTTCACTTATCAGACAGTAATATAAAGCTATTCAAAAAGTATGTGCTTCCATTAAAAAATTAAAAAAAGGCAATTAAAGCAACTATTTGTAGGAGAATAATTAATTATCCAGTTAGATTCTAATTAGTTTATAATGTATATGCACCAGCAGAACTGATATACGGCATGTTTTATTCATAACACATGTGCGATTGTACTACAAGCGTCGCCTGCCTAAATCAAAAGTAAAAGTGCCAATCGTAACAAATACCATGTGCTCACGTTCGGCAAACACAAAAGATAATACATCTGGCATGGGCATAATCATCTGTCCACCCATTTGTACTGGCGTTCGGTCAAATTAATTTATTAATTATATAACATCTTTTGCGCAGCGAAACACGTTTATAGTACATGGGATCAAACAACACTCTATGAACGTGCAAGTACACCCAATGTAAGTAAACTAATTTCACTATTACGGCATTAAATCAACATTCATTATTTCAATATCAATATCATTTGATTTTGACGAGATGTTTCTATGTGGTATTGTTTAGCGTTGCCAATATAACAAACCCTTGTATAGAAAGCCTATTTGCATGCGCTGGCCGATTCCAAAGGCAAATATTTTGTGCTTTTCTTTTGATAATAACATAAAGCATGACTGCATGGAATAGTTACTGCCATAGATATCAAGTGCATAGATCTAATGCAGAGTGTCTTATTGGGCGATATTACAGCTTGCATGAAGTTTGTACATTAGCAAACCTGTGTTCATATTACTAATAAAAAAAAAGTGGAAGAGCGTTAAGACAACACAATGATATTTAATTTTAGAATGCAAATGCGGACGCGTACAATATGCAACGCCTTGACTTGTATTGGTTTTTACTGGTTTGTGTTTATAAAAAAATCAAGCACGATATTCCTGACATGCCAAGTTGAACTCAGGCTTCAGGAGTCGCAAATGATATACACTTTAGATAACGGGATTGTAATATGTTTCGTAGGTTGTCGACGACTCGGCGGTTAGCGGTACTGTCGCCAGTCTTAGTTACATTGACCATGTAATAATCTATAAGAGTTATATAATTGACGGCGATATCCATTCTCTCGCGATATCTTGCACAAAATAACGGACAATTTTAACAGACATGGCGCTATAAATACTAACCTTTTAATGTGCACCATATAGAATTTGCCGGCGGGGAAAATGCAAAGGTCCCTGCAATCCACTGTGCTTCCCCAATCTGAGCGCAGACGACGTCATTGTTTCAAGGACAGCACGGTTGGCCTTTACTATCACGCTGACCTCCACGGATGTTAACCGCAGCGTTGTGCAAAACCTGGGCCGCGCCGTGGTCCAGAAAATGACAATCAAGATTTCTGACAATCAGGTCATGTCTATTGATGACAGCGATGTACACCACTGTTGCCACGACTTGTGGCGGACTGTACATGAGAGACAGGGCCTCCAGTATCAGGGCATTGACACTTCAGATAACAGAAACACAACTAAGATACGAGTGGGAGCAGGAGACAAGGACAAGACCGAGGAAGAGACAAGACCTTAGCCTATGTCTATGGTAGCAGGTTCTACGTTCGGCTTAACTTTGAACTTCTCGAGAGCCACATGCCATTCTACCAGAGCGTGCTTAGTGACAGACTGGAATACGAGCTTTCGTTCAACCACCACAACCGCGTGATTCACGCAACAGGCGACACCCCTGCCAGCTACAAATTTGATGGCATTTACCTAGAGTATAACATGGTATGATACGCACCCAGTACACAGGTCGACTTGCAATTATGTATGACCGTGTGCTTCGCCACAGGAAGCTTGTATAAAATAAAAGAGATACACTGTGGAACATCAACCTGATTGTGCCTGTTCGCAGCATGAAGGGTATCCTACTGCTCTTTAAAGACCCAGCCAATGCCTTATTCGTCATGATGATAGAGTCGTTCTACAAACCAAAGATTATAAATGTTGAGGTGACCATTGAGGGCATCCCCAACCAACTCTATGCCCAGGGCATGCGTGGCTACCAGCAGTGAGATGGGGTGGAGAAGGCCTTTGCAGCAACGAGTAAACGAGACCCCAGTGTAGAAATAGCAGTAAAAGACTTTTCCGGATTGCCGGACGTTTCATTAGGAGAGTACCTAACCAGTAAGTATGCTCTGTGGCTCGACTTAAGGACGAGTGATGACGACCAGCTGCACGGTAGTAGCAGGGCCTTGGATAATGTGTCAGAGGGTATCCCCATTCAGATCACAAAAATTCCACAGGCGGCCAGTGCATTGAACATTTATATGTATATTGTTATGGATGCACAGCTTAACATTAAAGATGGCAGGCTAGGCAGCGAATTCTAGTAAGTTTACATCTCCAGATGGTCCCAGTTCGGCTATTATTTGTGGGCCTCAAAATTGACCAGGTTGAATCAGTGTCTGGGCTAGCCACCAGCATGACTCTAGGTCAGACAGTGCTACAGCTATACTCAGGTATTGCTTGTATGTTTCTACCTATCCCACCAGAACACCAGCCAAAGCTAATCACAGGCCACGAGACTGACCCGTTTGTCGGACACGCGCTAAGCACTGCCACTTGTTAGCTATATAATCGCTACAGAATTTTTGTAACTGCATTAACTATGGCTTTAACAAACAGTTGAGCGCTGTCAATGTGGAAAAACAAGCACCGAAACAACAGGTGCTGGAAGCGAGGAAGACACTACTTGTGCGCTACAGTATGTGTTTAAGGACGAGTGAGGACAACCAACTGCACGGTAGTGGCAGGGCCGTGGAGAATGCGTCTGAGGGTATCCTCATTCAGAGCACAAAAATACCACTGGCGGCCAGTGCATTGAACGTTTATATGCATATTGTTATGGATGCACAGCTTAACATTAAAGATGGCAGGCTCGGCAGCGAAGTCTACTAAGTTTACATCTCCAGATGGTCCCAGTTCGGCTATTATTTGTGGGCAGACAGGATGCGGGAAAACCGTATTCATTCTCGACCTACTACAAGGGCCCTTCTTCAGCTCATTGAAACTTATTGTAATCCTCTGCCCTACCATACGTTTCAACGAGGCCTATCAGTCGTGGTCATGGGTGTGGGATGATTCAGACGTGTACGTCGTAGATCCAGGGGAGAGGCTCCATGACCACCTGAGGGTTTTTACCCTTGATCTAAGGGCGAGCCCACCCTATACATCATTGATGACTGCTCGGCAACAAAGGCACTAACCAAGAAGAGAAACATGTTATATGAACCGGCTTTTAGCGGCCGCCATGCACAGCAAACTGTCTGGGTCGTCACCCAAAAGTTTAACTCTGTGCTAAAGGACGTACATGAGCAAACCCGCTGGATGGTGCTAATTCACACCAAGGACCATGACTCGCTTGAAAACGCCTAACGTGAGAATGATGTAATTCCAACAAAGGAGAAACGCGCTAATGTACGCCAGCTACTAGCAAAGACCAAGCACGCAATACTGCTGCTGAAGACTGATCAACCTACTGCATATGCTGTCAATTGAAATGATATTAGCCTTGATAGCAGCAGCCGCCTGGGCAACAAATTTAAGTGTTTTTATCAGGGTAGCAGTGCAGCATTTTGAAGTTTGAAGGCGCATATGTATAATCATGGAGCTTGATGCCATTATTGATAAACTCCTTGAACAGGACGCGACTAGCTTGGTGGAGATAAAGTCAGGGGGAATAAAACCCAGTTGCACCGGAAATGAAATATTTCTTCTAAGGAGATAGACCCGTCAGTACCTTGGTGATCAGCACCTCAAAATTGACCAGGTTGAATCAGTGTCTGGGCTAGGCACCAGCATGACTCTAGGTCAGGCAGTGCTACAGCTATACTCAGGTATTGCTTGTATGTTTCTAACAATCCCGCCAGAACCCCAGCCAAAGCTAATCACAGCTCGAGGCTGACCCGTTTGTCGGACGCGTGCTAAGCACTGCCACTTGTTAGCTATATCATCGCTACGAAATATTTGTAGCTGCATTAACTATGGCTTTAACAAACAGTTAAACACTGTCAATTTGGAAAAACAAGCACCGAAACAACAGGGGCTGGTAGAGAGGAAGACACCACTTGCGCGCTACAGTATGTGTTTAACTCCGCTATACTATGTGCTTAACTCGGCTATTACATGTGCTTAACGCCGCTGTAACAGGTGCTTACTAAGAGCTGTCAATTGGACAAAAAAATTTAGCAAGTAAAAATGGAAAAAACGACTACTAATCAATAGGTAGAGATAACGTCAGTGAAACTACTAAAAAAGCTAAAAGGGCTGCAGCAGGACGGAAGGGAGCTACAGCTCAAAAAGCCAATCAAAATAAGCTTTTGAGAGAACTTTGAGAGGCTAAGGCCGCGCTTACAGACTCTAGAGACCAAGCTGTCGAGTCAATAACAACAAGCAAGCCTCCGAAAAGGTCGGCGTGGACAACATGGGCTGTGCCTTTGGTTGTAAGCAGCGTTGGCATGTTTGGACTAGCATTATATTGCTACAGGCAGAAACAAACTTCACACCCTAAACAGGTTGTGGTACAAAAGGCTTCGGGCGCTTATTTAAAGGATCCGTTTTATATGGAATAAGATGACAACACCAATTACTGATAAAAACATGCTCGTCAACGCTCTGTACCATGGTGCAGTGGTTCCCAGTATTTCAATAGGTTATGCCAAGCTTGCAAATATGGCTCTTGGTGGCAGGGCGCAACGTCTTGATTTCCACCCACGCGACCTGGCTTGGCTGTTGCTGATGTATCACTAGCCATGGCAATCTTAATTAAACAAGGAATTTTACCAGTTGATATACTGCAGTAATGGCCATCATTGCGCTACTTGTTGGGGGCGCTCTTGTAAACACATTGCATTCTCTGGAAGCCACTTTTTATTATCTGAATTGCGAAGCAGCCTAGTGGATGCGAACGTTAACACAAAGATATGGCAATCGGGCAGCTTCAATCTGATCAGGCAACATGGGCCAAGAAGAGAACTGAGCGTTTAGACTTCTACAATGAGCAACTGCATCGCCAGCATATATTTTGGAATGTGGACGAGGCTATGAGTGCGTATTACATGACTAAAGGTAAACCAGTTAACCCACTGGGCTCTGAGCCCCAGCCTTCTGACTTCTACGAGCACTCAGATGGTCAAAAAGGGCATGAGAAGGCGTTCACTATACTGGGTATGGCCACGACTAGACTGGTTGCATACAGGTCAATTGGAGACACGGGCGTTTACATTGTATTGATCGTCACATGCAAATGATCTGCTATAGTCCTAATGGCTACTGGAAAGGCATTACAGCTATCAAGAAGCTTGCAACTGAAACGAGGGTTTCTGAGGAAGATGCCAGGGGGCTAACAAAGCAAGCTATATGGCAAATCTACCTGCCAGTGCCAAAACACATTTCCAAGCCAAAATTTGATGTGTCTAGGCCTTATGAGGTTCACCAAGCCGATCTCTTATTTCTTCCTCGTGAAGTTGTGACTCGCCAGGCTTACAAGTATGCCCTAACGGTGGTGGATGTGGCCTCGAGCTACAAAGCGTCTAAGCCATTGACTACAAAAGAAACTAAAGAGGTCGCAGATGTGCTCGAAAAGACATACAAGTGAGGACAGCTACATTGGCTTAAACTACTTCAGGTCGACCCCGGAGAGGAGTTTATGGGAGCAGTGAATAAGCCGCTAGCAAAACATGGAGACTTTGTCAGTAGTTTCCGTCCCGATATCCATTAAGACCCGGCTATAGTGGAGCGCTTTAACCGAACACATGTTGAGCGGCTCTTTGGACACCAGTATGCCAAAGAGTTAAGGGATACTGGAAAACGATCGACCGAGTGGGTTTCTCTGCCGCAGGTCGTAGTCTCTGACGTTGCCCTTTGCTAACTCTATCAGCCAGGTGAAGTAGAACAAGACCACCTGCGGGGGGCCACTGACCATTTGTGGTCATTCAATGTTTACCGGATTTACCGCTCTGTCGCTAAATCTGGTGAGCCTGTACTATACTATTTGCTGTATATATATATGTTATATATATATATATATATATATATAGATATATATATATATATATATATATATATATATATATATATATATATATATATATATATATATATATAGATATATATATATATATATATATAGAGATATATATATATATATATATATATATATATATATATATATATATATATATATATATCTCTATATATATATATATCTCTATATATATATATATATATATATATATATATATATATTAGCACGGACGCGACCTTTAGTGGACAAAGTACCAATCTTAAAAATTTTATAATCAGAAAAATTCATTTTTTTCCTTATTCATTAATCTACAACGTTGAATTGGGTCGCAAAATGCTACCAATGGTTCATAATGATCAAATCTTCAACAAATATTATGTTTCGAATCCATTATTACTGAAAATGATTTGTATAATTTGGTATTCCGCAAATATTCAAAAATATATGTGGGTATGAAAGGTCTGATTTATACGTATAAATTGATGTCTTGACCTTTCGTGGACGACCTTTCGAGGACCAAAACTATATACCAGCAATAAAAAGTGAAAAAAGATTTTTACTCGCATTAAACTATTTGATTGTATCAATTAAAAGATGTGGAATACATAATTGATAATTAATGATATCAAAAAAGTACTATGCAAATTTGTCAACGAATGTTTGGAGTCCACGAATGGTTGTAATCGTCAGTATATATATATATATATATATATATATATATATATATATATATATATATATATATATATATATATATATATATATATATATATATATATATATATATAAACAAATATATATATATTTATACATATATATATATGTATATATATGTATATATGTATATATATATATATATATATATACATATATATATATATTTATATGAAAATGAGAAAGCAATACTATGATATATAAATATATATATATATATATATATATGAAAATGAGAAAGCAATATATATATATAAATATATATATATATCAATGTATATATATGTATATATATGTATATATATATATATATCTATATTCATTTGACGTAGTTTATTAAACGTAGTGTACTATATCTAATCACTATACAGTTCGCCGTTACCACCAGAGCAGCAAGTTTCCATTCCACTGAGGCTTTTTATGCAACGGAAACAATGTACAACATAAGCTGTAATCTAGGAATGCTGAATGATACATTATACCCTTTCCATTGTCATAGAATTGTCAATGTGCTAGTACACTGCGTCGCTGACGACACCTCACACGTACACAAATTACCACTGATCTTTCCGCCGCCCGTACCTGACAGCGGGAATTACCCTGTTATTGTAGTAATGCTGTAAGCAGCTAGTTATAGTCTCTGTGATTTCTTTTTTTTATCACATCAAATTGCTTTTGACAATATGATAAAACGAGATTAAATACCATGTTGTGGTGCGTTGTCCATTGAATAATTATATATCTAACTAAAAACCTGCGCCGTCATCTCATTTTCGCGACGCAAACTTAGCACCGCACCTGCGCCAGCTCCTCACTTACATTTATATGACATGTATTGCAGAACTCTATGGCACCCTTCTGCTTGGAAGTTTTTTTTACTGGGCAATCCGCACAAATAGAGACTTAGAAGGCTGGCACCATCGCATGAATCACTAGTACCCGTCACAACTTTTGTGCCTTTCTGCATGACGAAACCAGGAGCGTTCCCATCACCGTCCGCATGGTTTCCAACGAAGTATTAACGCGCGTACAATGCACCCGCTACAGGCACCATTAGAAAGTCATCACTTTGTTGTAGACTGGATACAAAACAAGAAAGAGAAGTTCAGCCCTCAATGCTCCTGTTGTTCGTAGTAGTTCCGCGGATTGATCAAGGTTGCAATGCAAACTGTTGCGTAATGGATACAATGTAAATGAAATAAAACATGTTGTAGGCTCGATTGTGGTCCGTATTACCAATAGTCCAACGGTTTCCACTCATGCGAGTATTTACTATCATTCCACTCGATAATGCAAGTTTCAGTAAATATTACAGAGACGGAAAAAGCTAACGCGTTTAAGGGGGTGGGGGGGGGGGGGGGTTGGGGGGGGGGGGGGGGAGATAATAGAGATGACATCATCAAAGAAATTCGCAGCTAGTGTATGCCGTAACGGCAAACAACGGAAAGGCGAGTTATAAGTTACGCATCTTCGCGAAAAATGTAATTACATCGTTACAGTGATACAAGCATCCTAATTGCGATGGTACGATTCATTGGGGATATCAAGGGACATAAATGCCGCATCTGGTTAAAATTGTTGCTTGAAAAACCATACGATTTCTATTTCGTAATATAATTCCAAACCAACGCAGATTTTACTTCGGCGTCATGTCTAGAAATGTGTCACTATTACTGGTGCATCGCATAATATAATAGACATTTGTTGATTATCTTAAAATGCTAATCGACTTCAGCTGATCCTTAAGTCTGGCTTTTTCTGCCCAATAGTAGCTTATTTTAGTGGATTAATGCATCCGTGATTCATTAGTATTCTGCTTAAACTACAATGCCTTCCGTAACATGAAATTAAGATCAGCTGATAGGACCTAATCCGGTCAATTTATTTTGGATATAAATTACGCCTTTAGGATGGAGAAAGATATGACTGAGATGAAGCAGCTATAAACTGCACATGTTATAACGTAAGTAGAGTCATGTGTAACATTTGCAATGTGTCGCCGCTCGTAGAACATATTTCGGACCTCACTTAGAACAAACACAGTGATATGTTCAAATGAGTTGCAACCTAGGTATCCAGTCATTTTGTAATGCTCATACTATGTTGAATCGAACACCGAAGACAATAACTTGAATCAAAGCTATGTATTCAGGATCATTACGAATCGCGTAGAGGTCTCCGATCTTCATATCTATGCCTGAATAAATGGGCGGGTACACACCTGATACCGAAATTAGTTAGTAACCAATGCCTTACATATATTATTCGGGAGTTATGATAATCAATTGTTTATTAATTCAGGAAGGCTCTCTTTGTGGGGCATTATATGTGAATATATTTGGAAGCCCCCGCCTCCCACCCCCGTTTTCGCAGCAAATTCTCATTGCATGTGAAGCAATCTGAGCTTATCGCAGTACAAGAATTGTTACAGTTCCCTGACATTCAATTTATATGGCTTCCATCGAATGGTTGTTATGTATTGGTGATCGGATCTATGTGTTCATAGGTAAACAACAAAGCATAGCCAAAACTAAAATCTCATGCTCATTGCTAGTCAGAAATCAGTGCATTACCTTTAATATCCTAACTTTGCAACCTACATATGGTTATGTCCAATTGATCCACGTGGTGTTTGCACTGATAGCTGCAGAATATAGGCATGAATCCTATAATAAATGGTGGAGGTACTGAAAGCGAATTATATGTCGAGTGATAGTGGATGACAGTTACACGAGCAAACCACTGTTGGTCGCCAATTTTATCATCATCACATGTTCAGCTTGGTAAGAAGAGTTTGACTCGGCATTATTACACTGAGTCGTATGGCGACGTAATATGACCGCTTTGCTAATTTTAGAAACAATCTTTCATCATATACCTGAGCGATACAAATCGAAGCGCAAAGCTTTATCGA
>CM067349.1:3115201-3130307 GCA_034190875.2 Urechis unicinctus | reverse complement strand
ATAAGTATGCGGTACAGCGTTACATTGATCTGATGCGTTCTAACAACTGGAAGCCGTTAAACTATTCATTTGTCACGGGATGATAATAAATATTGAAAAATAATGTCCATCACAACTGTGGTGCAAATGCGATGTTTTTCCAAGCACCACAAATGAAGGTCACACACACTTTCCGGAAATTAGCATGTGCCCGATGACTCATAAAAACATCTATTGGAAGACACACTGACCGACGCTATGTGAGTCTTCATCTGAGTCAAATTCTGCTTGTCATTCTCTTCTTAGGCAGCCTCGCAGTTAATTTCGAGGACATCATCGAGGCTATCACAAACGATATGGACCCGTACGTCTTACTAGAACAACCTAATTAACTTCGCTGATGATTGACAGGCTCGACCTGACCCATCACCCTAACGACACATTCTTCATTGAGCAGAATTAATATAAGCTATTTAATGAGTTTGCCTTACATTCAATTGATATGCACGCGTCAATTTGCATAGCCTCACAGCAAATACTCTGTGGTACCTTAGAATACACAAGCGAAACAAACAAGGGAGCTAGGGAGCAATATCGATTGCTTAAGACAATAATTGGCCGAGAATATTAGATACCGGTCAAAGAACACTGTTGCGTCCCCTTTGTCTTCAATCACTGCTGTGTCATCTGTAAAGTGTAAAGCTTTGCAAGGCGCAACCCAATACATCAACGAAAGGTTTTTTGTTTGCCCCCAAAAGTGAAGCGGCTAAGTTATATTAATTTCAGAAATGCCTTTCTGTGACATTCCTGCTAGGCGTTATGTGGGTTGGTTATAATGTGGCAGACGAAATAAATCACTAACGCTTAATGTGCACAAATCCCCATAACATATTTCACGGTCAAATGCGCAATGTGATCTACAGAACTAACTGGTGTGCTTCGGGGGCCCTTTGAATATCTGCCATGTTATCATGAAGTGGATTCATATACTTGTAATCTTGATACCTGCTTTTGTTATATTCAGTAATACGAAATGTGAATCTTGGCGCCGTTGTTTTGATTAATGAAGCTCAAGAAATTTATCTGTAACATTACCAATTGTGCATAGATATGTTATTCACTTGGAACTCCCATCCACTCGGATTATCCCGCAAACCACTTATGATTTGGATCTCGACTACTGCAAGCTGTCTTCCTCTTTTGGAATCAACAACCATTCCTAAGCGACGAACAACACTTCCCAACAGTATGCGTCTAGTCATTGCTATCGCAATGTTGCACGCTATCTGGTGATCTTGCAATATCATTTAACTCTAATATATCCTGTATGAAGCAATAATGTTCTCGAAAGTATAACCATAACCTTTCGTAACGACCTACAAAGTTTTAGGACCATCGGAATATTTATAGCTAATGTAATGCTTATTAAACTGACGGACTTTAATATTGATTAATAATTGACCGGAAACCATTTACTTGAAGGTTTAACATCAGGCTCTGGTTAACATTCCTATTTGGCTCCTGTTTTTATTCGCGATATAGTATATCAGTGAGCAACCATACTTATGCAGTAAAATTGGGTTCGCTTATTTATCGGAGCTTACTATGAGGTGACGTAAATTTCATTATCCAAGTACTAAACAGGCCGATTGACGAGATTCACATAAAGTGCGTCGGAGAACAATATTTTTTTCTCTCTTAAGGCTGCCTTCGTTGTTCACATTGCCGCTTACGAGTTATGCTGAAGCAAAGTCTTCTGATAACATTTTCGTTCCCTGGAATCGAACATCAGAAAGCGCTATGTTGTCTCAGTCGCACACAAGCAGGCTCACATATTTATATCACTTAGTCAAATATAGGTCCCTTTTTCCATGACGCACGCCAGAGCCAATTAGAAAGACACAATGCTGCATTGTGGAGCTCACGTACGCAATAAATAATGATCATCAATGTCTACGATCACCTATTCTACCAATACAAGTCTACCTTATATTTATAACCTCGACGTGCATGGGCTACATTATCAAATATACACGACGGTAGATGTCGTCGTATAACTTGCATTGCCCCTATATCCGGGCACCTCTGTCCGGTGAGACATTAATGTGAGTATTTGGGACACATTACAACGCTGTGATATGATTATCCGTACGTTTTGCTCAAATATTAAATAACGGAATACTTTATATAGTCATTATATTTCTGTGATATAAACGACTATTTACTCAAATGTCGATGTATTTATGACTATTGTGTTTTTGGGGTTGACCGAATCAGTTTCCACCATGCCAAAGATAATTGCCCAGGAGGCAAACCCTGATAAATTTATTAAAACTGTCAAGTTGCTTGATGTTTTTAATCTCGTGAGATTAGTTATCGCTTCCTTATATGGCACCAGCCTTTTGGCATATCAATGATTAAGGAACATACGTATATCACACTGTGTAGCAGCGGTTCGGTTCAGTTCGTCAGCCGAAAATACAATGTTTGTTTATGCCTTTTAATAGCAGTGTTATCGTATGGTTTCGGAGCTTTTCCTGATAAGCTGTCTCGTTAATAAGACCTCGATGACATCATTGTGAAGCGGCCATAATGGCTCTCCATCAATTGGATTCCCTTGTCAGATCGTGGTTCCTGTGGGCAAAATCATATAAAACACACAACACGACACAACTTAACAGGACTAATAGGAATCAGCTTTCACATCCAGCAGCAATTGCACTCAGAACAGGGATACCGCTTATTTCTTCTAGCATTTTGTAATTGACTGGCATTTGTGTTATCCTATATCCGGCGTATTTTACTATAGTCGACTTATCGACGATATCATTTTTTATATGCACATCCAAAATATAGAATAGAGAATAACTTATACCTAACAGTCGTATCCGTCGCTCTGTTAAGATCCACGTGATTTGCGTTGCCCGCGATTAAAAACATAACCATGCATCTTATAGATATGGTTCATGCACTATCTCTAAAATAAAATAGTGTTAGGTAACTGAATGTCGCTCGCTATTCACGCGCTGTTTGCCGGGAGCTTTAATGGCTGCAGTGTATGTGGGAAAGCCGTGTGCAGCCTAAATCATAATAATTGAAGATTACATCGTCATTTTCTCATAACCGCCCAAATATCAGCTAGAGTATAGTAGAGAGGAGATTCCAAGCAGAAGCAATATATCTAATAACATGAGCCTCACGAAAGATAACTCGGCGGCACTGCTAAGGATAATTTTTTTCTTAATTCTAGTTTAGGTTTTTGTTTGCGCATTACTGCAATAATTCACCGACATAGACGCGACGAGGGTTTGACGCAAGGATATGAACCGAAACATATGGTAAAGATATGCACTGCTATGCCTATAGTTAAGCTAAAACTTACATTGCAACCACCAGGAGTACATTATAAATGTGAACTGCGGTATATATAAGCTGTTTGGGAAGTGGGACCGTATTATAACGCGTTCCTCCGGAAGTCCACTTGTGTGTTTCATATCGGATCCAAAATGTAATTAATTGTTCATATTGGTGCAGATATATCTGATTAGCCGAAAACATTACAGAGTCAGGGTTGACGATGTTACAGTTAGCATCCTAATTATCTACTTAGAAACGTGAAAAAAGGCACTCTAAAATCAACAATACGACGAAAGCCAATCAATTTCGAATCCAGGTTTGTGAACCCATACTGAGCAGATGTACGGGTTCAAAGACAAATTATGAGCTATCCCGTGTATAAACCCAAATTGTGCATCAACGGAACGGCGACAAAATTATAAGACAATATCGATTCTATCGCGCAAAGGTTTTATACATTGAAATTGCATTCATTATTTAGTCTTATAAAATCCTCGATATACCATCGGATACACAGATAAATTGTTATAGCGAATCATGCACTGTCGGGACGCCACTGACGACGTTTATCTTTATTATTCGCAAACTGATGTTTGCAATGTGACGAGTGAGTGCGCCGTTTCTGAACATGTTATCCATGTCACATCGTTGGATTTCAGGCGTTTAAGTTGGCAGAAACATAGTATATGCTTTAACACACATGATTAATTTCATGTAAGGCAGATTTGAATATACAAGCACATGGCTTAGGTGTTGAAATGTATTGATTGATCAGTCTTTTATGCATTTAATAGAGCATTTCGTGGTGCATTCGTCACCAATATCAGTCCTGCGAAGATCATGATTGCACTGGTAGCGACTTGCCAGTCATTTCATAGCCTCAATTGCTGATAGGACTGAGCCAAATTTAAGGTAATTAAAGTAGAACAGGCGTGGCAAAACACGGGGATATCTTTTAGGTATTTGCCACTTCAAATGTGGCCATGTACTATGAAAGCAGGCATTATATCTTTGGCTTGGAGGTAGTTGAAAAATAAAAACCGGAGGACGTTGCCGACTGAGATGCTAGACACAATATTTGACAGGCACAGAAAAACATACGTTAATGAGCCTTTCAAACGAGACGAAATGGACTTGCTTGTTACTCACGCCGATTTTGTGCCGATCTTCGGCTATGCTGTTCAATGATCAATTAACCCATGTTCAGCCGATCAGATTATATCCTGTTCTCGTGTTACCACAACCCGAGGTCATCATCAACCACCAAACACGTGTACACTTAGAGGAAGCGCCCATTAACTGGGTTGATTATTGATAATCTTGGATGGATCCATCTACAACTCGTTGTATTTCTATCCAGATTTATCATCCACTACCTAATATTCCGGAGTTGGCATTCAATTTAATAAGTTTATGGTAAATATCACCTAATTCTGCCAAATAGTTCACATTAATTCCTCGGAGATCGGGCAAACATATCACAAACAGCAAGATTTATAACATCGGAATGTGACCTCAAAAATGCGTTGTTGTCCCTGACAAGTGAATGTTGCACTGGCTGTTTGGTGAACTAGTACACGCTGCAATATTACCATTTGGTGGCGTATTTTTCAGTGTCTGTCTTCGTTATTGGTTAGTTGTGAGTTATATTGTGCCGTAAGATATCAAGTTATCATAGATTAACATGTGGAAACGGCTGTGTTGGTGGATGCTGATGCTTATCAAAGTTCCTTTTGTATGGGCCACAACAGGCGAGTGTCTACACTCTGCTGTAAATGACAGTATGATTGAGGCTTTCAGAATCCCCACCGGTTCATTCACTTTATGATATGAAAGGCTGCCGCCTAATAAGTACATCCCTATTGTATTTGTGAGCCAAAGATTCCTTAAAACTAGCCAACCACAAACGTGCTGACGATAACGGACAATCCATAATCAAAATCTTCGATTAACAGATCAATGATATTAACAGTTTTGATTTGTGTAGAACGCAGTTTCCAGCCATATTAAGTCATGTTTAAGCTTGGCTAATACTTTGATCACTCCAAATGCGTCTTTATTGGCCATAAGGTACAATATAATGTCCTGACGTTGCTACTTCTTTATGGATTTTAAATTGATCGTGGTGCCTGGAACACAGATTATCAATACGGGCAATCCAAAGTTCCTCTAAGGGCCTGTTTTTCTGTAGTCCATCAAATGAGCTCAGGGAATTCGGGCAATTTAGAAACAAGGTTTAGGAAGGACTGCAATTTAAGACGGAGTTAGGCGCACTACACTCCCCTCTGCGCATTCAAACAAACATGATATTTAACGAGGCATTGCACAGAACAATCTACTGCTCAGGAATTATAAACTACGTTAGCAAATTTGGACGGCCTAATGATACATGTTGCTCCGGCCATAAGATGTTCATTGGTTAAAGGCAACGAGAAGGTGGTACAATATTAGTATTCCAAGATTGCTTTAATGGATTTTTATTCACAAGTGCGATATCGTTGCATAGCCTTCTATTGGTAGAAAAGCACATCAGAACATTTTATTTACCTTTGACCAACTATTATTTCAATTACATTGATCGTTGGATCCGTTTTATCAAGTGGCGTTATGGTGATTTTGTAACAGTTATTTCCTGTACCTAGTATATATGGGCTCCCATTTTGGAACAATATAATCACGCATATAGCATGTTATGCTAAGACATTTCAAATTGATACAGTTTAGAACGCCTTTCTATCTCAAGCCTGCTAGTTGCAATGAGCTTAAAGTGAAGAATCGCAATGTCTAGTCATAGCTTTTCTCGGTTGTCATTACATTACATTCTGCTTATTCAGCTTTTGACATGTGGCTCATAAGGATGAAGAGCTGCGCCAATATTTCCCCAGAGAACCTCAGAGGGTTATATCTTACCAATGAGTCAGTTCACTAAGCGAAGCGTCTCTAATGCCAGAGAGGCTTGTGCTGACTATCAGTTGGCAAGCATGCTGCCAGAAAATACACCTAAAGAGTACAATTCGATTATTTCGATCGGATGTATTTATTGTTAGCAGATTGGCGATGTTAGAGTACGAATATAATTGTTTCACGCCAACTGCTGATGAGAGGAATATGAACGTATTTGTCTACTTGAATTATCAATTAGTTTATGTACCGTTTGCATCAGGGTGATTTGGGAACAACTTGGTATCGTTTGTAGCGTTAAATCATATAGAACAAAAAGTCGTGTCGTCCATTTACGAATGACAGTAAGTAAATGCTATGAGATCTGTTTTGTCAAGCTCACATACCCTTGAAATGATTGAGTTGATTCGTAGCCTGACATATTAAGCGAACATATTACATCACCCATAAAATGGGTATATGCTTATCATGTTTATTGAGCTATTCAGCAGCGAATCCGTGTTCGCAGTGTGAAGAACACGATTTTATTGAATATGGTTTGCAACGTGTTTGTTCTGGCTTTTGCCTTTAATTGCTGACCGGGTATATGTTTCAACGGAACCGTGACACCTGAGGTACATCAGAGCCATTTAATGCAGTATGTGCAAAGAATATGGCACCATAACAAAGAGCAATTAGGTCGATGATTGCCTAATTATCGCCATCATGAACATTGATGCAGTTATACTATGTAATGTGAAAATTGTATTGTGCAACCGCATTATGTTATGGGGGACCAGTCATCGTATCTTAGTTTGCGAAATTCCTCAAGATATCCACTGAAATGGTGAAGGCCCAACAATCTTATTGGCTTAACAACACACCGTTTGCAGCATAATATACATAATCTCAGAGAAGAGTCTTTTCGCCATACATTGCAAATATGTTATTCAAAATAGATTCTTTAATGCACAAACTTAACAACCCTTGGCATAATAATTGTTAGGCCGAGTCGATTTTGAATACAGCAAAACCATGCAATACATGGCTCCATGTATAGTCATTGGCCGTTTGGCGGATGCTAGAACGTAATCAGTGGCATACACTGCTAATAGTACTTTGTGCTGATTTGACTTAGCATTATCTATATCAAACATACATAGTAGAAAGACATCCGAGTAATAGTAAATCTACCTACCCACCCTTTCATCAGGAACAAGAGGTCTTCGTGGGCCCCGAAATTGACATCATAGTCATAGCTAAGCTATCAAGGTAGGAAGGTATAACTGATTAAAGTTATTGGATAACGTCGAATGAGGACGTTGACCGCATTGGTTTCATTTGGTCAAGACATGAAGATCAATTTGACAAGAGCTGGAAACGTATGGGCAGCAATTGAATCGAATCATCGCCAGTGACGGCGTCGCTTCTCTGAGAAACCTGGATTTGCACCAAAACAAATGTAATGTACGAGGGATTAATCCTTCTAAAGGGCTACCAGCGTGCAATTGCATACAGATTCATATTCTCGCAAAAACTAGAGGATGCAGCATCAAGTACTCTTCTGCTTTGGCTTTTGAGTGCACCTGATACATATGTATTAGCACACATTGTCCATGAATTTCTCGGGTCTGTCTATATATTACATATTATGCACTAACTTGGTACTTATACACGGGAGTACATAAATGAATGTATTACCTTTCAAAGCATGCGGATAAAGATATCAATTCAATATTCTAAGCATTGTCCACAGTTGACGGAGGACTTCATCATAGGGATTGGTGACAACGTAGTTCACGCTATCGAGTGTACAGTGTTAAAATTTGATTGGAACTGGTAAAGAAGCGTTCGACCACTGGAGCATGTTTGAACAATTTTAAAGCCCTACCTGTCTCGTCACTGATTGATGTTGTACCTTCAATCTGTGCGATGAAACGTTAGATAAGCATGCGCAGAAAGCATGTTTTATTGTGAACGTGAATTGCTATAGATGAATGATGTTTTGTGATTTCATTTCACGGACAAAACAAATATATTTCAAGCTAAGAGCGCAAAATGTCGCCTTAAATATGTATTCATTAAATAGTGCTTATCGCTTAGATATGGTGACCGCTGTTGTTAATTGGTTCACATATTGGCATTTACGTGCATGTACCACCCTCGGAATCTATCAAAACAAACATTCATTATATCGGAATGTCGAATTATCAGTTGCCCAGAGTGCTGAGCGTGGTCTCACGGGGTGGCCATCATGTCATATATCGGAACATATGTCTCACATTTACACTGATCATTAATGGTTTTGTTAGCCTGAAGCGGTAGTTGCGCTAAAGCGGACTATTTCATTCCGTTAATATCATACAATTGTAGAATCTATTTTTAAAGAGCATATGGTGAATACTGTCCTAATCAATTAGGCAGAGCCCTTTCATTTTTAAGTGCCGTTACTGTGTCCTGCTCGAATATGCCGTCTTGGCAGCTAAATAAAGTTCCAATATCATACACGCATTTACTTCTTACCTCTTATTGATATAAATTCGAATGATGACGATTGTTTATGATCTCTGCCAGCTACAGCTTCTAACCATGGCGTACATTTACTGACGAGTTTTGCAAATAGATTGAGAATGCTGCACTGAGGCTGTTGCTAATGTTATACTTCGTTGCTGTAATATTTCTCGCTGCTTGTGGTTGCATGAGTGGGGACTAGCTAGTGGAAATAACACGAGTCCAGAAGTAGAGTTGCTTAGTGGGTATATTAAAGTTTCAACAATGAAGCTCCCTGGAATCTCGGTCTGAATCTCGTCTCTAACCAGATGAATCTCCCTTTTCATATGCACGATCTGAATATATAGTCCCCCGGGAGTTGGATTCCCCAATGGACTTTGACCAAACTCACGCTATGGGTGGGCCATATCGTGCCGACAATTAAAGTGGGAAGTAGGGGGAACTTTAGCTAAAATAGTATTATAATATCCTCCCAAACCATAATTTAGTTGAGCTTCCATTGTTCAATAAATTTAGAATTAACCCTTGAGTTTTGAATATCAAGGTCACAACCCCACCATATAGGCAGATAGTGACCCGAGCTTGTGTAGACATTAAAAAGCGGGGAATGCTTTAAAAGTCAGATGAGCTAGATAAATAGCATAACATTAACCACTAATCAACTAAGGACTCACTCCGAATGCTCAACCAGTGTATTGAGATGAACTAGCGCACATTAACTGGATATATCAGCATACAACAGACTTCGATCTAGACTTAGCTGGAATTTTGCACCAATAGCTATTATAGCAAACTCGCATGTGGTCAGTCATCGTGTGGCTACGACACGTGCCATAATGGTGCTGATCCCTTGCATCGTATATCCTGTACAATAACATCCGTCTATCGGTCAAGGCTAAAATTAATTTATTACGCACCGATACTTGTACATAATGATGACAATCTAGTGAATGCGAGCAACATAAGCTTTAAAAAAACACCCTCTGGTAACGGCCCCCACCTCCCCCCCCCCAACCCCCACCCCATTGCAGAATTACACTCTACGCCTGTTCCATGTTCAACGTTATCCAAAATCAACAAATTTTAGACAGGTAGATTTTGGGTAACGGCCGTTACTACTGTAACATTGACATGGGTGCATTTAAGTGTTTCTAACATTTAATAACAAAGTAGTGTCATGGCAACTGGTCCACATTCACCGAATTCGAAGCGTAACACGTTGAACAGGCGTGTTAAACTCCAAGTGGTTGCTTGAAACAAGCTACTGGCCTTGTCGGATGGTTATTCAGTGAGCGTTTGTATATTCGTGTCAACTTCCCACGTTAATGAGGTCGTTTATTGAAGCAATTATAATTTATGAAAACCAATCACCAGTTGCCTCTGAGATAAATGTCGACGCTAGGTAGATAAACTCTGCGTCTTACGGTGGTAATATGACACGAGTAAGGCTACCAGCGTCATTATGAGACTAAATTACGAGCATAAAGTCGGATCCACAAAGAACGTCTGGCGCTCATTAGGAATCTAGATCGCTTACATAACTGCGATTTCGCTTTGCAAAAAAGATCACATATACTTACATTAAATATATACATTTCGTTGGCCATTCATCGACTATAAAGTATGCATTGGTGCTTTTCGCAGTTAATGATCATCGCTATGTAAAGTTTGTGCTATACGATTCTTTACATATCAAAAAGATTTGAGCGTCAGCAAAAATGTGGCGGAGTGACATTTAAATTCGTTGAATACTTTATATATTTCTACAAAGTTGTATTGATGTGCGTAGCGGTAGTAATCGACAACCATTTTGATGTATATGTGGCTGCTTGCCAACTCGTAATACACCATCGTGCCATAATTTGGGATATCAGCATCGTATTGTGAATAATGCGAAATGACAGAAAAATCTAACCAACAGATTGTATTGGCACATTTGAACAGGTTAAAGTAATAATAACAGATTTTCGTTTGTGTGTGCGTATGTGTCTGTGTGAGTCGGTCTGTCTCTACGCTTTTTCTTAACGACGATCAGAGGTGGACTGGCCATACAGGCATTTAGCCAATACCCCCTGAGATGGTATCAATTGGTACAAAAAGGACAGTTTGTTGGTAGAAGATGACCAAGCCAACCAGTATTGATTTAGTCGTTTGTGTATCCAATATAGTTAAAAGGCATTGCCTCTGGAAAATGGCCCGCAGAATTATAATATTAGTTATCGTCCTCAGGTACCAAATAGTATCGCCGTCGGGCCATATATAATGTAAATAACATAACATGCATGAACAAGTTCCCAAGGAAATAAACAAATTGCGAGGTGAATCGGACTGGTGGTTAAAAATTATATTAAAGTGCCTATCGCCCTAAAAATCTATCTTTTTTTCACCAGATTACGGACACATAATTCAAAAGTACCGATTCAGTCTATGTGTCAGCCATAAAAGTGTGCGCCTTTGGATCGAATTCGGACTTTTAAAATGAGTCCAGAGTATCAAAACGGCGTTGAGGAATACTTTCCTTCACAGACCTGGGGGTTACACACAAACTCGCTTGAAAACCAGCTTCCTTCCTCTGTTGAAATATTTACACGAAGATATCTTACAATATGTCTAGATGAGATAACGGTGCGGCTTGTTCGGCAACCAGTTATCCCCAAATACTTTATTCTGTTGAACCCAAGTAAAGCTTACTCAGGGAAACGACAATTCCTGCCCTAAATGCAATGCTAAATGATGACGATGTGCGATGGACATTATCGTAAATGCCAGCAAATAACTTTTTCTGTTCCAGATTACCCTAAATTATAAAGAACCTGCCAATCACCACCGACTTAATTGCGGTAGCCATGTGCTTTCTTCACGTACTGTTATATTTAAACTAAGCAAAGGCTGTGATTGAGCAACGCGGTGCGGTATTTCCTATTTTATACCCAACAATAGTACCAAACGACAGAATAAATAATGTATAACCAATTGACAATATAGCGAGAACACTGCTTAAAGGACATTGTTTTCATTTCAGGTTACAACATAGCTTGTCTGAATCCTTTGCGTCATTTTAAGCTAATATAATGACATCTACATCTTTTCTACAGGAGTTTGAAAGCAGAACATTACTATAGCAAGCAGCCTCTTGATCGAAGTGCTGGCTTAGAGCAGTCTAAATGATAATGCTACGAACTTCTTTATGCTGATGTAATCTTATCACGTTCATGGTATGGTATATTGAAGCACTAACACTTTATGGTATCCAATCACCAGCTGCCTTCGGCATAAATGTCACCGCTAGATCGATAAGCTATGGGCTCCAGCACTGTATTATGATACCCATTAGACTAAGTGCGGACAGATATGCTCAGTAGTGGGGTTGATTTGTTTTCGCTTAATTGTGCATATAACTGTGATTCTGCATCAACTTGCGACCTCGGGATATATAACACCATTTACATGGCTGATATAAAAAGCAAAAACAAAACTTGATGACCCAATAATCAATACGTTTGCTTGGTTATGAAGTATTATTGAACACGCGATTGCCACGGTTGCACATATTTGCAATAACTGAATGTAGCTTCTAAAGATGCTGCTTAACCCACATTTATTATTTATGACTTGCTGCGCAGTGAATCGCTCTCTACGTGTACCAATGCGACCTTTATCTGGTAAATTGGTAGCCAACATAATCACGTATTTCTTGACAAAGTATTATGCGTATGCATTAGCGCAATTTATTATTATGTATATTAAAGTATTTATTGCATTTCTTCGCTGCTTTTCAATCATTTCGGTAACTGGCCTGAACATTTCAACAATATTATCTGCGTCATTTGCTAAGATTATTAAGACGAGTATTTGAATGTATGTCTGACCCCATATGACACAACTGAGGATTTCGAGCCACGGCCCCTTCACCACCCTAACCGACCTGGTGGATATGCAAATGCTAGCAATCGGAAGCTTGCGGTAGCCGCCATGCAGTACGAAACACCCCTTGACAGATATTCGTCGAATACCAAGTGGACCTCTTTAACAATACCAACAAAGTAAGCTAGCTGAGATACAATATACTCAATTGACGCCTGTTAATCACCATAATTTCGGCTCTGACGATAAATTTGGCGCTATGCACGGGAAATTGTTTTTGCATTTAAATGTTTGGCTCCTGGTGCTTAATAGATATATGCCGCCTTCAACACGTCGTTAGTTAAACCTGACGGTCGATACTCGCATGTTTAGTTGACTATTGCATAATTGCCGTGATTATCAGTTTGGTGATTACGTCGAAAATTGTAGTAGAAGATCATGGCAATATTGTTAGAAAACTGAACTCAATCTCTCATGTTAAATGTCATTAGCATGAATCGACACTAGCAGGATTGCATTAAAATATTTGTTTTGCAAGAACATCCAAATGGCTTTCATAATTACACTGACGTCACACAACACACGTTTAGAAAAGAATGACGGGGAATTATGATAGCACATAAAACGGCTCAATAACATTGATATGTGCTATTAAGTAATAATTCATTCGACGATTTCTAGGCATTACTACAGTGCCGCTCATATGAGTCAATTGTTTTCATGTATACTAGCGAAATATATTGCATAAGTTAGTTCTGAGTTGCTTCAGATCATATATACCAGAGCGCATAGACTACCCATACATACGTCCTTGGTTAATTGCGATTGCATCTGGTTCGTTTCGTCGATACACTGGTACAGATACATTCGCATGAAGCAAGCAAATGATAATTATGGGGACAAACTTGGTGGCACTGATAGAATATTCGACTGTTTTAAACATGTATCATGTGACATAACAATCGCTATTGTTTGCCAACACATTGCAAATACTTATCTAAAAAAGGGCTCATTAATATAGACGATTACCTGCATCGATAGCACTGCTCACTTTTTAGTTTATATTCCCTTTGGCCCGGGATATATGTTAGATGCAGCATATTAGTAACAGTCTTCCATTCTAGAATAGCGCAGGTTACCTTCGCTCACATAGCAAAGCATATTTATCTTCTACCAAAACAATTACGGTAAACCAGCTGCACATGGTTGCCTAAATAGCGTTTTATTTCAGTATGCTGTTTAACTACCGCAAGTTCAGATCTTTGGGGTACAAACAAAATTGCTGCTTTTATGGAGCTACAGCCTCAAAAGCGCCGTCATTGTCTGGTTGGTGATTGCGCTCGGAATGCTGCTCTCATAAATAATTCTGACACCTGTCGCTGAGAAAAGTGATGTTGGAAGGAGAGTTATTTGATTCAATGCTATAATAAGAATGTTAAGCAGTCGATATTAAATCTGGAAATAGAGGGAAGCGTCTGGATGAAGATAGATCATACCGAGCCTATCATTCATTAACGCAATTATTCTTTGGTTTTACCCGAGTTCACGTATCGCTGTCGTTTTTAAAAACGGTGAAGTTTTTGACTGTGATAAAATGAGATCATAATATCCTCAGTTTTTGTGATTGGCCGCTAGGAACAATTTAACAATGATCTACAGATGATCTTTTGATAAGTAGAAAGATGATGTAGTGTCACGATACCCTACTAAATATATATATATATATATATATATATATATATATATATATATATATATATATATATATATATATATATATATATTTATAATAAAAGGGAAACCGTAGTATTAGTTGTAACAGACCGACATCTACATATATAGACCGTGCTGAAATATTTGGCAACTCACGAGGATCTGTGTTCCCCACAGGCGGACGGAGGTTACTATGAATCATAGTATGATGGAATTATATTCGCTAGCAAAATATATCTCAGTGCCATGGCACTTACTTAAATCCCTTGTCCTTATGATATACCTCTCGCCGTTCTCAGTGAAATGGCTGAAAATATCATCAATGAAAAACTGTTCTTAATTTAGCCATAGTTTGTATCATTGTACAATGAAATACTTTTTTTCAGTTCCGATATATATAGTAAGGAAATGAATGTATACTGATGGCTGGGAAGCGCCAAATTTGGGAACGGACGATTGTAATCATATAATACAAATGCAATAAGCTATTACAATCAGTTATTATTTAACCATTACGTAACTATTTAAATCTCACATATTAACCCCGAAATACCCACAGATCTTACAATATTTTGCGTTTTGGCAGATGCGTAGGATATATTATTGTGTATACAATAACGCAACAAATACAAAAGCATTGCGTGGAGACCGAATATGAAGTATGTTATTTCTGTCTATTTATAAAGGTGCTGCTTTTCACCACTTAAAATACATTGAAGAACACATCGATTCCTTCCCATTTAATCCTGTCCTCAAAACTCTATTAACAACTTACGATGCCACCGTTAGTGTCCGCATTAGC
>CM067349.1:3029623-3107494 GCA_034190875.2 Urechis unicinctus | reverse complement strand
ATTCTTATCACATGGCATGTAAATATTGATAATCATCATTTTAACAGGTCCGTAAGTAGTATGACAAACAACCTCACTTGCCATAAAAAGTTGGTGTAACAGAAACTTTGGTAGATGTCTCATATAAAATTTCACAACCGCCACAAGTTCTACCGACTATAAATTCCGTTTCGTCAATACCAGATATACCAACGACAGACTCATTGCCAATATCACGTTCAAACAGTGCAGACCCAGATTTAATTAACCAGTGCTCCTGGAGATAAAGAACATCGCATTAAATTACGTATGTACATAACAGTATCATCCTTATGTCTTCGACAAAAATATACACTTATAGTAAAGTTTTGACTTAACTTAGAGGATGAGAAACCAGAAAAAATTATTCAAAGGTATGGCCAGACTAATAATGTACATAAAACCAAGATTACGGATGTGAAGCTAATAAAGTGTAATGCTGCTGTGATAGCTGCAATCATAATAATTCATTTGGGTGGTTCAAAGCAGATAAGTCCTTACATATTGTGACAATAGCCGTTCTTGTTCTCTGCAGGAAATAAACCCATTAGCATAAGATATGACACATTCTTGCAAGGCCGAAATTCTCCAATCATGCGGAGCTTAAGTCGCGACTCAACGCTAAGTCGCCGTTATGATGACTCTGCCGTTGCTAAGGTGGTATTGATCAACGCTGTTGAGCCCGGACTTAGTTGAGACACGCGTGCAACGTTTTGGCTGTCTGTCAGAATGAGAACCTCTCCTAAAGCATGGGGCTCACCACTGTATGTGGGCACAAAAGAACAAACAAGTAGGCAAGCACAGACAGCCATACGACAATCATGAACACGCAGGCACTCCCACTCTTACATTGTATACAATTGATGGAGGTGGCAGGTAAACCTTAATAATAACATTCTTGATGTTGCACAGAAGATATACAGAAACATAATTATTTGCTAAAAGATACATATAAAGCAGTTTCGATAAATACATTTCTTTTAACAGAGCTTCAGCACTGATAATGAATCCCCATCTGTAATACAAATCAGCTCATGTATGAGCATTGCAATATTCACATATTCAGAATTACATGATGGTGTAATCCTATAGCTAGAGTCTGTAATAAATAACAATTATTCATGTTCAGGGCATGCATTATTGCTCGAAAATTATTGCTAACAATTGTTCTGCTGTGAAAACAACATCTACTCACATAGGATACTAAAACAGTGGGGCTGTACAGGCATGTATGGAGGAAATTGACAAAGCGCAACATCAGTTGATTTCGAAGTGGCAATTTTCCCCGAAATGAATGGTAAATACTTTGAACGTGTCCTGCACTCTAATTTCCATATAGTTCGAATGCACCTCCACCAAACACAACACAGTTTGACCCAAACAAACTACTACCGTATGTTTCAAATAGTGAGTTTCTAAAAACAGAGTTGCAGTATCCAAAGCGGGACATTATCATGTTCGTTTTCGCTATCAAATCCTTACATGCACGCGGAGTATTTATCAAATTCGCACAATAACAAATTTTACTTCCCAAGTGAACAGATTATTTCTCTTCTGCAATTAACTGATCATTAAGTATTAAATATACAAAACTGTCATAAGCATTGAATGCAAGCAACCGCCTTATTTGCAGAATTTAACTGCAAACAGTATTTTTTTCGAAAATTCCTTGCATATTCTAAGCATTCTCTTAGTTGCTGCGATTGAAGGTGCAATATGTGAAACATCATCAGCATAACTCAAAGCACCCATAATGATTATCCATGTTAAATCCGTCATTAGTGCATGTTACAAACAAACAAAGGCGCCTTAGTAATTCATCGATATATACACAAAATATTAATGGCGAAGGCACCGCGCTTTGCTTAACACCATTCGTGCAAATACAAGCCTCAGAACTAGAAACATTCCATCAGACTTTCAGGTTCTGAAGTCTGAGTACATATTAATAAGTAATAAACAATTAATTGTTGGGCAGATTTCTTTCTGCCAATACAATTACAAAACAAGATGAACCCTGAGTTACAAAATGATCAACAATCTCTTGGACAACAAACCTGCATTGAGTGGCATAGTGTGACTGTTTGCAACCGAATGGAAGATAAATTGTTTTCAGTGCGTCACTCTGGAATGTTATATCAATAAGTAATTTTCCCAAAATACCACTGATTGCTATGGACCTACAATTATCACTATTATTGAACGATTTCTTTTTATTCTTTGGTATAGGTATCAGCGTGGAATGCAACATACCCGGTGGAGGATATGCTTTCAAAAGCAGGGCATTAAACAACGGTGGGATATGAACAAACAATTCTTGGCAGGTATTCTTAATGTGATCGGAGCTGATTTCAGAATTACCATCGGTTTTGTCTGGTTTCAAGTTATGCATTGCGGGTTCCACCTACTTAAATGTGAAGACATAATCAGAAGTGCATTCGCCCATTTTGCAGCATAATGTGGCATCTTTACATATAGATCTGTAAAGAGTTATACAGCCTAGAATATTTATCCTGAAAGGTTTCGCATATATTAACCTTGCCATGAACATCGTCCACAAGGGTAGGGTTGGCCACACTCGCGCTAAATTTCTTACGAACTTCCATCCAAACATTTGGATCATTTATTACGCATTCGGTCGGCTACTTATATGTATTGTTTACGCATGATTTTCGAGATTTCTTGTTGTAGTCTTTTTTAGCCTTAACATTATAGCTTTAGTTGTCCCTGTAGTAGGGCAACCATTTCCTCGCCACAAGCGGCACCAGAAAATTGATTTATTTTTCAGCGATTGGACTTCGTCGGTTCACCCAGCCCGGGGTTTCTATGGTCGGTTGGCCATAATACTTCAGAGAGACGATGCCACGCAATCATGAATTACATCATCGTAAAATCGATTAATTTTCTCAAAATGCTCGCAACAACTCGAGTTCGCGCATGATAAAACTTCGGTTAGAACATAATTTTACTCAGGAAGTTCTTGTACAAATCAATGTTATTACCTTTTGCTCTTCCAGTTCCGTTTAGTACCTCATGGTAATTCAGTGATATCTTCATTTAACATTTGACAGCACAATTTCAAGATAACAGGACTATGATCCGACATATTGTCATCATCATGAACACATTCATAGCGTACAATTGATGACTCTAGTTTCTCTGAAAACATTAAGTGATCAGGCATGGATCTGGTATGCCACATGTCACCCTCATAAGTGATATGTAAAAACAGCATTTGCTTAATCAAGAAGCTTACTATGTACGTTACTAAAATATATGCTGTTATTCTTATCACATGGCATGTAAATATTGATAATCATCATTTTAACAGGTCCGTAAGTAGTATGACAAACAACCTCACTTGCCATAAAAAGTTGGTGTAACAGAAACTTTGGTAGATGTCTCATATAAAATTTCACAACCGCCACAAGTTCTACCGACTATAAATTCCGTTTCGTCAATACCAGATATACCAACGACAGACTCATTGCCAATATCACGTTCAAACAGTGCAGACCCAGATTTAATTAACCAGTGCTCCTGGAGATAAAGAACATCGCATTAAATTACGTATGTACATAACAGTATCATCCTTATGTCTTCGACAAAAATATACACTTATAGTAAAGTTTTGACTTAACTTAGAGGATGAGAAACCAGAAAAAATTATTCAAAGGTATGGCCAGACTAATAATGTACATAAAACCAAGATTACGGATGTGAAGCTAATAAAGTGTAATGCTGCTGTGATAGCTGCAATCATAATAATTCATTTGGGTGGTTCAAAGCAGATAAGTCCTTACATATTGTGACAATAGCCGTTCTTGTTCTCTGCAGGAAATAAACCCATTAGCATAAGATATGACACATTCTTGCAAGGCCGAAATTCTCCAATCATGCGGAGCTTAAGTCGCGACTCAACGCTAAGTCGCCGTTATGATGACTCTGCCGTTGCTAAGGTGGTATTGATCAATGCTGTTGAGCCCGGACTTAGTTGAGACACGCGTGCAACGTTTTGGCTGTCTGTCAGAATGAGAACCTCTCCTAAAGTAGTGGCAAAATTGTTTTGCCCGGCTTTGAAGACATATGATGGTCGTGGAGGTTGAATACTAGAATAATGTGTTAAATCACTGATAGGTCTACTCTGGAGAACACTTACAGGTACATGTACTGGAACCCCTTCCTGATTCCCGTCCTGATCTTACGGTCATTGAGGGTTTTTTACCTATCCTACACTCCGTCAGACCCGTATGTGAACCTATTTGCGGTTTAAGGGCACAGCTGCCTCGGTGACAAACATTAATTTTATTGATACCGACAAACTGATAGATACTTTAGGTTTCTGGTATCATATTGCATATGATTGTGATGTGGCTGTGTCATATAATGCTTTTGCATAAAGAGCGACTTCAGACACAGTAATGCAAGTAGAAGTGCAGCGTTGTTCTATGTTAAGCTTTATTTGAGCGTTTCAAATGAATTATATCTGGTTTGTGTCATGTCGGCTGTGGCTTTTGGCTGTAATGGCTAGTTATTTTATCTCCGGCATCATGACACCTGCTGTACATCACATCTATTAAGTGTTTTATGTGTAAATAACTAGGCACCATGACCAAGATCAATGAAGTCGTAAAACACAGACACGCGTAACGTTGATTAATGGAAATTTCAAAACAATATAATGCCGTGGGAAGAGTTCCACATTATAGTTATAATCCGAGCGGGTGTGTCAATGATGTGGCTTTGAACTGGCTAAGGATTTGGTCGGCTAATCATGCAGAGTGCCTCCGTATATTGACGTAACTATATCAAGTTCACGACTCCTTATGTTGACGCAATAATACGTTAGAACAGCCTTTGATACAAATACCAGCTCTAGATATGTACAATAAGCGATTCAGGGTGGTATATGATGCACATAAGGCACCCAGCGTCTATTTAGACTGTATTCTGAGCATCAAGTCGTATCCACGCATAACAAAGCACGTCTCGGGCTAATTAGGAAGCTAAACCGCTAATACTTATATTTCGCTTTACAAAAGTGGCTTATAAATGACACTGAAATGTATAGTACATGGTCTAAATAACTGAATTAATGAAACATTGATTTGGTTGTGCGTACACATCAACTAGCAAAGTCAACAGTGGTGATACTCACAATTATTGAACATGGCTGCTAAGATTGGTTCTATAAGGACCTTCACCTAGCGAAACGATATTGTGAGTCTACAACTAAAGTAAGCGAGTGACAATGATCATAGATGAATTGTAATTAAATCACTTAACTCTAATGTGAGTTATTAAGGTATGCGTGTTTTTGTCACAGTGGTATTAAAACGACAACCATTAATAGACATTCGTAACTGTTTGCCAACTTGTAATTAATAATTGTGTCATAATTAGGGTAATCAGCGTCGTTCTTTTGATAATTACGTTAATGCCACATTGCACTGGTGTAGCCGTTAGGATGGCACTTACGTATTACATGTTGAAACGCGCTGTAATGGAAAAACGCTGCATTTAATACGCTAGTTGTCAACAGTCAATTATGTCAACTATTAAGGCAATATTAAGGATTTCGCAGAGGTGCAATGTCAATGTGAAATGCTCCACGCTTCCCAATTAGACAAAGAGCATGTCGAAATGACCAGACCAATGTTCATCTGCTGTAGATCGCTGAGCAATCGGACCATTGTTCGTTGGTCATGATGGCATTTTAAACCTGTAGTGGACTCAACGTATAATGGTCTCTATGATACCTACCCTAATCAGGGAGCGGGATAAAAGTAGCGAATTATAATCCGCACCGATATTACTCGAGGGATGTTCGTCAAGACATAATAATATGGAAGTGAGGATGACATTATAATTGATCGAATAGTGGCAATGAATTATCCCAGCAGATGTATCATAATTATTAGAAAGAGAATGTGTTGGGAAGCCACCAGATTAATAAATAAGCATTATAAAACGTAATTCTTCATGCTGAGAGCGTTTTGCTGACATACGAAGCCAAATTATCGACCGAATAATTGACTTATCAATGCAATATGTTGAATTGCTGGAAGCATCAAACACTTACTTTCTAATGGAGGAAAATATATGTTACGTACATAAGCCGTTATATTACAGGGGTTTAACTCTAAAGGGTAATGAGCTCAATTAGTTTTCGCCCAATTAAGTATAGAATTTTAATTGGTTCTTATTTGAAATTCTCATAGCGTATGATGGGGTGACGTTATTATCATGATCTATTTTAACACCATAATTTTACATGGCCACGCAATGATGGTTCACTGTCTAAACTTTTATCGCCCATAATCGGACACGAAGACAGTTATTTGGTCGTTAACGCCACGACGCAGGCAAGCAGCATTCTTATCATTGGGTCACAAACATTTACGTTAATAACCGAAAACAGATTGGTTATTTTACAATGATTGCGAACGGTATGATTCTCTAAAGAAATAATCTGACATTATCGCATGGCAAAGTAAAGTTTATGGGATATTTAATGCCAACACAGCAATATTAAGAGGTACATAATAAATTTAGACAAATAGGAAACTGTCGAGATGGAGATGGATCACGCTGAGCTTATCAATCATTAATGCAATTTATTTGGCGGTTTCCCCCCTAGCACGCATCCCTGTATTTTGTGGTCAATAATGTCCTGAGAATGTTATAAAACGATATTAGAACATAATCTGCGTGATGGATCATGGACACCTGGATAACAGGGCGATGAGCCGCACGACTGCTAAACAATTGGCATTTGATAAGCTTAAGTACAGCGCAACCACAGATATGTTTATTTCCTATCCCTAATTCCTTGCAAGTTGAAAATTGGAAAACACACGCATTGTAGCCAACGCAGCTCCATATACATGGGTTATTTGACATCGTGTTTTACCCTTGGAACATTTCAGGTTGGCCAAATAAATATCAGTTAATATTATCATATATATTATTTACATGCTGTCGCCTCCTATCTGTCCAGACAGAGTTAGGGGTGAGATAAGGTGAAATTCATATTCGGGTCTTGGCGTAGACCTGGTCAGGATTAAGGAATGGTCGTAATGGAGATCATATAAGGATATTGCACTATCTACTGATGCGATGCTTCGAGTAATCTTACCAAATATACATTTACAAATTAGAGTTCACAAGAGTTATCTAACTTGTGCAATGCTTTTCACTCCGCAGCTATTACTAATGCCTATTGCGCAACGCTATGATCAATCAGCTCGCATATACAATTGATCAATAATTTGCCATAACCACAACAAACGCTAGTGCATGAATATTACAGTTTGCTTTAAACGAATCTAATTGCCTTTATCCTTTGCCGACCATAAGGTAGGAGGATTAAATCGCCGTTGTTGTTTGCGTTTAAGGCCACACAGCTGAAGGGAGTAACTGTTTTACTACCCTGCTGTGTATCTACGATGATACGCACACACACACACACACACACACACACACACACACACACACACACACACACACACACACACACACACACACACACACACACACACACACACACACACACACACACACACACACACACACACACATATATATATATATATATATATATATATATATATATATATATATATATATATATATATATATATATATATATATATACATATATATATATATATATATATATATAGTATATGGTTGGTCAAAAATATAAATGACAGGCATAAATTCACTGCTTTAGTGTAACTTTGGATTTTGTTCAACCAGTCAGTTCATATATATCGGCATAGGGTAGTTAATATAAACTTTTTTTGCTAATTTTAAAGGAATACAATAATTTGGGTCGTCAATGTTCCATTTCTGGCTCTTATTTTTCATATCAATGCTTTCTTTTTCAAAACATACATATCGCATTTTCCAGACTGAAACTAAATTAATATGTATTCAATACCCATATAGATCGGTTAAGAGATTTCGGGCGGAATATACGAGCTGTTATTCTACAACAGTTGTTAAGTATACATTAGATTGTTAATACGATCCGGTAGACTGCGGTCGGGCTATGCTATTGCGTAGCGACTACATACAAAGTTAATTTATTCCGCAGAGTGATCACTCATTGCAATATATCACTTGGGTTACTTGTCGGCATACGGGTACAATGTATGCAGGTAGTTTGTTTTGGCATATCGCATTCCGCTGATATTGCCAACGCATTGCATTTTGCCAAAAAATTCTTTAAAATGGACTATATCACCTGCTATAGTGATAAATTAGCCACCATTGGCATGAAGGCAAAAAACGAAATCAGATATATAATAGCAGGGGAATAGTAGTTACGGTTGTAACAGGCCAACATCTACATCTGGAGACCGTATTGAAACATTTGGCAACTTACGAGCCTCGGTGTTCACCAAAAGCGACGGAGGTAACTATGATAGAAATATATTTGCTAACAAACTATATCTCAATGCCATGACACCTTCTTGAATTCCTTGTTCGTATGATACGCTTCGGTGGTTTAGTCCTGAAAAATTCACGAATGGTAATCTATTTAATAGGGTCACAACACGTTCGGAAAGTGCCACATGTTCGTAATTTAGCCATAATTTGTATCATTGTGCAACAAAGTTTTATTTTCCAGGCCAGAGATATTTATCAAGGAAATAACTATATTATGATGGCTTGAGAGCGTTCAATTTTTACCAAGATGATTTGAATCAAATATAACATATGCAATAAGAAACTACAATCAGTTATAATTCGACGATACTTGATTATTTAAATATCACACGAAAACTATAGAAATACCCGCTGCTCCCACAATATTTTTGTGTTTTGGCAGATGCATAGGATTGCTAATTGAACTAATGATTGTGTCTAAGATAATCAAAACAATATAAGAGCATTGCGTCGAGACCAAATATGGAAGGTATTGTTCCTCTCAATTTATCCAGGAGATTTGTTGTCACCATTTAATGACACGACCAATATATAATGATATAATACGTCGTTTTGAAGCATACCAGAAAATATCGGCTATGTGCGACATACATAACTGTTTCGCATCGACCCTAAGGAAGTGGGCTTTTCTGCAATGAAAACGACTGCATTATCATGCTCAAGTAGCATGGTATTTTACAGCCGATCAATTCATATGTTGATGGTTGCGAAGGTTATCACCATCATTAGGGGCATTTGTTTGCTTACGACCCCATCTTATTCGCTTGATAGGGCATAAGGGGCTTCTCCTTAGAGATGAGTGAACTGAAATCCCCAGATGGCTGGTTTTCGGTTACCTATTTATTAATTCAGCATCGGTAAACCTTTTCCCTGCCACCTAAGTAGCCACACCGAAATGTGTACTCTGCATGACACACTAGCTGCCTGGCCTTTAGTTCGCTCATATCATACCAAATTATATTATATAAGGCATGCATGCGTCTTAGATACCGATATATACTGTTCCAAGGACATGGTGGCAATATTAAGGCGTTCTGGATGAACTTGGTTATGCTGATCTTACTTAAGTAAATGCCTTTGATCTACCCCAGGGATACTCTATAGCGGGTTTGCACAATACACATCGTCAAATTTCGGGTGGAAAGTCACAGCAATGCAACATTACTAATCACTATTTCCTCATCTATGCTGCTAGGCTGTAGAAATGAAAGAAGGGGTATGATATATCGAAAGCGATGTCATTGCAAGGTCAACAATAATTCTGATTCTCACGATTCCTTGGGGTCCACAGCCTACTTCCAGTTAGTTACGACTTTCGGTCTGCCTGACGAGCTTTTGTAAGGTTCTTGCAGATGGCTCATTAAATAACGACTATGGTAATGATGCAAATCCGAACCGTTTACATGGATACTTTGCTTAAGTTTACAAGCAAATGGTGTGATATTTGACGAGTTGAATTTCTGTCTTGGTTATGTTGCATATGATTGCATCGATGCGATTGTAAATGCTGGTGTATGCTAGTACGCTAAGTAGTCCATTTCAGTGGAGCTCTTTTCAATGCAACAGCAGCTATGTTGAGCAAAATAAGAACCACACAGTACGCTAAAATAAATAGTCCATTTCAACACACGTGGGCAGCTCTTTTCAATGCTTGGTAACATCGAAATTGGTGAGTTGACAAACATGCATTCTCTGCTGCATAGAGTTGAGCCATTGATCTTAAAATGTAGTAAATAAGAACATCGGCGACACAAGAAGCAAAAATACCTTTATGTTGATCTACATAAGGTCACCTCTCAAGACGGTTATACCAATAAATAATAACTGCGAATATGACGTGCAATGCTTGTATAACGTCGTGCCAGTCGTCTACGCAGCATGTGAATACTTGAGAGGTCGACTTAGTTTTATAGAGTACCCTGATAATTGCTGATTACGATCATTGCAGGCTGTTATTATACATCTGCGCAAAGCTCAACATATGATAAGGTCGCCCAAGCTGACAGACTTTTGGCGGAAAATTTGGGGCAATGCGTCGTTCACTACGTCATGGTAATGAATTATACATAAACCCATAATAGGAGGTGACCGTCGGTTAATATACACCATATAATAGCACTGTTTTATCTTCGTGGGTGCAAGGACACATGTGAAAAGCCAGCACAGACAATAACATTATGATCGGTTATCAACACAAACCGCTCGCGAATAAGAAGCGTGTTTTATACCCTATCGTTTAAGTCAGATTCAGCAAAGAAGCAGCATAGAGTGCAGTGCCTAAAGTTGCGGAGTAACCACACTGTGAAAAAGCTGACCCTAAAGCGTAGTATACTGGTTATTTGCACAAAAGCACATGCTATGTCCTTTAGTTTGGAAGGATGGTTTTAATACTACAGTATTGACCAACATCGCGGAGCTATATTGATAGTCTTGCTAGACAACAAAAAAAGATTGACGGCGCTAAAATAAAAGCTGGTGGTGGATTGTCTCGGAAAACTTATTTTGGTTTTTTCATTGCAATGAAATAGATTAATTTTACTTATTTATTTTGCATGATCTTAGAAGTGCTGCATAAGATGTCATATCATGATATGCGTCCGTTTGCTCGGAATATATTCTTTATAGTGAACGTGAGTAGTTATAATCAATCATCAATTATTTATATATCCGCAATCTTTAAAATACACCACGCCAGGGTTGCATTATGGAACGAATCACTATCTACCACACTCCAGAAACATCAAGAGCAACATTAATAACGCACGTGATGCTTAACGAACCATACGTAATTATGGTATTATTTCCGACTTTATTCGACCTAACCAGACTTGCCGGTGATATCCTAGATTCCGGATCAGCTAAAAACGTGGGAGAACATTGCGTAATCTGATGAAATATTATATTTCATTTTCGTCGATTTCTCCCTAGATCGTCGATCAATAGCACATGACCCTAGATATTAAACTGATGGGCGCCAAACGTATGAGCACATGCCGCTAAAAATAGCACTCTGTTTTAACCGCAATTAAACTTATGGGCGGTACAATATTATGAGCAGATATGTCATTCTGCCAAAATAAAAGCTGCTCTCGCGATGCGTAAGTGCATTAGCAATTATTAAAAGATTGTATGGTGGTATGTATGTATGTTTTATGCAAATATTTACCAGTGTAGTGCATTCATATGTATATTACAATGTATGTATGTATGTATGTATGTATGTATGTATGTATGTATGTATGTATGTATGTATGTATGTATGTATGTATGTATGTATGTATGTATGTATGTATGTATGTGTATGTATGTATACGTACGTACGTATGTATGTATGTATGTATGTATGTATGTATGTATGTATGTATGTATGTATGTATGTATGTATGTATGTATGTATGTATGTATGTATGTATGTATGTATGTATGTATGTATGTATGTATGTATGTATGTATGTATGTATGTATGTATGTATGTATGTATGTATGTATGTATGTATGTATGTATGTATGTATGTATGTATGTATGTATGTATGTATGTATGTATGTATGTATGTATGTATGTATGTATGTATGTATGTATGTATGTATGTGTATGTATGTATGTATGTATGTATGTATGTATGTATGTAATGAACGTATGTATGTATGTATGTATGTATGTATGTATGTATGTTTGTATGTATGTATGTATGTATGTATGTATTTATGTATGTATGTATGTATGTACGTATTTATGTATGTGTGTACGTATGTATGTATATTTGCATATATGTATATATGTATGCATGTATGCATGTATATATGTATGTATGGGTTCATGTTACAGACATGGAATTAAAAATTATTGAAAGTATTGCAAATAACCTTGCAGTAAATTATCCCGGCAACTATAATAAGTTATCCGTAGGGACTATGTTCCGGGGAGCTATCAGATGAATAAATGAGCAGTATAGAATTAAATAATATCTGCATGTGATCGGGTTTTCTAATTTTTTATGAGGAACGGAATGCGTTTTTTTTGACGTACCAAACTGATTGCATCGGATTTTATTCATGCCTAAATTAGAGCAAAGTGACGTCATAATCACTCACTATGTAAGGAAGACATAAACCGTTATATTATTGGCGTTTTAATGTAAAAGGAACTAAGCAATTTGTTAAATTAAGTGTGGTATCTTTCATTATACATTTTCAATTGGTTATCATTCATGATGAGGTGAGGTGACGGTACCGTTCTGGCGTTTTTTTACTAGTCCATAGGATCCACGGACAGCGACAAGTTTGCTCAGTCCATCCAATGATATACACACAGTTATTCTGAAAAAACCATCCCACAAAACTGTGGTCCATACTTGTCGGATTTACCATTACTATCGCCCATCATTGAACTTACTTAAACAGGTCCATCATTATTCTAGTTATTGGGATTATAGATCTGCATGATCTTAAACTTAATAGAGTATAATTGAACAGTTGGTTTCCTCTGATGCTTTACCAGTCCACAAAGAAAGTACAGGCAAGCCCTTCTCTGCAGCAATCAAATACTAGAATACAGTACATCAACAATACTTCAATCAGAGTTCATCTCAGCAGTTTGAACACTTTAGCCAGCTCATCTTTTGCCTCTGCGATCATACTCGTTGTTGCAGCGTCGGTTTTGATAAAAGTTCATGTTAAAGGAACGTAAGTTTTCTTAAAGTCCACAAATGTGACATACCACAAGCGCAGCACACATCTTTGAGCCACCAACGTTTGCATTGGTAACCTTAAATTTTAAGGCTGAATGGTTGAGGATGATTGCTCATGGTATGAATTGTCAAGATGTAAATCTGTCACCATTCGCTTTTTATGCCAACTTAGCAAGGTCAAGCAGTGGATATTGAATCAAGACAATTAGGGCTCCGTCGAGTTGGCGATAGATCACAACGAGGAGATCAATCATTAAGGCAATTTATTCTGCCACGCTCCCTTTATGCACGCATCTATATAGTTTGCGGTCAAAAAGGATCGGGGATTGCGATAAAACGATGTCGGAACATAATCAGTCGTTTAACGTGGACGCCCCAGATAAATGTACAATTACCGACAAGGCTGTCGCAGAACAAATTGGCATTCGTTCAACTTCAGTACCAAACATCTGCAGTTAATATCTTTGGTAGGCTGTATGCGTGCATTTTCATCTTCTTTCCACGTTGAAAATGTGTCTACTTATGCCAGTTTCACGGTCAGTCATAAACTGAACACCACAGTTTCAAGCATCAAGGCCTTAACAGCTCACCGCAACCCCCTGATCGTTCACCATCATATTTCACCCGTTAAAAGTCTACAAGCTCAGGATAGCCGGAATGGTATAAGACAACGTCGCTTGCTTAAGTTCATTAAAATATTTCTTATGGCAGTCACATTCTGGCAGAAAAGAGAGACGCAAACGTGCTTGTTTATTACTTAAAGTAATTGAGGGTCATTCGCTAGGTTTCCTGTTCATTGTACACTACTCAATGGGTTTTGTTCATCCATTCAGATCATGTTCTCGTGTTATCACATTCCACAATCATCGTCAACCACATATACAAGCAGGAGAAGCGCCTGATGAACGGGAATAGTGATAGATAGACTCGGCAGGATCCATCTTCTTCTCCACGGTTTTCTTTTGATCAGGATGCAATATACACTCTTTATATTCCTGACTTGGTATAAATTTCAATCAATCAGCTGAAAACATCACTTTGCTCATTTATCTAGCAAACAGCAGGCCAGCTAGGCAGGTTTTAACGAGATAATGTGGCCTTAAGAACGGTACTAAGGTTATGGTGCCCAAAAGATGTGAAACTGTGATTGTAGCATGAAAAATATGAAAATGCTGAAACAATGCACTTAAGTTGCATATTCTACAACATCTATCTATTGATTTCAATTGGCACCTATCGCGCTGTAAAATATCAAGGTACACAACCCGACATCTAGTAATCAATTTGGCATCACTTAGCAAATTACAACGGTTGCACTGATTGTCGCATTTCCTTATTAACAATAGGCGATGTATACTTGACTCTTGGTGTTTAATTGAGGTTTTGAGAATAACGTTTTTGCAATTGACTTAAATCATCCATACTGCGCCTATATACGAAGCTTTAGTGCGAATTATAATAAATTGCCCCCTATATCCAGTTTTGTTCCCATGTTCCTCTTTCTAGATGTATAAGTTCGTCATCACGTGAAAATATCATCGCAAAACGCTTACTTATTTTAAGCAATTTTTCTTTGAACAAAGTGATCAGTCGATTGACGATTACATATGTACGCTCATTGAATGTTCTATACACTCAAGTTGCATGCCATCAATCAATTCACTTGCGCTTCCCCAGCCTCCCATATGAAGTGTTGTATATGGATCAATTGTGACCAAGTTAGCTATAATGCTTTGCGTTTAACCGTTTAGAATATAATTTCGTGTCGCCAATTTGAGATTGTCGGTATGTAATCCATCTGAGATCAGTGTGGTCAGTCAGACATACCCTTGGTGTTGATTCGCTACCTGACAAATTTTGTGATCATATCACAATACATGTAAACCATTAGATGGATAGTGGCTTCGTATGTTTGAGCTATTCTAAAGAATAACTGTAGTGGTATTAAGTTGAACACTGGGTGATTATACATGTCACTTATATAGACTTATCTGCACAGCAATGACTTACCCAACACCATTCTTGCAGTGTTCGGCCATTTTAAGATTTATTTGAGCGTCTCCAATTAAATTGGGTCTGCATCGCGTTTATAATAGCGGTTGGCTGTATTTGCTGAATGGGTAAACTATTCTACGGCATCGTGACACCTTCGACAGAGGTGAACTGTGGATGCTCTAGACTAAAGCTAATCGAATACAAATTGTTTCTCAGTCAGCCTTGCATGGTCATTGTACATTTATCCAGGTGTCCATGATTAAGAGTGGTATGTGAAATTGGCTTAGCACCATGACCAGAGCAATTTGGTCGCTGATGGTTGCCAAAATATCGCCATCATGAGCACCAAAGCAGTCAGTCTATGAAAACAGACATTCATTTATGTCGAGCAGCGCATAATGTACAGGGGGCTATTCGGAGCATCAAGTCATATTTAAGTTCAACAAAGCAAGTTTAGTGCTAATAAGGAAGTTGAATCATGTACATAACTCATCTTTAGCTTGACATAGATGGCTTTTATAAATGAAACGTAAATGTATAATGGTCTAAATTACCAAGCTTACCTAGCTCGACATTTATGTTATTCGCAATAACTGAACATCGCTGCTAAAGTTGTTGCTACGAGAGCCTTCATATAACAAAATAATATGGTAAGTTACCTACTAAGCATCCGAGTGACGATGATCATACATTAATTGCAACTACTTTATTCCAAACCCTATGTAAGTTATAAGAGTGTGCGTTTGTTGACAGCGGTATATGAGAGAAAAACCATTATGAGGCATGCGTTATTGCTCGCAAACTCGTAATTCACCATTGTGTCCTAGCTAGGGTAATCAGCGTCGTTTAGTTCAATTATACCACATGAATAAATTCGTTTATGTTACATCGTACTGGTTGGTGTAGCCGTTAGAATGGCACACAAGTATCAACACGGTGAACCGGGCTGTAATTCGTTGAAATGGAATTACGCTGAATTTAATGCGCTTGTCGTTAACAATCATCATTGATAACTATGAATGCAATATGGAGGGTTAGGCAGGATTCCCGAGCAATGTGAAATGCCATATATTTCTACATAAGACAAAGAGCCTGCCAAGATGACCTGACAATATTTTATTTTATGTAGATCGCAAAGCAAGAGCACCATTTTTCGGTGGTCATAATGCGATTTTAAACATGGATTCTACTTATGATGATCTCTATGATACCTACCTTAATCATCATTATGGTTAGGAGGGGCGGGACAAGAATGGTTTAACATCGCACATCAACGCATGAAAGACACCATAGAGCCTTGGTGACTTACAGCATATTTTATAGAGAAACCTAGCATAAGCACTATGATATAAAATGACTAAATGTGTATGTGTGAGTTCGTTGAGTAGCGTTACTCGTGTTCTAAACCAGCGCGCACATTACGTCTAACAGCCATCCACTCAGTACTGAAATCACGCTGACGTCAAGTTCTTGATCAGTTGCGATGATATCATATCAATTAAGATTTTTATCATGTACATGATCAATTTGAAAAGTATACTCTGGCTTGAAAACGCCCATAATAAGACACGACTTAATCATTAGGCATTAGACGAAGGCATTAGTTACCTGGCCAGTTACGGCAACACGCAGGCAAGCGTCGGGTCGTCAAACAATCATACTTTGTGCAGCGTTTCAGCTTATGCAAATATAAGTGTCAGAGCAGCATTCACTCCATTGTGTAATAAACATTTACGTGGGTAGCCTAAAACGGGTTGGCTGTTTAATGATGATTGCGCGTAGCACGAGTCTTCACAAAAACAATCTGACATTATCGCTCGGCAAAGTAAATTTGTCGGGATATTTATTGAATTACATGCCAACTTAGTAATATGAAGCAGTAGAAAATAAAGTTAGACGAAAAGAAAACCATCGAGGTGGTGATGGATCAGGTGGGGTCGATAAATCATTACTGCAATTATTTTGAAGCTATCCCCCTAAGCACGTCTGTCCGTAGTTTGTAAAAGATGATAAACTGGGAATGTTATAAAACGATGAGAGAACATAATATGAGTGATGGATCATATGACACCTGGATAAGTGTGCAATGAGCAGCAAGGCTGGCTGAGAAACAATTGGTATTCTATAAGCTTTAGTCTAGATCATCCACAGTTCATCTCTTTCGAAAGCTGCGTATAGGAATGTCCATTTTCTATCCCTCGGCAGTTTCCTAGCCAATTGAAATTTGTTGTGCGCATTATCTGTAGCAAACACAGCGCCATGTTGTACCCTGGTCATCCGACGTTGTGTTTAATCCTTTGACAATGTCCATTGTTGTTATTACAATTGTCATTGGCTTGTTGTCGCATCCATATGGTTCCAAACTGACCTCTCTGGTAGCACAATGTAAACGATTGGATACGGTGTGTCAAGGACCCATGTGAAGAATCCATTAAGCATGATGCTATCGTAACATATTTTGATTTGTCTCATCACTTTTATTTCAGCTACGAACTTCAACATATCAAAACAAATAACTGGTAATTACCTGTAACCAGATATTGTGGTAGCAAATCAACATCTCCTCAATATGCCAACATGCACTGGCCAATCAAAATGTGCTGATGACATGCACATAAGCAGTATGAATGGTCTTGTTTTTGACATGATGGATGAAAGCTTTTCATCAGAAATATTTTGAGCCCAATTTTACAATGGATTATTATTTGACGTCATACGCATCCATAAGCCGGTACGTTCCATTATTACAGATGTGGTCAACAAGACTTAAATAAGTAGAAGGCAATCTTCAGCATATTTTATAGAGAAACCTAGCATAAGCACTACAATGTAAATTGACCATATGTCCATTTTTGAGTTCGTTGATTAAATGCGTCATGCACGGAAACATTTAAGGATAAAATATTGCTGCAAAGGCCGTATGACCACCACGCTTCTTGATTCACTTGGCTGCTGCTATTAGCGTTACTCGTGTTCTAAACCAGCGCGTATATCACATTACGGCTAACAGCCATCCACACAGTACTGAAATCACACTGACATCAAGTTCTTGATTAGTTGCGATGAGATTATATCAATTAGATGATAGCGCAAAGCATTTTATACAGCACGTTTTTTAAAGTTTTTTATTATGATCATGATCCATTTGAATAGTATACTCTCGCATGAGAACGCCCATAATAAGACACGACTTAATCATTAGGCATAAGACGAAGGCATTATTTACCTGGCCGTTTACATCAACACGCAGGCAAGCGTCGGGTCGTCAAACAATCATACTTTGTGCATTGTTTCAACGTATGCAAATATGAGAAAGCGTCAGAGCAGCATTCACTGCATCGTGTACTAAACATTTACGTGGGTAGCCTAAAACGGTTTGGCTATTTAATAATGATTGTGCGCAGCATGAATGTCCATAAGAACAATCTGACATTATCGCTCGGCAAAGTAAATTTGTCGGGATATTTATTGAATTAAATGCCAACTTAATATTATGAAGCAGTAGATAATAAAGTTAGACGAAAAGAAAACCATCGAGGTGGTGATGGATCAGGTGGGGTCTATAAATCATTTCTGCAACTATTTTGCAGCTATCCCCCTAAGTACGTATGCCAGTAGTTTGTAATCGATGATAACCTGGGAATGTTATAAAACGATGAGAGAACATAATATGATTGATGTATCATGGACACCTAGATCCATGTACAATGAGCAGCAAGACTAGCTGAGAAACAATTGGTATTCAGTAAGCTTTAGTCTAAGGCATCCACAGTTCACGCCTTTCGAAAGCTGCGTATAGGAATGTCAATTTACTATCCCTCGGCATTTTCCTAGCAAATTGAAATTTGGTGTGCGCATTATCTGTAGCCAACACAGTTGTTCCGTGTTGTACCCTGGTCATCAGCTACGAACTTTAACATATCAAAACCAATTACTGGTAATTACCTGTTACCAGATATTGTGGTAGTATGAATAGTCTCGTTTTCGACATTATTGATGAAAGCTTTTCATCAGAAATATTTTGAGCCCAATTTTACAATGGATTATTATTTGACGTCTTACGCATGTATAAGCCGTTAAGCTCCATTATGACAGATGTGGTCAACACGACGTAAATAAGTAGAAGGCAATATTACTGAAGCACATGGTTTAGGCTTTTGCAAAATTTATCTGATGATAATGGTATTTTTTGTCAGTCAAACAATATATTTTAATATACAGATTAATGATATTTCAATGTCGCTTAAGCTATCACTAAATAGAAGTTCAACGCTCATTCCTATTTAATCCAGTGCATAACCCGCAAACAAAAATGGCAGAGGGATAGGATGCTACTTGTTTAAAATGCGTTGTAAGATTGATATCGCTTTTATTAAACAACATTTCAGAGATCCCAGAATCACTGCGAAACAGAAGCAATACCAATCGCACATTTATAATTAAATGATGGGATAATGCAGTCAAACTACCATGTCGTGGTTCATATCCTTAAAGGAACGTTCCTGCGATAGCGTCAATAGCCAGACGGAACAAGTTCAGCTCGGTCAACATCAACATTAAATATACTGTTCTTGCTGAAAGTATGCCTTGCTAATAATACGCATATATATATGCACACTAAAGTATTGATGTTGGCATAAGACTCTATTACGTTATTAATGGTACTTTCGCTTTTATATTCGGCCGGGTAACTTATGAACAGTTAATTCCTTTTACATTACATAATAGCACGCCAGTAGAGGGCTTAACTCAAACAGTAGATGCTATGCTTGCGTCAATAATCATGAGTAATTCGTGTGGCCGCTTGAAGGAGGTCGTAATCATACACCGGGAACGCTTGTTGTGCGATGACTTCGCGTCGACATGCATATCTCATCGCGGAGGCTTGGCGCTATGAGTTTAGTGATATATGGTCAACCGCTACGGCTGCGGCAGATGTCGCTTAAGGTTAGCTTATTTTATAATGTTTATGGAAGACCCGAGGTACTCCTCCGACTTAATTGCTAAATAATGAGCTAACTGGTCTTATTGTGAGTTGGTGGGACTGGCCTAGATAATGCATGCGATTCAATGAATTGCTCGCGTTTCACTATTCAAAGAGCACACAATGAAGCAAAACTACCTTGGCTGTCTCAGGTTTTACTTGGTTAAGTCAAATTAACGATCGCAGCTCAACTTGCGTCGTTAGAGCTAAGAAACATAAACTCTATTTGAAGCATGTAATATGCAAATGAAAGAAAATAGAAATGTTCCTGAAGCACATGGTAATGATGGATAAATCATCGATTAATTCGTTGAGAATTTTGCATCGACATCAGTGAAAATTTCGGAATTGATTCGTTGTTCTAATGGTTGCTCAGTGAGCATGTTGTTTGAAGTAAGCTATATTATTCGTTACCACTGCAACTGTCAGCATCAGAGCTTTGAAATGTGCATTACAAACTCATGTTCCAAATAATATTTGAGAATCGTAATCATTCATATTAAGCTTTACTGTTGGTAGCGACATTTAACTTGAAGCAATCGAAGGTTCAATGACACTATCTTTGGACAGTGAACACGTCACATCTATTATGTGGTCCTATTATACATCAATACACAAGGCGCCGACCTACAAAACACTGTCGACTCTCTGAATTATATAACGTATGGCACAATCACTTGAGTCTTCTTAAACTAATAAGTCCTCCGACACCATATTGCGTTGCGCTAAGCCCTAATTTTTTCCCATGATTGTTGAAATGAGTTCAAATGTACAACCCAATCGATGGCCGAATGAATTCGTTTAACCTTATCTCGTAACTGCCGACATGTTACGCGTTTCATCATATGTACGTAAGTTAATCGTTTATATCTCATTAATATATGCAGGTCATCGAAGTGGTCATTGGAGTAAACATTACTATTAGTCATGCCATTTCCCCAGCAGGGCTGTATCAAGGGAACCTCATAAATGAGCATAATATTGCTACCATACACAAGTGAACAGAAATATCCATTTACAAGTGCACCAAGCTGAACTGTGAATGATAATGCTACAGCTCGCTCACATGGGCGGATACTGGCAGAGAGGAGACTGACCCTGCCACATTGCTTGACAACATGTTTGTTTGGTTTTGATCTGACCGATTGTAACTTGTTGTTGCCTAATATTTGCGGGAGATATAACACGTAATTGAAATGCATATCTAATTGCTGGTGGTTCTTTGTAGTAGGTTTGGCCTATGTGCAGTTAGTCAGCGCTGTGTTTGCAACTATTTGGTGTGCATTACTTCGAAAAGTTTATGTTTTTCCCGAGCCGGCTTACCCAGTTGATGAAATAGTGTTTGTTAAGATCAAATTGTTTTAATCTATGTTTTTCCCTCCTTTCCGTATGTATTTGTTAAATGCTCTTAAAAAATACCAAGATGACCGGTTTAGTACTTTGCTTAGTCGTAAACACAATCACCATCTATATTTATGTGCTTTAATACTGACGAGTTTCAGGCGATCAGTGTTGAAAGTAATTATTTAGTTCGGCTCAAGATAATGCTTCATATTCCTATCGTCTGTGGAAAACTGTATTTTCGATAACTTTCCAAGTTTACCGTTGATATTTTCGCCCGAAATACAAGCCTGGAGAGCGGTTTCCCAGAGTGCCCCTGCAACCTCCGGTTCATATTTCCGACTCTCTGCATTTGTCAGTGAAATTCGTGTTAGCTGAAATCTATAGAAATCTACCCAATCACCCATCATCTGACTGTGTACCGAACGAATAATTATGTAAGTATTTTCATAAAATGTATTTGACATTGTTGTATCTTTTTTGATGGTCCCAAAACTTCGCTTTTCGGTTCACCAACACAAAATGAGCGAAAATACGATGTTCTGTAGCCGAAGAAATGGCGGTAAGAACATAGGCAATAACTTAAGTTCATCGTTCCCATCGCCTTTTCGTAATTTTCTTCTTGATTCGGTGTGGTATTTTCGCGATGGTGATTGTTTGTTGACTTTTTCATGTCAGTTAAGCCTTTTGCGTAGAAGGTTTTGTTCGTAACTTTGTGACTTGTTTTGTTATGTTCGACTAGGTCATGTCAACTAGGATCATTTATTGTTTGACATTTTACAATTAAACTGTCGATGCGCCTCACTTGGGAAATACGCATTTTTCTAAAATGATTGTAAGATTTACTCAGCCGGATGGCTGTACAATTAAGAGATTGGTAGAGATACGAAACAGGTATCCTTGGTGGTTTCATGTGGAGCTAATCCAGGGGTGGAAGTAAACACTCGCCTGCCCGCCAATGGCAGGTAAAACCAGGCTGTGTTTAGTGGCGGTACCTAATTCAGTCCAGCAAAGGTTCCTGCCAATAGGGCGTAAAATCAGGCTCGGGCAAGTGGCGGTACCCAATTTAGTCATCCGGCATGCGAATCGATTTTTCCCATAGCAAAACCTTGCCTCAGGATTTTTAGGGTTTTGACGCCATTTGAGTTAGGCTGCAGCCTAGCGTTTGCGCCTAACCTCATGAATAATTAATACAAATTGTAACAGACAGCGAATATGGAAGAATGATTACACCAAGACTGAGTTGTTATCTGATCCATAGCAAATAAAATCAACAGCTTTCAAAGTGCGAAACACCTCAATCGAGCCTTACGACGTGGATAAACGGTGCGTCACCGTTAAGCTTATGAACGTCGTCGCGTATGTCCGTCCTCAGTTAGCTCATATTCTACCCAGCTTAACATTGCAGCTATGTAAATTGGGTTACTTCCGGTAGAAGTTAGCTTCCCAGATGAGATAATATCCATCTAACGCTTGTCAATGTGTTACATTGTGGTCTGTTGTTTGTGTCTTTTTAGTTCTCGCAATGTCCTGCTGCGCTAATTGTGGAGAAGAGTGGCCCCCAGGAACTTACAGTAAGTTCAAGGTTCTGTCCTTGACTTCCCCATACACGGCGCGGAAGGCTTTTCCTCACTTACACACCTCAGCCAAACATCGTGTGTGCGAGTTGTGTAAGAAAGACCTTACCTTGAGAACCATTTGGAAGAGGAGGACAGGAAAACGTACCTGGCCAACTCACACCCCAAAGCGGGTCAAGAGATTGGTGCCTGACAGCACCCCAACAAAAGCTCCACCCTCAAAGCGGGCATCTCTTGAGTCTTGCCCTTTGTCAACTGAAGGTACCGCCTCTGAATCGACATCCGTAACAGTGGAAGCAACGATATCTGAAGTTTCCTTTAAGGAGCGAGCTAAGGCATATATTGACGCCAGTCTGTATGTCAGAGCATTCAGGGCCCTCATATCAAGCTCGACAGCTGCAAAGGCTGCTCTGCACACAGTAGCAGTGCAGGAAGTTAGGGGCGAGATGGCGCGGTCCAAGTCCAAGGGGACCAGCCCAATTTCATCACTAAAGTCTCCCGTCATCAAAGAGCGACTGGAGGCTTTTTCATGGAAGGCTATCCATGAGGAAGCAAGCCAGACCCTGCCTTTTCTGGTCAGAATTTTGGAAGTGGCATTGCCTTCAACCAAAATTCTGGCCAGACAGGTCACAAAGGGTCCCCAAAAGGAAAGAAGGCAAGTATCATTTCACCTCGTAATTAAGTCATATTTAAATTTTTAGTTAAATAAAGGGTGCTTAATAAACTAGAATAATAACAATGGCATTGCCCTTTTTTATGTTTCTTAGGAAAGAAGGCAAGTTTGAATTTATTTTATGATTTTTCCATGTACAGGTTCCTCACAGCCAGTGAGGCTCTCAACAAACGGGATGCTCGGCTGAGTTTGTTGTTGGGGATAATATTCTTCAGCAGAAATCCCAGGCAGTGTAGCTTCATACAAGCGATGCTGAGCATTGACTTTTGGCTGCAAGGGGCTTCTCATACCATTGTCCGCAGCCTGAACTTTCTCGGTGTGTCACAAGGTGTGGATGCCGCACGTAATCACATCGACAGCATCAGGGCCGGATATGATCAGAAGGTAGTGAGCTGGAGACTAGATGCAGAGGTATGTGTGCCATTGTAACTACTCGCCTTGCTCTAGCTTCCCCCACCCCCTCATGCTTCTTAAAGGGGAATATAGTATTGCAAACCATAGAGACATGAGGGATATGGCTCTTTCGCAGCTCCTAGAGGGGTGGACTTTGGTTTGGTGAGGAGGCAGAGTATTTTATAACATTTATGTAAAGCTGCTGTGAGTGTACTTAACACATGTTGTCTGGGTGGGGGGGGGGGGCAAGTTTATATATATATATATATATATATATATATATATATATATATATATATATATATATATATATATATATATATATATATATATATATATATATATATATATATATATATATATATATATATATATATATATATATATATATATATATATATATATATATATATATATATATATATATAATATCTAAACACCCTACTAATAGGTCAGAAATTATGTGCTCCATTTCTTTAATGTTACTACAAGCAAGCTATGGAAGCAAGACCCAGAGACGGCTCAGCTATGGTCCAGCACCAGCACCTCCACCAGCCGGGTACAGCCTTTGCTTTGATAATGTCCAGTTCCAGGCTCACCGGAAGCATCAGCAAAAAGGCGTCCACTCTGATTTCATCATTAGTTCCTCGGCCTACGCCACAAGTCCGTGCTGCTCCATCTGTTGTTGCCTCCTTATCAACAGGTACACCTTCAGCCGAGATGGACATTTCCGTGTTTCTGCCACAGGAATCAAATTTCGCAGTTCAGAGGGCTGATCTTGTGGTAGCTGTGAAGCGTACCCTCGTCCTTCACCTTGCCACCTTTGCCAGAAGCAAGAAGCGAATACCCTGGACAACGTCTCATGCCTATTCAGATGACATGATCCAGAAATCTGATATCATTAGTCTAGGTGTCATCCAGGGCAATCCGTCGTCGACACCTGAAACGATTGATGTTCTGGACAATCTGATGACGTATGTCCCAGTGGTAGGGAATAGGGCTTTGCCAGTTCCTTGCCATGGAGATGGTGGAACCGTGGACACCATCATCAAAGCCAAGCGGGGAAGAGTCTTGTCCTCTTCACCAAGCCACTCATTCCGTGCCTTGTTGGAAACACCTCAAGAATTCCACAAAGAGGGACTACTTATGCAGGTTGGTCACAATTGCTCATCTCCCATAAGTTTACAGTTAGCTGTTTGCAAAGCGGTCTCTTAAAGGGGATGCAGCTGACTCAGAAGCTCATGAGTAAAAGGTTTCCGTCAAGTGGGCGTTTGCACTTAAGGGGAGTTGTCCCATCGTCACAATCATCTTCATCAATTGTCGTTGCCATATCACCTCGTTGTTAAAAGTGACGTAAAACTTGTATATTACCATTACCGACTGTTTGCAGGATATCATGGACACCTTTTTCTCTCAAAAGAGTCGTGTGGATCGTGGCATTTTGTACAACATCAAGGAAATGTTCGGACACAAGTCTGCTCGAGCTCAGGTTATGAGCAACTTCCAGCATGTCTGGGACCTCCTTATGGTTAGATGATCCACAACATAGTTCGGGATAATTTCATAACAGTGTCAGAATGCCCATTTCATTTTGAAATATATGGAACATTCACAATTATGGTTTGAATTGTGACAGTTTGCCACTGAGTGTATGACAGTGCTGCTGGCCATGAAATTTTTGGGCATCGACGACCCTGACAGCATTCCAGATGATTTTCCGGAAGAGTTGGCCAAGCAGGACTCCTACCTCGACCGGTTGGCCATGAGTATAGTGGATCGTGTGTGGCAACAACCCTCGAAGGAGGACATTCACATGGCTGGCGAAATGTACCGGACACACCGCACCATGGCACACTTTTCCACTACAGACCCTTACCCATACTGCCACTGTCATGCTGGTAAGAATGTGGGAGCAAAAGAGGTTTCTAATTTCATTGTTAATTGATGTAGTAAAAAGCTGCAAGGAAAAATGACTGTTAACCGTTGCAAATCTCATCTGTGATTGAAATGTAATTGTTTTTGGCCACAGCATTGCTCCATGTGTTACAGAAAAGGATGATACTCACATACAGTGCTGTAACTCCACTTGCCGGCATGAATGGTTTCATCTTTCGTGTTTGGAACCTCCACTTGATGAGGCGCCTCCCCTGGATGAGGACTGGTATTGCAGCTCTGCCTGCCGTGATGCAGATGGCTACATCTTCTGCTCTTGCAAGAGTCGACTTTCTTTGGACATTAGCATGGTGCAATGTTTCAAAAAACAGGACTGTCAGCGCTACGAGTGGTACCACCCATCATGTCTGGGCAAAGAGAATGCAGATGAAAGTCCTGGTGAGTAAGATGATTAGGTAGTGTTTGGAGCATAACCTAAGGAACCAGATTCTTGGAAACAGAAAATGAGGATATGGGTAAAATGTCTAATATTTATGGTTGTTACAGAGCACTGGTGCTGCAGCTATCAGTGTGCCCTGGCCGAGCAGCAAGATGATGGTGTCCTGGAACACAGTCTGGCCTTGCTTTGGAAAGGCCTCAACCTTGCTGTACGTCGCAATGCAGTGCGTGAGGGGGACGGGGAGAGGATGTTGAAGTACTGGCGCCTTGACATAGTACAGTTCTGGGAGTCCAACCATCCTCGGTACTTACGTATCAGCCACACTTTCCTGGCATGTAAGTTGCTGTACTTTAGTTTGTTAGTGTTGATTAATTCGTTTATCTTCTACTGATTGGGCCTCAATGACATGCTGGTTATGTTACAGATACAGGTGGATTTCTCCATCCAGCTGTAGCGCACGAAATGATCTGGAATCGGACAGTAAATAGTGGAGGGAGGAAATCTGGCAATATTGGTCTGGACCAAATGAACGAATTCTTAAATAATGAATACAAAGGTGAATGCTCAAGAATGATCCCTTGCTTGTGCTAAATTAGCACATATTCATTATATGGGATGTATATTATCTCAATCTTGCAATATAATGCTATGCATATCGTTAACTGTGCAGATATGATAAGACATTGCCATGGACGCTACACTCCTACCCAAATACAGAGATGTAGCCAGATGATTGGGCCATTCAAGCGGGAACTGGTGCGGCTCTTCCAGATGTGTCCAGCCGAAGACCAGCTTCGAAAAACAACACCCAAATACAGAGAGGATGTGGCCAGTTTCCTCCTGGAGTACAAGGAGGACGCTCTGTTTGATTATTGCCCCCCTCGGAGTCACTCAGCCTTCCCGCACTACAAGCGTGCACCAGACCGGATGCGCAATCCTGTACGCTTGGGTGAAAGACTCAAAGAGCTGAGTCTACAGATGGACAATTATCGCACATTGAATGATTAAAAGTTCATCAATCTTGAGTTTGTGTGGTGTTGGAACAATATTTCCTACCATGCCATGTTTGGCTGATATTGACATGTCTTGTTTTTTAAGATGGTTCATTGTTATGATATTCTGCCTGTTAATATTTTTGATCCTCAGTACTGTTAGGGACTATAATTTACAAGCAATGTGACTCATTGAGTTTCCAGTATGGTCACATCTGATATAGGGCAAACTTTTGATGCATTTGCGTATGCCATTGTGTTCTATATTTAACTGTTTAAATTGTACTTTTTCACGTTTTGTTTTTACAATATGGTATTATAGATAAAGTTACATGAAAATTAGGGAGGTACCCTTGTTCGACAAGCTCTGCCCTATTTCTGATCTGTACAGTACTGTATTTGTATGATCAATTATATACATCACACTGTTTTATTTCATTATTGAATAGTAGTACATGTATTGTCATTAGGGAGGTATCCTTGTTTGACAAGCTCTGCCAACCGAAGATATGGCAATCCATGGGCACGCCATGTGGGTATAAACTAAGTTTGGGTTGGGATTGTTGGCATCATAAAGACTGACTGAATGAGGATGTACCATGTAATAACATAATTAAACTTAACTGAACTCATTTGACTTTATTTGTATGTAAGATGATGATGAAGGCTTCACTGGGTCACTTGATGAAATGATGACCATCATATCCTAAAAGATAAATGTATGCTCCCTTGCTGGTTGCAGCTGGGTAAGACCCAGGGAGAATGCCACCCTCGTTGGGTCTCATCGTTTCATCACTGTCAAAGTGTCGGGTGTCTTTTTCAAGATCCTACCAGCTTAGTGAATGTCCCTGTTGACCGCAGCCTTTTGTCCGAAGGACTTACTAATTTGTTCCCATTCCCCATGTTTTCGACACAACCTCAAACCCCCGACTTCCATTGTGTAACTAGCTATGTGTAACTGGCTAACACACCTGCCTGCGGGCAGGTAATCCAGTTTCGACTCCTGGTGGAAGTTAGTTTGGTGTGTCAGGACATAGCTCGCTTGCAAGACATCACGTGCCTTCTGTGCACTAATGGTCAAGTACTCCCAATCAACCCTTATACAATTTTTACATTAGTAGAAAATAAAATGGTTTGACATTTGAGCAACAACAAATTTATTAATTCAATTTAGCATCACCAAAGCTACAACAACCGGCACCGCCACAACAGCTGTCAATGTCGCTGTCAGTGACAGTGCCCACCTTCAGCGTACAAAGGATAGTCTTTCGTAGGCAGGTTGTACTGGCAAGGAAGCTGCGCATTGCTTCATCCGTCTTGGCGGTGGAATAAGCAGGCAGGTACAGATGTGCCATACCGGGCCGGCCGTCTCTCGCGCACCGCCCGACTTCCTGCCAGTACATCAGCATATTTTCAATGTGGTCCATTGGAGGGCCCCCAATGGACCACAAAGTCTATGTCTGGGATCTGAACGCCCATCCCAAAGGCGATAGTTGAAACTAGGCACCGGACCTTGGTGTCCGGCAGCGCAAAACGTTGTGGCACGGTCACTTGGGCCACTGGGTCGACCCGGGAATGATAATTTTCCACGAGTCGATTTTCAGGGGAGTTCGGACCTTCCCAGAATGAAGGGCCCAGCTCTTGAAAGAAAAACTCTGTCAGTGACCAGCACATGTCTATGCTCCTGCACACACAAATGTCTATTTGAACAATATTGTCGCAGCGGGTTAGCTGTATATAGTATTATATTACATAATAAGTGGTGTTCAAGTATCATCGCGGCTATATCCGCGTGGATTACCTGACAAAAATGAGAATTTTCGGGGCCTTGCTCCCCCGCTCCCGCAATCCGTCTACAATCCACCGTAGGTGAGTGGTTGGTTTGGCTTGGCCATGGTGGATGGCAAGGTGTATGTTGCTCCTGCACAGGTAAAGAATGGTTACTAATTAGCTATTACTTATGAATTCATAACTAGCGTAGAGAACGCCAAATTTTCGATCTTATTTGCAGTCAACCAACTAACACTTGATCCGCTATCATAACATAGATTATAGGTTTGCCTACCGGTTGGGCCCAGTGGATTCGTGCACATAATCTGTGATACAGAGGAGGCTAACTATTTGTGCCGTCATGGCACCGGTTACCGTGGCTGTTACCATTGCAACCGGGACCGATGACAGCACACTCCTCAGCTGCGCCACCTCTTGGTATTTGGGTCTGAAGGAGTCCCCCCTGGGACATATGTACCTGTTTGGTGAGACTTTCCCAACATGCAGTCATTTAAAATTAATGCTGTTGTAATATAAGGTTTAAGATTTGTATGGCTTGTGCTCTCTTCTAGGTTTGATGTTTCGACCACGGTAGATCTATGTCTTACCATTCGATCAAGCAATGGGCCTCATCCAGCGCCAGGACACAGATGGATTTACGCATATTCCCAAGAACACGTCGCCACTTGGGATGGACGATGGCCTCTGGGGTGGCGAGGAGAAGACTAAAGTGCCCTTGGTTGATTCCTGAAAAATAACTTTTAAGTATTAAAAAAGTGTATTATTTTATCCATACTAATTTTGCAAGAATATTACAGCTGTCACAGCTTGTTGGTCTGTTCTGCAATACATACCTTCCATCGTCTCAGGTGTGTTGGTGGCACTATCCATGATGGCAGCACAGCTAACACCTACATTACTCCATCGACTTATTTGCTCTTGTATCAGGCTTCTTAGAGGCATGACGACAAGGCTAACGTGCCTGCGTTGGCTTGGTTTCATCTGTCACAGAGTTAAAAAAATGGGTTGTTGGTTCACGGTCTGATTTGTAATGTTTATATTTATTATCGTATTCGCTTATTTGAAAACAGTTTTCATAAAGCATATTACAAAAAAACCAAGTTTGTAGCACATAAATATTAAATATTGGAATTTAAGTTTATATTTTAATTTAGGAAAAATATCTCTACCTTATCTAGAATGAGGGGAGCCAAAGCGAAGATGTCGCTCTTCCCGTAACCAGTCGGCAGACTAACGAATACATTCTTTCCTTTGCATATGTGTTGAATACATCGAACTTGTTCGGGTCTAAAAACATAGCGCAGCGCAAGCTCGTTACGGACTGACAGCACTGCCGTGTTGAAGTCCATGTCGAAATGTCGAATAACTAATGATTCTCAAAACGTACGGAGACTAAATGTAAGATGTGACATTCGACGGTACTATTATATCAGCGGCGCGTTACGTCAGCGTTTGTCAAGACGCTGACGTAAGGTAGCTGACGACTCATCCGAGAAACTAATAAGATTGTCCATTTCACGGATGCCTGGTAATTCCTAGCTAGTGGAAATTTGACGGATAGGTCGGAGGGAATTTAGTATTAGCCGTTTAGTATAGCCGTTTGACGCAGTTAGGTTCGATTCTTTTACATAAGATGACAATGAGCACTACATGAAAACGACTCTTATTAGAATCAACAACAACAGGATAACTACATGCGCCATTAGGCACATATAGTTGCTACATATAATCTACATAGAATTAGTGGGGTCTGTTTCTAGTTAAGTTTCTTGTCCCATAGAGCATCTGAGTCTATAAGAATAATTATTATATTTCAGGAGATGTGTGTGTAATAATGTCGAATGTTCTTGTAATTTATGCACACTATCTGGCCTATCAGTCTGCGTTTGATTTTTTAATATGTTGGCGATATGGCTGAAAGTATATATACGTACTGCGGATTGCTTAGTGAATAGTAACAAAGAAATATCAAATAAATAACTTCGTCACCAATATTGAGAAGAGTTTTCTGTGCCAGGTACACATATATACATGGTTCATCCCTTCCTGTTAGCATAATCAGTTACCAACCATCGGTGCTCAGGTGAGCGCAACCATGTATATTTCACTGTATAGCAGTGTATACCTTTAAGTTGTAATACGTTCAGTAGCTTAACAGCAGCCGATTGATGAAAACTAAAACACACAAGACACAGGGTTTCCTTGTTGACTATTATTGAAGTAATATGAAGTTTGCATCGACAAAGATGTTGGTTAATACCAAAGAATAAAACCCAGCTTAGTAATTTTTCATCTGCAAAATAATTTTCAGACTATACTAAAAATGTTTAATCCATATATGTATTCCCTCATGATTCAGTAACTCTGATTCGGATCCAATGTAATGTCGATAGTGGTTCATATTGTCGATGTCGCCTGCATCTTGCTCCAGTATCTGAAAATAACTCGCCTATGTTCCAGTTGGTGTGTGCTGGTGTTGATGTCCGGAACCTCGCCGCCATGTTGCCAAGTCGGGCTCAGATATTACCGTTTGGTGTGTTTTAGGCCAAAATACTTATTCACAAGATACTGCTGTTGCTGAAATTCAGCTTCTGTTCCTATAAATGTTTGGTGAGTTGATTTTATTAGCTAAAACTAGGTAAAGCAGCGGAACTCTTGATAATTCCGTTGACTTATGTCGGGAATTATCGTTGGACGCCAGAACTAAGAGGGAGTGCATACTCCCGTACTTAGTTCGAAAGAGCTAAAGTATTGTTATTTCCCAGAGGCAGGGTGCACTAAAGCTTGTATATGTTGCTATTTGGTCAATCATCGTGGACCTGTTGCTGCGACGCAACAGCCGGGTCAGTTCGACTAATTATGGGCGCGAATACCTTGATATTATGAATGTTCGAAACCACTTATTGCCTGAAGGTATAGATGGTTATTATTATCTTGCTTCACTGTCGCCAATAAGATATGAACAATTTGTGGTGACATTATTAGTGATATAATTAAGCATCTGATATTTGCACGCACAGCTCAGAATAAATAACTAGTAAATCGACTATAGAAGTACGTCTGACAGTCATGTGTAATAAAACAATACATTGAAATAATATATATGGTGAAATGGGTGTGGAAGAATGCTGTCCTCCATGTTGGTCATACTGGTGTATATAACTAATCCTGAAATAGTAGACATCACGTATCGCCAGTCACTGTAGACTTATTATGATGACTACACATTGTGAGACGTTCATATACCTGGATTTACATAAAACTTCTGCCGAATAATCGTACCAAACTGTCACATGATTTTCACCTCTCCTCATTGAACTTACGTACCTATACAAGAAGAGCTTGATGTTCTGCATTCACAGGTGATTAATCCATACGTGCGCTATACAATGGCAACAAAGCGAGCGAAACCGAATACAATGCAGCCTGTTATGTGTCAACGCGGTATCTCTTGAGAATCATGCTGGCAGTAATTGGGTAGGACGATAAGCAGTGCATAAAATAATATCCTATTGAATGTCATCTATCTCCCAATAAATCAATAAGCAATGCTCTCATTGCTAATAGATAATGCTAATATATAGTTGTCATCATTATTTGTGTCTTACCATTACATCACAATATGTATCGACCCTGCAGTATGTTGGCACATCTACTGAAACAGCAATCTAACATGGCTCAATAAAATTTGCTTGCCGTCGCCTGGGTCATGAAAAGAGCATAATAATCCATTTGGAAGCTTTCACAAACACGAAGAGGACAAATCAAATTGAAATCGTTTTATTACTCGTATTTCGTTGGTGTGTAGAATATATTCGGATAGACTTTTGGCATGTTTAAGCACCAATTGATTAAAGAAAATATTACCGTTGGCGCCAGATTTATAATTATGTGTAAACAAGTACAGAGTAGCTTTAAAAGAAGTGTATGTTTCCGCACAATCATGATTTATTCCATTCCGCGTGGACACCGTCTTAGCGCGATTCATCGTGTGATGCTTAATAGCGAGCCAAAACAAAATGAGAGGGCTTAACGTCCCGCAAATGATATAAACCATTCCCAAATAAGCAATCATGGCTGGTAAATGATGACACGCACTATGGGTTGGCTTTCTGCGCTACCATATGTGTAGCAGGCTTATCAATATGAGACAAAATATATATCTTAATCAGACTTGATCTGAATTTAGTCTTATCCAACGACAACGCCATTAGACACGATTGAATCAATGATGCATGTATAATATGATCTGGTTATTAAACAATACATTTTCTCTGATGCGATTGCTGATGGTCACAAGCACCAACCTTACTGTTTCCGGTATGCGTCGTGTTGTTGTATTAACGGTACATGACGTTACCTATCATTGCAAATGCTACAAACGAGACTACAAGAGGAACAATGAAAAACGACGCGTAATATATTCTATTAGTAATTATATCTAAAGTAGTGGGATGTGGGCCATAATCCTCCCGGCCCCTAGGCCATTAGTAGACTGATTGAACCATGAAAATTATCCCATGTTGACCGGTATTATTATCTATATCTTCTACTTTCAACCCTAAAGGCTTCGGATTGGCCCTATGTATACGTCGTTGTCTACATGCTTATATTTAACCACTGTTTGCGACGCGGAGAGCTACGGGTAATTGCTGCTATTATGAAAAAATACACATATGGTTTGATGTTGTGAAACTATCTGGATTAAAATATACAACAGCGCCATGAATTTAAATCTAGGAGCTTATGATTTGCATGCACACTGGAAATTACAAAGTCACCAACTCATGTCGAATAAAAGTGATAAATCACAGTACATTGAAGCGCTTATAATTTGATAAAGGTTGCAATGCAAGTAGATTTTACGGTTGTCAAACGTAATTGCTAATATGCATGAACATGTGTAACGTTCGATGCTACATAATGAGGCAGACCCCACTCTAAACAAATTGTTCGTTGTGATCCTGTTTGAAAACCGACAGTATATTTCAATATGACAAGGTAAGGATCAAGATATCAACGAGAAGCTCATCATGGGCTGCATTCTAACTAATATGGACTTCTCAACGTATACTCGCGTTATTCTAATTTACTTGTTTTATACTTCCTCAATGAATCACAAATTTATCTATCATTAACTTGTAAATCTACTTGCACACTAGCACGTGTACAATGGCGGCGATATCTTTCAGATAAAATGTGGATATTTGGTTCGTTGCAACGATAGTTCATCAATGTACTGTGAATATATTCTCCTCGAATAATCTTATTTCAAACATATAAAAGCTTTACGTATTGACTGAAACTAGCCCACAGGAAACCTTAATTCAGTACATCGTATGTTGACAAGCCCAAAAGTACTCTTCGGGTTAGTTGAAATCAATCACAGACAAACGTCAGACATGTACGGCTTAGTCCTGTAAACTATGATATATATGTCTAAGAGGAGCGATTAACTAACATAATAACCTATATAGAGGCAGTTAGAATCCAAGCACAGTGTGGATTAGACTTAGTGTCAGCCGTAGTATCCTGGAACAATTAATTGCCACAGTTGCTTCGCCTATTTGTACACATTGCAAATAGAAGAGCGCTATCAATACTGCAAATCTATCTATCTGTAATATGTGTAACTCGCTTATCGCGGCATCTTAGAAAATGGGGTTTACGATTATTTTGATATGTAAGACAGTACAACGAATTAATGAATACCACATTTGTTAATAAAGCTCTGATTTAAGGATCCGTAAATTGCATGTACTTTTGATCCCTAATGTAAAATGCTTTGTGCATAGCTCTTTTATTTTAAAAAAGGAGCTCCCCCAGCTTAAAATGTCGAAGATTTAGAAGCTTTAACTATGTTCTGTGCTATCGCCGGTTGCTTTTAAACATAAGCTGCGTTTTGCAATAGAAAATTGATGGAAACCTCTATACATTGATTGCAACTGATATTTGCAATCGTCCTAGAATGGATAAATCGGCAACCCGCAGCTGATGAAGCATGATGCTCTGGTGTCAAGCATGATGCCAAAAATTGCTACTCAAATGCATGCTCCTTTGATGCCAAGCAACGAAATTGCCAGTGCAGTACTTGATCAGGATAAAACAGATGCAGAATTTAGCTTCTGATGTCGGTGAAACCTGTCGTACTCAGACAGACTAGACTCACAATTCGATTAAGCGTTCACTTATCATGAATTACTGACAAGCATTGTGAAGACAGATCCCGAACCCCACCACATCCCAAATCTATACGCCAAAATAAGAGCAATGAGGATATCAAGAAATTGTATGACACGTCGGCATATTTTAATTGATCTAATGCAATAGTTTTATGCGAATAAAAATCCTTTTGCCCCTTTTTATACCTGATATATACTTTCGGTCCTCGAAAGGTCGTCCACGAAAGGTCAAGACACTAATTTTTACGTATAAATCCAACCTTTCGAGCCCATATACATTTTCGAATATTTGCGGAATACGGAAATTTTAAAATTATTTTCAGTCATCATGGATTAGAAACATAATATTTGTTGTAGATGTGATTATTATGAACCATTAGTAGCATTTCACGATTTAATCCAATGTTGTAGATTGATGAATAAAGAGAAAAATAAAGTTTTCGGTATTTAAATTTTTAACAAAAATGTAATATTTGAATTTTTCACATAACCATATCCAATACACATGAGTAAACATTTTTTCGGCAATTTAGGTCGAAGTATATATTGTTGTATGGAAGATATTGAGGTTTGCGGGTTATGTCAACGAATGGTTAGTTGTTAAAATTGTATTTGGCTATTATATTCAAAATCGAAGGAAATCTCCCGTGAAAAATTATCTTTATACGTTGCTAACATTAGACTATTATATTCGAATGGTCAAACCAAAATATTTTCAATTATATTTATAGAAAATGTGCGTTGACTTTATGTGGACATACTGGTTTATCCTTTCGTGGACCCAAGTATATATATATATATATATATATATATATATATATATATATATATATATATATATATATATATATATATATATATATAGATATCTATATAGAGAGAGATAGATATAGAGAGAGAGAGGAGAGATATATCTCTATATATATATATCTAGAGAGATCTCTCTCTCTATAGATATATATCTCTCTATCTCTATCTATCTCTAGAGAGTATCTCTATCTCTCTATCATCTAGATCTCTCTCTCTCTATATCTATCTCTCTCTCTCTCCCTCTCTCTAGATCTCTCTCCTCTCTCTCTCTCTCTATCTCTCCCTCTCTAGATATCCCTCTCTCCCATATATGTCTATATCTCTCCCCTCTCTCTATATCTCTGGATATATATCTAAAATATATATCTATAAATCTCTATATATCTCTATATATATCTCTATATATATATATTGCTTTCTATATAGATCTATGTGTGTGTGTTTTTGTTTGTTTGTGTGCGTGTGTGTGTGTGTGTGTGTTTGTGCATTGCGTCACTGTTGTCCTCGTATTTCTCGTGTCTAACTCTGCTTCTCGTGTCGGTCCATGGTTGTTGCATTCCTGATTTATCTAAAGTGGAGGTGCACTAGTCGTATCTTACAAACTCTTCAAATATGCAAAAGCTTATTTAATAATATTACTGCAAGATGTGACTGTAATTCATGCACCGCATCATAGAGCAGCAGATCAAATATACGTTAAGACACTGAATAGGGAAGTAAGTGGTGCCTGAAATATAGAATATCAAGTGACTCTTAGTGTCACATCAATCATGCATGCACCCATAAGTCGGCTACGCTCTTAAATGGCTGGCGAACTTAAACATACCTGCGTAATACATTAAATGAATTCCATTCAAAAAAAGAAGGATAGAAGACCACAAGCAGACCGTCAAATGTGATGGTTTCTCTTGCAAGTTTGCGAACACCCCGGGGAATTCTTTGATAAATGATTAGCCAAAAGTAGTTGATGTTGCTGGAGTGACCCCGGCTTTCACCATTATTTGCAGAGTTCTCAACACTGCAAAATCTCAAGCATGAAAAAAAAAAATCCTCAGGTTACTTCAGATTATATCCCGATAATTTTGGTGGTAAAAACGTAAGCAGGAAGAAACAAAGTAAAAAGAGAGAGTAAGCAGGAGAAACAAGGTATATATATATATATATATATATATAGATAGAGAGAGAGAGAGAGATATATATATATATATATATATATATAGAGAGATATATATATAGATATATATATATAGATATATATATATATAGATATATATATATATATATATATATCTCTCTATATATCTCTCTTCATCTCTATAGAGATCTCTATATATATATATATATATATATATATATATATCTATATATATATATATATATATATATATCTCTATATATCTCTCTATCTATATCTCTATATATATCTATCTATCTCTATATATATATATATATATATATATATATATATATCTGTGATTATTTATTGTTTTCTGTTGGTCTGTCAGTAACATGTTTCGGTTTCGTAAACTTATTTTGGATTTTCATTGTTTTATTAAACTTGTATATTTTGTGTACCAAAATGGGTGTTCCAAAATAGTTTGGGTGTTAGGGACACGTAAAAAACTAACTATTTTGTTACATAGCAAAAAACCAACTACTTTGGGACATACAAAAAACCAAACCATTTTTGGACATAAAAAAACCCCTACTATTTTGGCACATAACAGAAGCCCTAATGCTTTGGGATACAACAAAAACCTACCATTGTGCAACAGTGTGGTGAACTTGTTGGGACGGGGGCAGTTAAGGGGCAATGCATGTTTAATTAACGACGATTCATTTATACAATATCGAAAGAAGTACTATCGAACGTAATTTAAACATGGAGGAGCAAAGGTTCTAAATATCTGGCGCTTTCGAGTGCCGGGCCCGGCGCAGGAATAGTTATGTCTACACCGAGATACGCACACTGTAAAACTGCAAGTCGTTCAGGAACTCGTGGGATGGAACGCGCAATATGTGTCGAGAGTCTGAATATAAACTTGACAGGGGTAGGCTGTCTTATCATAGAGAAAACGCGAACATAGTTCAGTCGCATTCCACATCCCTTCCACATCCTGTCCGAGACCTGTACGCTCCGTCGCTAAGTGATCTTCGACGATTAATATAAATATCTGTGGCTCCCACTCTATAGCTCGATATGGTTGTTTGTTTGTCCATTGAGGCGTCTCAGTGGTTCATCATAACGCTTAATCGTTCAAGCTCTGTCGAATGCACTCTTTCATTTGTTTCTCATCCAATGTAGCTCAGAGACAAGTTTTACGGTTCTATTTCATAGAAATATACCCTAATTACTTAATGATAATCGTACTACTGCTATATTATCTCTATTTCTTCTGATTATATCGTTTTTTACTGTCAAAAGCCATGATGAAATATTATTGCATCATTAACTGAATAAACTGGGCATGTGTAATATTGTCTATAAACTATATAGTGATTCAAAAGTCACTTGTATGATAATTATGATTGTTCATTGACATTTCAAGCATAATTAAGAGTTTGTGTCACATCCAATTGGATCTAGCACTGCTCCTTACAATTATGCATAGTTAATGACATGAATTTTTTACCAACTTTTAAGTAGGGAACGTCCCATTGGCAGCTGTGACTTAAGAACTTCTTTCTTCCTTGAAACAATCAACATGTACATATATTAAACAACAACTATTATTCAACCATAACTGGAGGCAAAAGATGTGTGGAGCAGATTGATGGGTCATCCCACAGAATGTTAGGTAGTGTTCCTTGCTGGTACAGCTATAACCTACCATTTGTCTAATTGAATGATGTAGAACAACTCCAGGTGTCAAATAGAGGTCGAGTGTGAGGGTAACGTCATACGTTTAGTTTCACATGCATTCTGTAAAAGATGGTGTCCTGAAATGTTTTGCAGACTAAATTGCTGTTGATCAGCAAATTGCAGCCCTTCAGGAGGTTTTTGATTGAACAAGACATCTTCAGAAAAATGCACAGAACAATACGAGAGATTATTTTAGAGCTACACAGATTGTACATTTAGTCAGTGAAGCTACAACTTTTGTAATAACCTGTCTGCAGTACAATGCTGAGATAAGAAGACATAACTTACTGATAAAGCATCAGATAAAGTTACTTAATCATGAAACATCACATGGCAGTGCATGGCTAATCTACAAGCTTAAATAACAATTCAGACCACCACAATAGTGCAACCAATGTATATAATATATGACAACTACCATAAAAGAGATACTGGGAATGATCTTTTGTTCAAATTTATCCTGATTAATACAATATATTCTGAAGTATATATACCATACATGGGAGTAGTTTTCTTAGACATGGGAGCTGAATATATCTTCTGAAGGCACATTGTAGAGCTTGGGTCTGCCTTTTACCCCATAAGAGGCAGTCTGCGTGTGCGTTGATACATTGTTTTCATATTTCGCTTTTATTTTCTAGTTATAGCTGACTTGTAATGACTTCCATAATATAGCACAGACCGTTATAGCCCATGCAGTATGTAGTGTCTTTTATATAAAGGTCACTTCACTAGAATTCATTTTTAATGCAAATAAACTTTTATATGATTTATACCTTGTCACTAGTTAACAGATCACAGAGGAATGATAAATATTTACTTGTATCTTTAATGCATGTTCTGCTCGAGACATCCTGATCGGACTCTGAGTAACTAGAAATCAAGTTGTTTTTGTTGGCATCTTTAAGTCTGGGGTCTACAGGGCTTGTTGTTCTAGGCCGACTTGTGGCATTACTGGTAATTTGTTGGGCTGCTGGTTCAGTATCTAATAAACAAAAGCACATACATTTTACAATATGCATTGCAAAATTAATATAATTATCACATTACAGACTATGCATTAATTCAGATGTGAACAATGAGGAACAATGTTTGTAGCACTGCATATTTCTGCCATTGCTTCACATTTGTTCATGAATATGTGACCTGCATATTGTGCGAGTTTGCAGAACCAATTAATTGATCATTTGATGAAAATCGGACCATGTTCCAAAAAATGCCGGTATTGTTGTGGTACCAAATTGAAAATACTTCATCATAGAATGTCTCTCGATACAATCAAACAAACCGCCTGTGCCAAGGCAATCCATTTGTGCCAAGTACACACCCACTTTAGTTATGATCAATTCTGGCAGTGGTCTCTAATAGGTTCCCAAGCTCACATCTGACATAGATATCTATAAAAATGAAACATATATGGGTAGATTTGTGGACATATACATATCTGGTAGAAGTACATGGGCCCAAACTTTAACAGAGCTCTATATATATGATAATGCATTTCAATTTGCATCTTTATTAGATAACTGAATTTAAATGGAAGTTTGGAGAGCAAGGCAATTAGAAGATAGAGAGACCCAGTAGATGCTGGTTATTTATTTTCACAAAATAACACTTCATAAAATGTTTCCACACTTACTTTTAGGATACCTCCAAAGGTCAGATCTCATAATTCAACGCCAGGTAACTTATGTGCGGCCACATCAGCTGTTCAGCTGAACACATTCAATAATAGCTACTGTCAAATTACATAATAATCCTAGTCATGGTTTTGATAGAACAGATGCTCATTTATAATACGATTAAATAGTTATGCAGTTTCAGAGGCTGTTTATTTTATGGCTGGTGTTATTTGTATTAGGTGTCCCTGTGGTGATATCTGACACTTTCAAGTCTGTAATTGTACCATCAACTTATTCCCTTTTTTGAAAAACCATCACATTGGCCATTGCCTGGATAGGCAAAAACCCATTATGCATGTGAAGTTGTGACTTCAAATTGTAATTGATATTTGGTCATAACATCAGACAACTCTTTACAATTTAGATCCAACATCAGAAATAAGACTACCCCCAAGTACCCTTATAATTGCAATCTAAAGACCCTTTGACCTTTGAGGTCTATCATATTAAGATAATTGGCAATAGTTAAGTTTATGAAACACCAAGTGACAGTGGATAAGCAGCCACTGATATGTGTTGATAAGTTTATAAAACCTACCATGCAAATCATGCAAGCCAGTTAAACTATCAATGGTGCTGCAACATTAGTCTCTTCAATCACAACTTGCCAAACAGCGCAGTACCATACACATTATGGTTATGTCTGACCATATAAAACATATCTATCTTCATGGCTGAAGGGCACCATTAGTTGTTAAAATTGTTAAGCTGATGTTTCATAGTCAAGTTCTCTTTATATTAACATATCACCGGATAGTCATAACTATAATAGCCAAACAAGTCTGTCAAACAACTATTTGTTTTTCAACTTAACAGAACCATCCAACAGTATTGAAACGAAAGCTGCTAACGCCGAAATTGTAGATCAGTTGATCAGCTGATCGCGCTCGTTCCGTCGAGGGAATTGGGTCATGGATATAAATTCGGTCTGGGTAGGGGTAAAACGCGGATTAGGTAATACAGAGCACGCAGTAATAGAGATAGTATATTATTTTACCGACACAGCTTCTTTTCCGTCCATGGCAGAATGTATTTGCCGGGGAAATCCGTATTTAACAATAACTTCCTGCGCTTTCCGCAAAGTCACGAAGTTGGCGGCTCTATGTAGAGTTATTGTTTACGGGTTTCGTAATTTATGAAATGTCATTATTAGCCGTACTACTGTAACAATCGTATCATTATTAACCAGGGCTGTGATAAAATAAGTTAAATTGAATTGTAATGATCATTATTTGTCAGATTGGCAATTTTATGTGACTTGAATTTGGTAATCGTCTGCTAGTTTTTCGCTATTTATTTCGCTCTTCGGCGTCATGGCAACGATCCGTGTCGTTGGGAGATTTCATATTGCGACTTTGTTAAAGCTGGGCGAGTCTGAGTAGGTCATGTTTTTTTATGTTAGTCGATATGGAATTAACCTGATTTACAAAATCTGTTGGACTGTTGTAGTCATTTGCACGATTCACAGCCATTTGGCGTGAGTGACCGAAACTATTGCCATGTTTAAAATTCTTTAAAATTTGTTTATGTCATCCCGCTGAATCTATCAACCCTGCTTATTTGAACATCCCAATGAACTATTTGACCTGCATTGTTTGGGCTACTCACCTCTTCCCTCCATCCCGTATCCTTTAACTAACACGGAAGAACTCTGTCATGATACTCAGAATACAACAATTTTGTCAGACTTGCACGTACAACATCCTCACACGCTAAGGAGCTTATCCAAAACAAATGTGGAAAAGAATACAATAATGTTGTCCCGGCACAGTTACCACGGTGTAGGATGATGGTCTTCTGGTGGGTAAGGACAGAAGAGCATTCTCGCGATGGGGTAGGATGCGTAAGGGGTTTAGGAACATACAGCGCCACAGTTAATTGGGTCACGGGAGTATACGGAGGTGTCTGGGGTATATGAATCGTTTGGAGGTCTTAGCGGACTGGATTGGGGCATAGCGCTCGTGTCAGCTTTTGAGTGGGGGACAGCAAACTAACGCTGCTGGTGGTTATGGGACATCAATGGCTATTAATGAGTGGCTGTTTCCCAATATTAGCATTTATAGGGGGTCTGAATAAGTGTGCAAACATACGTCAATTCTATAAAATCAATAATACTACCACTTATGCTTCCCAATGTAATGGTAGGTAGAGGATAAGAGTTACTTTTGAATCAACATGACACTTTTAGCAGTAAATTAACACATATCACATTGTATACAATATATGGTGCATCCATGACTAATCAGTAACTGACACAGAAATGATCAAAAATATACATAGTGATAATTCCATATACATCCACATCAGGGTAAAATGATATGCTGAAATGATAATGCAACATATCAATTGTTATTAAATAGCTCAGTTTACATGGACTTGTTATGTTCCAACCTTTCTGCTAAAACAATTTACTTGATCTATAGCATGTTATCTACAGTGACTTAAAAGGCCAATGAACATCATTCTCTGTATATAAGATTCAAAACATTATACATCAAAGTCTTAAAGATGATATGTAATATCATATTAAGTAGACATGGTAATTTCATAAAAAAACACCATAATGAATCAGCAGCTACTTTCAAGACTGATTTTTGAGCTGAAATTTCAATATCTCGTTGTACATATCTAAGAGGTAGGGTGTACCATGATCCAATAGGTGTTTTTTAACATAAGGTTTGCACAGAGACAGCTTTAGCCAAATATGAACTAGTTATTGCATATTATGATAAATGTTTATGGCAATATCTCCTCAGGTGTAGCAATCACATAGATTTTCGATGTTCGAGATCCAAAATCGCTATGTATTGAATTCCGGATATCATTCATAGGATTGTTATTGAGCAAGTGAAGTATATTTGCGGATGGGAATATACTTTTAGGACCCATTAATGGAGTTGACATCCTGCCATAAGGTTTTTGTGATGTTTAAAGTCGTCTACATTTATGTTAGCAATTAGAGTTTGCAATTAGAATGAGCTACACAATGATGTAAACTTTATTCGAGATACTAGCTTTTCACTTATTCGATGACCTTGACATTAGTTTCAGACCAAAGTCAAAACAAAACCTCTCGGTTTTGCGCATTATTGACGCCTAACGATTGAACAAAATGATTTAATTATAAGCTATGTCGAGCTTGGTTTGTCGACTTTGAAGACGTGATGAATTGAAGACACAAACGAGTTGAAGACACAAAGGCCGAAAATGATGAAATATATTTTATTCTTCCTCATACAGGATAACCTCTTTATTTAATCAACGCAGCCAAAAAGGATGATATTTAAATATGGTTGGTGATCTCTCTCTACCCCATGAGTGTGTCCCCTCCCTTATCTATCCTGTTACTTATAGGGGCTGCCCCCCCCCCCCCCCCATCGGCAAGTGCTATTGGCTGAGAGGCTTCTAGCAGGTTCACCAATGAGGTCGCCCCTTAAGTAGGAAGTTAAGTTGGGGTTGAGGAATAACTGACGGGTAACCGGCGCGCCACATGCTTTAAGGTAGAGAGGGTGAAATTAAATAAAACTGTTTACGACAGCTACAATGCTCAGTCAAAATCTGCAGCTACTCCAATCCACCGGAATGCAATGAATGATTGGGATATCGTGATTAATTTTTCAAATGAAATACTGCCACGCATACCGACAACTGTCCAGTCAACACCTAGTACGATGATGTTGCCCATTTTATTCCTTTGGCGGTGGCTTTATTGGGTATGACAGCAAGCGCTGAAACAGAATATTACCAACAAAATCTGTGAAAAAGCTGTAACCGAAAGTATTTCATATTGCCATGAATCTTTTCACTCCCTTGTCACAGCAGTGTTAGCATTAATAGAGTTATGGAAGCATTTATCATACCTAGCACCTCCATATTCACTTCTTGTCTAACACATGCTTTATTTCTATTTGTGTGGGCCGCCTTACTTTTTAATATAGCCAATATACTGAGGGACATTTTACTAATGGCGACATAAAGATTAGTAATTTGGATTTATTTAGCTTGCCGCGTCCTGAATGCCACGACTACAACAGTGGCGCGAAGCGTAGGGCACAGAATGAGGTTGGTCATAAATGAATATGATGGGCATAAATTCACTGCTGTGTGCGCTGCTTTGGTTATTGTACAACCCGTCGATCCACATATATCAGCATGGGGTAGTAAATATACACTTATGTGCCAAATGTGGAAGGAGTACATTAATTCTGGGTAGAATTGTCAATGTGCTATACCTAGCTTTTGTTTTTCTTCTTGGTGTTATCTTTTTAAACACATATAAATCGCATGTGCAACACCACAACTATTTTATTATGCATTGTGGCCTTTTCTGGTTGAGTATCTGGTATGTCATCTTTCATCATACAAGACACAAACGCACGTTCCCGCCATATGGTTTGGGTAACAGTTATGTATTCAATACCCATTTAATCGGCTTGGATATATCTGGTGGAATAAACGAGCTGTTTCCATACAGCAGCTATTAAGTATACCCTAGATTGTTTATACGATCCAGTGCACTGCGTGTATATTGAACTCATGCTTGCTCATTCCACAGCGTAAATGAACAGACAAGCAACGAAATCGAAATCAAAGCGGGCGCCCCGATTCACATACAAAGCACGAACGCTCAAGCTCTAGTGGCAGTTTTAGTTGAAGATTGTTGATTTTTGTTTTGGCAATCGAAGGTAGCAAAGGTTCCAAATTGAACTCCTGGTAATCGAATGATTATTTACGACTGCTGACGTTTTTCTGAACACAATGCATGATAATTATTGCACAACAAACAGCGTACTTTGTGGCTGTCATTCTCCTAAACTAAACAAAAGTTCACTTTCCGCTATATTTGACCTATACTCTGATTCAAGGTTACATCCTGGTTTGTCTGAATCTTCTGCAGCATTTGTTTGGAATAACATTCATATTTTGCTCCTCTTTTCTTTGGATCACGTCATGTACATTTGAGATACTCACATAATCATTTGAAAGCAGAATAATACTATAGGAAGCCGGACCAACCAAATATTTAGCATGCTGACTAGTGATCCAGGTCCCGGCATAGAGCAGCCTGAATTATAATGCTGCGAACTCCGTTATGCCGTTGCAATCTTATCACGTTCATGGTATGGTATATTGCAGCCCAAACACTTTATGGTAGCTAATCACCAGCTGCCTTCGACATAAATGTCACTGGTTGATCGATTAGCTTTGGGCTCAAGCACTGTATTAGCATATACATTATGCCAAGAACTATTGCAAGCGATGCTTGATGCATGATGACTTGCTGCCAGTTTATGCAGTAATCGTATCGATTAACTGAATTATAAAGAGTGCGATGGATTGCAGATAACACTACATTAATTACTATAATTTATGTACGCGCGAACTTTTAACAGCCTATGTTTTTTCATTTTTTGAAAAATAATGTCAAATGTATCCTTTCTTGAGTGGCAGCTCTTTGATACTTTGGCGTTTAGAATATTTGTCTTGGATGTCAACGGGCACCACGCAATGGTGCAAAATCTAACACAGTACAGCCACTGGGCAACTTCATCATGAGGGGTTAGAACAGGCCACCTATATCATCCTGTATGTCATAGGAGGCAAACTAATAGGGACCAACCTGTTGGCCGTGGTTGCGACTTGTGTCGGTGGACAATGTAATCCTGGTGGTTTAATAGATAGGTTCTTACGAGGGTCATATCAGTAATATACCATCTCGGCCTAGAGATGTCACCTAGACGAGATACTTTAATGGACTGGTGTGTGTGTGTGTGTGTGTGTGTGTGTGTGTGTGTGTGTGTGTGTGTGTGTGTGTGTGTGTGTGTGTGTGTGTGTGTGTGTGTGTGTGTGTGTGTGTGTGTGTGTGTGTGTGTGTGTGTGTGTGTGTGTCTGTGTGTGTGTGTGTGTGTGTGTGTGTGTGTGTGTGTGTGTGTGTGTGTGTGTGTGTGTGTGTGTGTGTGTGTGTGTGTGTGTGTGTGTGTGTGTGTGTGTGTGTGTATGTGTGTATGTATGTGTATTGCTTCAATGTTATCTTTGTATTTCCATGTCTACCCCTCGTGTCGGTCCGAAATGGTAGCATTCCTGGTTGATGTAAACTGGAGGTTCAAGGTAATGTTAGTACTGCAAGAAATAGATGATGCGACTACGGCTGTAATTCTGACACTGCATCATAGGGCAGCCTGAAAACATAATATTGACCCTTGTAAAGGATAATATGTCTAGGGGCCCTAGGTTTGCCATCAATCATGCAAGTACCCAACATGTTTACGTGAGTGGGTGTATTGTTTTTCAGTGCATATGATTATAATGCCTTATTGTGGTGCAATGAATATACAGTGTATGCATATCTATCAGTTAATTGCTGTTTTTATTGATTTATGATGCTACGGGCAGCTAACAACCATGTTATGAATGTGTCTTGATAGATGATATCATATTACTCGTGGGCTTGGCAAGGTATCTTGCTAAATACTATGTGCTTAATGTTGGTTTGAAAAGGAAATAAATTTGGATGTAGTGCTCAATGTGATTTGCAATTTATACCCAAATAGCGCATGACCATTCGAAACGTGCCATTAGTTGCCACAAAACAGTGGAGATGTACTATGGGTCTGCTGCACAAGGTCAGATAATCGACAGGTAATCTATACGGGACAAGGCTGTTACATGAAGCCAATCTCAATATAAACCGCATGTTCAGATCTTTGGGGCACAAATGTTGCTACTTTCATGGAGCTACAGCCTCAAAAGCGCCGTCATTGTCATGTTGGTCATTGTGCTCGGCATGTAGCTCTCAGCAATTATTCCGACACCTATCGCTGAGAAAAGTAATTTTGGAAGGAGAGTGATTGGATTCAAATTTATAACAAGAATATTAAGCAGTCGACGTTAAATCTAGAAATAGAGAGAAGCGTCGGGATAAAGATAGATCATCCAGAGCCTATCAATCATTAACGCAATAAAACTGTCCCACTGAGGGCGAACTGACCCAGGGGCGAACTGTTACTGTGGGGGCGAAGTGACCCGGAAACTTAAGAGACACTGTGGTTCCCCTTCTGCGTATTATTCCAATCAATCAAAATCGTCACGGGCAGTTGATCAACCCCACATATAAAAAGATATTTTATTACCTGATAGCCACCAAGACTTTTTCTACTATAGAAATCGATATAAGAGATGACACGGGTCGACCCATTCCATTTGAATCTGGTAAAGTGACAGTGACGTTACATATCCGTAAAACCAAGAAAGATATATTTACACCCCGTATTACCTGAACCAAGCCGGTGGTGGACTTCCCGTGTTTTCTGGTGCGATGAGATCAGCGTTGACATGGACTTGGAAGTGTTCTTGGGGGCCTGGCTAAAATGGCGTTACCACTGGTTCGAAAAGTTTTACCTATCCTTAAAAAACACGCCTTGAAAACAGGAGTGAGGGTGGTTGGAGATTTGTTGGGAGGGAAGTCTCTGAAACAATCGGCTAAGAAACAAATGTTACAAACCGGAGAGGAAGTGTTCGATCAAATAGTTCGACCCAAACAACCGCGTCGCCAACCTGCCATCTCTATAAAACGACTCACACGAGGTAGGAGCAGTAGTTCACGTCGTCGTCGTGGAGCAACTCGGAGGTTATCAAAAGATATTTTCGGTTAGATCATGGCACTGGTACACCCCCAATCTTGTCCCTGCGTTAAAAGTGAATTAGACCTATTTTCAATTCCCCCAACTCAAAGCAGTGTCGATCATGGATCTTGGATCGAATTCCATCCTGTAGCTGCTTTAGTGTCCAGTCGAATTCTACATCAGCGGTTCAGGTGATGATTATATCGATCTGAACGACACGTATTTACAAGTGAATGCCAAAGTGGTGAAAAAGGATGAGGAGGTTTTGGAGGCTGATAGTGCTGTAGCACCCTTTTACCTGTGGTTACACTCACTCTTTTCCCAAGACGATGTCTCTCTCAACGAGAAACTTGTATCCTTCTCGACAAACACCTATCCGTATCGCGCTTATATGGAAACGCTATTGAGCTATGGTTAAGAAACCAAAAACTCTCAGTTAACAGCTAGTTTATGGTACAAAGACTCCTCAAAATACATGGACGCCGTGGGTGGTACTGACAACAAGGGGATGATAGCTAGAAAGAAACGAGCTCAAGAGAGTCGCATTGTGGATATGATGGGCAAATTACATTTAGATTTATTTTGTCAAGAACGCTATTTATTAAACGGTGTGGATTTGAAGTTGCGATTAGTACGCAGCGGTGACACCTTTGCCCTTATGGCCAATCCTGCAGCTGGGTTTGCCCCTAAAATAGTCCTGTAATCCGTGGCCTTATTCTTACGCAAAATAAAGTTGAACCCAACCGTGCAACTAGCCCACATAAAGGCTTTAGAACAAAGCCCAGCTAAATACCCCATAAGACGCATAAAAACCAAAGTGTTTTCTGCATCTCAAGGAGCTATGACGATCAATCAAGAAAATTTATTTTTGGGACAGTTACCCAAACGAATTGTAGTCAGAAGTATTGATAATAGGGCGTTCAACGGTGATTACACTCAGAACCCCTTCAACTTTAAGCATAACAACCTCACATTTTTAGCTCTGTGCGTTGACGGGCAACAAGTACCCACTAAACCATTGCAACCAGAATTTAATCACCATATATACACCCGCAGTTATGCTAATTTAGTCATTACTACTGGACAGCTCTACCAAAACGAAGGCAACGCCATAATTTTGAGCAATTATCCCAATGGCTAAACACTATTCGCTTTTGATCTGACCCCCGACCTGGCTAATAGCGGCACTCATTTTAATTTGTTGAAACAAGGAAACGTGCGCTTGGAAATGCGTTTTGGTTCGGCCCTAGAACGTACCATTAATGTCATTGTGTACGCCAAATTTGAAAATATGATTCAAATTGACCGAAACCGTAACGTTCTGTTTGATTACACTGCCTAACAATGGATACCAGACAATTGCACGAGCTCTTACAAAAAGACGCTTTCACTTGGGCTACTGTGCGCGGAGTGTTTGCGCGGAATAAATTACCCCGCCATGTCAATTGCCCAAGCGGTTTTGTTTGTAACACCGATCCCACTTCCACAAAAGGCGAGCACTGGGTCGCTATTTTCATTGATCATAATCAAAGAGGCGAATATTTTGATTCTTATGGACTACCTCCTATTCATAACGTATTTGCCAAGTTCTTGAACAAGCATTGTGTTAGCTGGACTTACAATTCTAAAACATTACAAGACTTCAATTCCAGTACCTGTGGACTTTATTGTTTGTATTACTTAAAGAGACGATGTCGTGGAATAAGTTTGAACCAATTGCTGGATGTATTTGCCGACGATTATTCAACCAACGATAAGCTGGTGACATGTTTAATTCAAGGCAAATAAACAACGCGTGTTGAAAATATACGATGTTTTTAATCTTAGTTTTTCACACAGCATTTAAACATCAATTTCTTACAGAGCGCACATGCACCGATAACATAATACCTTAGCTTTAATTTATAGCATAATAACACATATCAATTTCTTAAATAGCATATTAACGTATCACACATCTAACGGTTTAGTGCTTACACCATCTGCACTCACAATTCTCTTGGGGTAAAAATAACTTAATCCACCTCTAATTTGCGTATACGAATACATTGTGTTTTTGTTAACGCGAAAACCACAGTTCACACCGCGACCCAATTTTTGTTCTCTCAGCACATTCATATATTTCTCCTAGTTCAGTTCGTTTTGACGTTTATTGAGTCCTTTACACGAGGTTTTATCCGTAGTTCCATAACAGTAATAGGTTTTACTGCACAGTCCAATAAAACCATCTCCACTCCTCTTTAAATAACCCGGGGGTACGTTTATCATACTTATGGCGGGTCACACAGCGCGGTTGAGGTACCCATGGGGTTCCGTTCGTTTTACACTGTATAAAGTTGTTGGTGTGATCATCACACGCTACAGCTGGCAACCCCTGAGGGTAATCTCGGTAAAATTGCTCTTTCATGTTAGGTTTGATGGCATCCGTTAGATGACTACTACTAAGGGCAACATAACTACTATCAGTGTCCATTTGTACATAGGCAAAGTCAGATCTCACGACATACTTGTCAATAAAATCATAGTAAAATTCAAGCATTCTTAATTTGGCGTATTGATAAACAAAATAGCCTATTTGTTGGGGTAAGTTGAGATCAATGGTGGTTTTGGCCATGTCGATTTCAAATAGGTTGGGGGTTAATTCGTTCAAGGCTCTGAATCTTTTGTCGTTGATCAATTTCTGACCCTCTCGATGGTCGGTGTATCTGACATCACAGTGTTTAGTTTTATCCGTGACGCATTTACCTAAAAACATAAAAAAAACACATACGCACTTGATGGGTGTTTTTTTTCATCTTCTTCAAATAACAAATTTGAAATAAATTTGAAAATAACTACAAAAATACATTTTAGTCTATTTACCATATGCCGAATTTCCAAGTAGCTTAAAAGTTTCGGCTATAACGGTCTGACTCGGGTCGACATCACCCCCACGTCTACACACAAACAAGAACTTTATCAAAAAATTAAATACAACGCTTACGACAGTATAACATATAACTCCATTCGTGTATTCGTACATACTTGGCGCTTGATACGGTCTCGTCAAACCGTTTGAAACCGGCTGTGGGTTCATACTCCAGTGTTTGGTATATCTTTGTGATCACCAGGCTATGTTCAAAGTACAATTTGTGGGCTAGCAAGCAATATTTTCACACCTTTGTAGCTCCCTATCAACGTCCGCCATTCCGTCTATATGAAAATAAATAATAAAAATCGTTATGACATCCTAACGATCGCAACAAAATTCACTATGATCCCCACGCCCCTTGTCACCTTGTTTACTCACTTTTATGATGTCCCGTTGTTCGGCAATGTCTTGCATAAAGGGTCCGATTTCATCTCGTGTCAGTTCAATGTTTTTGAATATATGGGTCATCTCACTAAAATAGTCTTTAAGAGTTTCTGGTACGTGTATATCTACTTCAGCCATTCCAAAAAAGATCCGTCACGTAAATTGGCTATGAGCTGTTTTTCCGTCAAAGCGGCTCGGGGTGGTTGAGGTCAACTGTACGTGAACGCTTTGATGTGAGGGTCTCTTTTGTCGTTTTTTCGTCCATTCACAGCTCCTTTCAATTACGACATTAAATCCTAATTCTCTCAAATACTGGGTATTTCTTTCTGTTTCGGCGCATAAATCACTGATTAGTTCCACTACTGGGGCTATGGGTCAATTTCAGACATGGATAACCATGCCATACACGTCCGTGAAACTGATAGACTGTTTGGGTTTCTTCGCACCAGCCATCTACGGGTAATCGCCGGGCTCCTATTCTTTTTTTCCACTCTGTTTAGTCGGTGTTGTATTTGGTTTTGTGAGCTATGTGCTTTCCAAGCCATCCATTCATCCGCAATACCACCTTTTCGGGTCTGTATCGGTTTAAACTCAGTCTTTAATGTTTTCTTGTATTAACGCACTGTAAAAAGCTGCATGGGGTGGTAATTTTTGTATTGTTCAAACGATCGAGTGTCACCCATTCATACGGGAAATATCCCTTTTTCTCTTCACATTGAAAGACTTGTAGGTATTTGTTGTATGTATATCCAGGTGCAATAAAGTTAGTGATATCCAAAAACCGTACATGGTCCGTTTTAATGCACATGAAAGAGTTTTTTCGTTTGATCGTATACTTGAGTGATGAATGTTCTTGCAGGTAAGTTGTCAACGGTATTTTCACAATGTTGAGGTCATAATTTGATGAGTTGAATCCGACTAACAGTAATACGTGTAAATAGTTGTCAAATTTGCTTTGTAATTTCTGCAATGGGTGTTTTGCTATAGAAGTTAAAGTTTTCTATGTAACTGAAGTGATTTTCGTGCAGGTTCAATATCAAGGTCGAGGCGAATTTCGTACGCGTTCGCTTGATCAAAGTAGCTAACTGAAACACATATAACAAAACGATCACATCTCATATTTGCATTTCAATATCAAATGATTACATCGCTTATGTTGTTACGTCTGTTTAACCACTTAAAGACACACTTACTCGATTCTCGTCTAGCTTGTAAACGATGATGTTCACTTTCAATTGTTTTGCTAGTCTTGCGACATCTTCAAGAGGTACACCCGCAAATGTTTTTTTCTTTTGTTTTGGGTAAACAGTCTTTAACAATGTTTCAGCTGGGTTCTCTAGACTTGTGATTTTAGCTCCTCTGTGTAAGGCCAGTGCCCTAACAAAGCACAATCGGTCTTGATACGGTTTACCTGTTTTTAGACTTCGCTCTAACAAGTTGATGGCTCTGTTTCTTTTCAGGTGTTCCGGCATAACAGGTGGTGGGTAGCCGATCGCGTGATCATTGACTGGGTTCACAAAGATGGTGAAATAAGTCACTTCCTCTACACTCCATTTCGAGTCTGATCGTTGGTTCTGGCCGTAGGTTAAGATGTCTGTTTGTGTTATTTCATCCATAGCCCTGTCAAAATCGTCGGCATTCCGCACAATTCGAGGTGTTGGTAGCATTCGATTGTTGTTAACTGACGAGTGAAAGTACCGCAATTCTTCTGTTTCTTTGTGACGTAATAAGAATCGACAACTCCCGTTGATTTTGAAAGCTGAATTGCATTCCTCAATACTGGTTTAGGTTGGGCACATCTTCAGATAAACTATAATTGTAAACCGTTTGCAGTGTTCCAAATCGCATACGAGTCCGTATAGCTCTTTCATTTGCAGCCAACACAGCTTCTGTTGACGTAATCATCGATAATCTGTCAATATAAATATCACCCAATGTCATAAAGATTTCCGTAATTTCTCAATTCTACCCCGTAATAGACCTACCCTGTTATAGACTTACCCTTGGCATTGTTGACTGCAGCGCCATTTCCAGTTTGTGTTGGGGTGGGGGGGGGGGGGGGGGGTGTTTTGACTTGGTTTAGCGAATCCAGCACTGCATTGGCCTGGTCGATTTCATTAGCGTCCATGGCTGTATGTAAAATCTCTTCGTCTCCCGTCAACACTGAAACACACACGCGTAACGAAAAAAAATGTCAGTCATGTATGACGTATACCTCGTAATTCTATAATTCAGGTATAGAAAATAAAATCATACTCACTGCTTTCCAGCTCGATTTTTTCCACGACTTTGAACAAGTCTGCATCACTCATCTGTCTATTATTGCGTTTGCTCACATCATTGAAACCTTCTTGTTGTCTTTTCCCACCCATGGTTATAACTGAACTCAAATCATCCTGTCGCGTTTATATACCTCCTCATGACATGAGGTACTACTTCACTTAGCTAAGCGCAGCAAAATGATGATGACATATCAAAAAATAGAATGATGTCACCAAAATACCTTGCACCAAATCCGGAAACGATCCGTCAGCGAAAAATATATTGTGCAATAGCTTCTCACATTAGGTCGCAAAGGTCAGCAAACTCCTTCTCAATAAACAACTCAGGACATATCCCTCGCAAATGACCTCAACCGAATACCGCACATCTCCACTTCATGAGGTATTACTTAATTTGAAATCACCCCGAGCTGATATACACTTGAGTATTCTTAAGCGGTTGATGGCGCAAGGTTACGATTTTGACACGAGCCATTACCTAATGACCATAGAAGCGCGTCATGAATACAACGATCAGTAAAGCACATTACCAAAGTGTATAATTATTCCACAGATTCATCAATGTGCAATTAATAACACAAACACCAGTATAAAATTTATATATATATTTATTAAAAATGAATTTTCTTCATCCTACAAACAAAACAAAATATTTTTTAATCTCTAAGAAAGACAAAAAATAAAATTCCAGAGAATCTTAAACCTTTTTTTTGGTACTCACTATTCTCTCTTAATAAATGTATGGGTTCCCTGCATACAAAGAAATATATACCTACAACAGATACAAAAATCAACGAATCTAAACTATGATATAGCTTGTTTTAAGTGAATACTCAGTACAGGGTACGCTGTTATGAGAGAACCGCCCTTTGTGATGACTTTAACCCACTTGGTAGGGACCGAAACGTATCCTCCGGGGTACACCCCTGCAACTCCGACTGTGAATGTGAAAAGTTTATAAAATACTGTTTTGTGGACTCAAAAGTGCTCCTCTAAATCCGGGTTTTTCAACATCAGTTGAATTAAATCGGGGTAATTGGGTCTATCAAATTTCGATTTGGCCGGATCTGATGAAATAAAATGATTTTTATATATGTGCTCCATAGTGGATTGTAACTTTAATTCAAAATAGATAAAAACTATTTTAAAGTAAAGTTACCATCCACTATTTGTAACCCATAACTCCGCCCCAATTTTGAGAAATATCCAATCGTCTAGTTTTTACCCACTTGCCAGTTATATTCTCAATGAGAGTTAGAACACACTTCAACTTAAATGTATTCAGTATATGATGACAAGTCTCCTGTCATTTTCCTTCATATGTAATTAAATACTCATATGCTAGTAAGTTTCATTTACATGAAAACTCCAATCTACTGACATACTACACAAAGTAGCATGTGTATAGCAGTTTCACTTGTCAGTTAACTCCAATCTATCAACAACACCACCGATTATCACCCCATTACCAGGCTAGAGGAAGTTAACGGCCATCTACAAACTCAAGAGCACCAGCTGACATGAGGTATTACTTCACTGAGTTAAGCTCAGTGCCTTGACGAAATATCCGAGGAGAGTTGATATACGATTCAATATATCGCCTCATGTCATGGGATAGAGGAAGTTAATAGCTACTAATAACCTCGTAAAAACCGTCTTCATATTAAGAGAAACAGGTGAATACTCACGCCAAGCTAACCATAACACTACCCTTGATATCTCAATCTTTCAACAACATCATCGCTAATTGACTTTTAATAGCCATTTACAAACTCCTCAATAAACAACTCAGGACATATCCCTCGCAAATGACCTCACCCAAATAGCGCACATCCATCACATGAGGTCGCAAAATGACCTCACCCAAATACTGCGCATCCATGAGGATACTAAGCTCAGCAAAATGATGATGAAAATATGTACGTTTCATGTTACACACATGGAATTATAAAATTATGTATAGTATTGAAAATAACCTTGCAGCAAATTATCCCGGCAACTATAATAAGTACTCCATAGAGACTATAATCCGGGAGCTATCAGATGAATAAATGAGCCGTATAGAATTGAATAATATATGCGTGTGACCGGTGTTTCTATATTTTGATGAGGAGAACGGAATAAGGTTTTTTGACGTACCTAACTGATTACATCGGACTATTTTTCATGCCTGAATCAGAGCAAAGTGACGTCGTATTCGCTCACTTTGTAAGGAAGTCATAAGCCGTTTTATTAGTTGCATTTTAATGTAAAGGGAAATGAGCAATTTGTTTCATTAAGTGTGATCCCTTTCATTATGCATTTTCAATTGGTTATCATTCATGATGGGGTTAGGTGACGGTACCGTTCTGGCTTTTTTGAACAAGTCCATAGGCTCCACGGAAAGAGACAAATTAGCTCACAGTCCATCCATTGATATACACACAGTCTTACTGATACAACCATACCCCAAAACTGTGGTCCATACTGTCGGAGTTACCATTAATATCGCCCATCATTGAACTGGTCCATAATTATTCTAATCATTTGGATTATAGATCGGCGTATACTTATTAGAGACTAATTGAACAGTTGGTTTCAACCGATGCTTTACCAGCAGCAAAGTTTACAAAGTACAGTACAACAACATTACTTCATTCAGAGTTCATTTAAGCAGTTTGAACACTTTAACCAGCTCATGTTTTGCCTCTGGGATCAAACTCGTTGTTGCAGCAACTGGAACTAGCAGATTCTACCGCCTGATCGCTCCATTCATCAAATAATCGCTACATGTACAATGCACTATTAATACGCATCGCAAAGTTTCAACTTTCATCTTGCTTATGTTTAACGCAATGCAACTAACGTAGAATGTTCGACTGATTCTTGACTTACAATTCACTCTTAACTATGTCAATACCAGCCGAAATGCTGACCTAGACAAATTGCGTTTATCCGCAATCGTAGCAGTTGGTGCGTGACCACCAATAGAGGCCCACAATGAGCTGTTATTGCATTTAGCTGGTTAATGCTATATTGATTGTACTTTAATATAAATATGTTGTGCAGATGTAATGGCTTGTACAGTAAACCACTTTATCATGAGCTATTTCTAGCACTATCATGCAACAGGTACGCGCAAGCGTGACGCAAGGCTTACACATCGACCGTCCTTCGACCACATGACATAATCAATAAGAATTCAAGCATCAGTTACCTGGCCGTTTGCGGCTACACGCAGGCAAGCGTCGGTTTTGATAAAAATTTATGTTAAAGGAACGTAAGTTGGGTATTTTCTTAAAGTCTACCAATGTGACGTACCAAAAGCGCAGCACACATCTCTGAGCCACCAACATTTGCATTGGTAACCTTAAATTTTAAGGCTGAATAGTTGAGGATGATTGCTCTTGGTATGAATCGTCAAGATGTAAATCTGTCACCATTCGCTTGGCAAAGTGACCTCTACGGGAGATTTATTGATTTTTATGCCAACTTAGCAATATCAAGCAGTGGATATTGAATCAAGACAATTAGGGCTCCGTCGAGGTGGAGATAGATCACAACGAGGAGATCAATCATTAAGGCAATTTATTCTGCCACGCACCCTTTATGCACGCATCCATTTAGTTTGCCGTCAAAAAGGATCGGGGAATGTGATAAAACGATGTCGGAACATAATCAGTCGTTTAAAGTGGACGCCCAGAACAAATGTACAATTACCGACAAGGCTGTCGCAGAACCATTTGGCATTCGTTCAACTTCAGTACCAAACGGCTGCAGTTGATATCTTTGGTAGGCTGTATGCGTGCATTTTCATCTTCTTTCCACGTTGAAAATGTGTCCACTTTTGCCAATTTCACTGTCAGTCATAAACTGAACACCACAGTTTCAAGCATCAAGGCCTTAACAGCTCACCGCACCGCCCTGGTCGTTCGCGATCATATTTCACCCGTTACAGGCAACGTCGCTTGCTTATTTTCATTAAAATATTTCTTATGGCAGTCACACTCTGGCAGAACAGAGAGACGCAAAGGTTTACGAGCTTTCAAAAGAGACGAAAGTGCTTGTTTATTACTTAAAGTTATGAGGGTCATTCGCTGGGTTTCTTGTTCATTGTACACTACTCAATGGGTTTTGTTCATCCATTCAGATCATGTTCTCGTGTTATCACATTCCACGATCATCGTCAACCATATATACAAGCAGGAGAAGCGCCATATTAACGGGAATAGTGATAGATAGGCTCAGCAGGATCCATCTTCTTCTTGATTGTTTTCTTTGATCAGGATGCAATATACACTCTTTATATTCCTGACTTGGTGTTAAATTCAATCAATCTGCTGAAAACATCACTTTGCCCATTTATCTAGCAAACAGCAGGCCAGCTAGGCAGGTTAACGAGATAATGTGGCCTTAAGAACGGTACTAAGATTAGGGTGCCCAAAAGATGTGAAACTGTGATTGTAGCCTGAAAAATATGAAAATGCTGAAACAATGCACTTAAGTTGCATATTCTACAACATCTATCTATTGATTTCAATGGGCACCTATGGCGCTGTAAAATATCAAGGAACACAACCCGACATCTAGTCATCAATTTGGCATCACTTAGCAAATTACAACGGTTGCACTGATGGACGCATGTCCTTATTAACATGGATTTCTTTGACATGGTGCTCATCACAACCTCAAATTTTCCACGTTTTTCCGCGAACAACTAAATCGATGATGCTTGCTGCCTCCGGCTGCTTCATTCGTGCCTTAACGGCCAGGGCAGCAGTACAGCCATTGCGTAAATATTGCATTTGCGTGCAACAGCTTCGCTTGGCTCGACACGGATAAGCGGACGACACTGGCCATTTCAACCCCGAAACGATATCATCTATCTATTAACACAAGTACCAGTTTGGCTTGTTCAGCTGCTAGCGGTGATCTGATTAGGTCGTTTGCTAGAATAACGGTTTTGTTTACATATCTTAAACACTGATCAAGTTATGTTTACCAGTATTGTGACAGTATACACTCTCGCGTTTTACTTCCAAGTTTTCTAGGATTGCGTTAATGGTTTTTCGTGACCAGGTGAGGAATCGTAGCTCTCTATTGTTAGGACGGCAGCCAACTACATAGGTGATTTCATTGCCTGCCTCGGACGATGCATTTTGCCAATAACCCTAATAACGCGATCTGTTTTTGCTGTTGGCGTAAAGGACGATTGTTTAACAGTTACTGTGTCTTGTGAATGTTGGCTGCTGCTGTAATGGCACATGTAACGTGAAATACTGCGACTAATCTATTTGTTACAGCTCGGAGCGCTTTCCTGTCTGAAGCCGATTATTTACAATAATCTCAGCACTGTAGAATCCCAATGTTACCCCTGCAGATATCGATGCAGATTGCAATATGGTTATTCAGCTAGTGACATGTGCTCCATGAGTATGAAGAGTTGTACAAATATTTGATTAGAAAACTGCAGTCGGTTATACATGGCTTCTCAATAAGTTCACTCGGCAAGGCGACGATAGGGTGCTTCACGCTAAGGAGGCATGTGCCGAGTGTCGGCTTTGCCAGTATAGATTGCATCCAGAAACAACACTTCTGACAGAGTATCACTCGATTATTTAGACATTAAGTGCGTTCGGTAGTAGTTATCGATGACCAAAAATCAAAAAATCATTATTTTCGTGCATAAAGTGATTTTCGTCATCAGAAAGAATCATTTTGTATGCAGTATGTGCTTGCGACGCCAATCGCCTGCTACAAGACGCCAAGCTGAGCGCCTTATTCCACCAGCCAATCCCCCAGACAAGGCAATCTAGCGCACGATAATTGCGAATATTTACACCCGATACTATATGGGATCGCTTTGATTAATCAATGACCGTCGTTCGGGACATGTTACGCCTCTACTGACAAGACAACCCAGAGATCCATGCGCTACAATGGACGCATATCGTAACGCTTAATGAACTGTATAACGTATTATTTGACTCTTGGTGTATAATTGAGGTTTTAAGAATAAAGTTTTTGCAATTGACTAACATCATCCATACTGCGCCTATATACGAAGCTTTAGTTCGAATTGCAATAAATTTCCCCCCTTTATCCAGTTTTGTTCCCATGTTCCTCTATCTAGATATTCATGTTCGTCATCACGTGAAAATCTCGCGGCAAATCGTTTACTTTTTTTAAGCGATTATTCTTTGAACAGAGTGATCAGTCGATTGACGATAACATATGTACGCATTCTTCCGCTCATTGAATGTTCTATACGCTCAAGTTGCATGCCATCAGTCAATTTACCTGCACTTTCCCAGCCTCCTATATGAAGTGTTGTATAGGGATCAATTGTGACCAAGTTTGCTATAATGCTTTGCGTTTAACCGTTTATAATATAATTTTTCGGTGGTCATAATGCCATTTTAAACTTTGATTCTAAGTATGATGGTCTCTATGATACCTACCGTAAACATAATTATGGTTAGGAGGGGCGGGACAAGAATGGTTGAACATCGCACTGCAACGCATAAAAGACACCATACAGCCTCGGTGACTTACAGCATATTTTATGAACAAACCTAGCATAAGCACTACGATATAAAATGACTAAATGTGCATGTGCGAGTTTGCTGATTAAAAGCGTCATGCACGGAAACATTTAAGGATAAAATATTACTGCAAGGTAAGTATAACAACCACGCTTCCGGAGTCACTTGGCTGCTGCTATTGGCGTTATTCGTGTTCTAAATCAGCGCGTATATCACATTACGTCTAACAGCCATCCATTCAGTACTGAAATCACACTGACATCAAGTTCTTGATCGGTTGGGATGAGATTATATCAATTAGGTGATAACGCGGAGCATTTTATATTGCACGATTTTAAAGTTTTTATTATGATCATAATCGATTTGAAAAGTATATTCTGGCTTGAAAACCCCGATAATAAGACACGACTAAATTAATAGGCGAAGGCATTAGTTACCTGGCCGTTTACGTCAACACCGAGACAAGCGTCGGGTCGTCAAACAAACATACTTAGTGCATTGTCTCAACGTATGCAAATATGAGAAATCGTCAGAGCAGCATTCACTGCATTGTGTAATAACCATTTACGTGGGTAGCCTAAAACGGGTTGGCTATTTAATGATGATTGTGCGCAGCATGAATCTCCACAAAAACTATATGACATTATCGCTCGGCAAAGTAAATGTGTCGGGATATTTATTGAATTAAATGCCAACTTAGTAATATGAAGCAGTACATAATAAAGTTAGACGGATAGAGATCCATCGAGATGGTGATGGATCAGGTGGGGTCTATCAATCATTACTGCAATTATTTTGCAGCTATCCCCCTAAGTACGCATGCCAGTAATTTGTAATCGATGATAGTCTGGGAATGTTATAAAACGATGAGAGAACATAATATGAGTGATGGATCATGGACACCTGGATCTATGTACAATGAGCAGCAAGGCTGGCTGAGAAACAACTGGTATTCGATAAGCTTTAGTCTAGATCATCCACAGTTCACTTCTTTCGAAATCAGCGTATAGTAACGTCCATTTACTATCCCTAAGCATTTTCCTAGCAAATTGGAATTTGGTGTGCGCATTATCTCTAGCAAACACAGCGCCATGTTGTACCCTGGTCATCCGACGTTGTGTTTAGTCCTTCGAGAATGTCCATTGTTGTTATTATAATTATCATTGGCCTGTTGTCGCATCCATATGGTTCCAGACAGACTTCTCTGGTAGCACAATGTAAACGATTGGATACAGTGTGTCAATGACCCATGTGAAGAATTCATTAAGTATGATGCTATCATAACATAATCTGATTTGTCTCATTTCAGCTACGAACTTCAATATATCAAAACAAATTACTGGTAATTACTTGTTACCAGATATTGTGGTAGCAAATCAACATTACCTCAATTTGCCAACATACATTAGTCATCGAAATGTGGTGATGACATGCACATAAGCAGTATGAATGGTCTCATTTTCGACATGATTGATGAAAGCTTTTCAGCAGATATATTTTGAGCCCAATTTTACAATGGATTGTAATTTGACGTCATACGCATGTATAAGCCGTTAAGCTCCATTATGTGGTCAACACGACTTAATTAGGTAGAAGGCAATATTACTGAAGCACATGGTTTAGGCTTTTTTAAAATTTTATCTTATGATAATGGTATTTTTGGTCAGTCAAACAATATATATTAATATAAAGATTAATGATATTTCAATGTCGCTTAAGCTATCACTAAATAAAAGTTCAACCCTTATTCCTATTTAATCCAGTGCGTAACCCGCAAACAAAAATGGCAGAGGGATAGGATGCTACTTGTTCAAAATGCGTTGTAAGATTGATATCGCTTTTATTAAACAACATGTCAGAGATCCCAGAATTACTGAGAAACACAAGCAACACCAATCGCACATTTATAATTAAATGATGGGATAATACAATCGAAACTACCCTGTCGTGGTTCTTATCCTTAAGGGAACGTTCTTGCGATAGTGCCAATAGCCAGACGGTAGAAGTTCAGCTCGATCTACATGACCATTAGATATACTGTTCTTGCTGATAGTATGCCTTGCTAATAATACGCATATATGTATGCACACTAAAGTATTGATGCTGGCATAAGCCTCTATTACATCATATTTGTTGTCCTAGCATAAGAAGATGATGCAATTGAATGTCGATGCTGTTATCCCTACGAGCAACTTATTGGAAATCGGCCGCTTATAACTTGCTCATCTAACGCTAACGACTTAGTGCTAACGCTGTGAATCATACATTAAATTGCCACTTATATTTCTTAAAAGCAAGTTTGAGCATTAATACAACGATGTCGGAAGTTATAGTGAAATTCACTGCAGTTAGCTTTTTTTGAATAAATAATAATTGTTAATGCACAACCATTGCACTGTCAAACATCAATTAATCCCTCTCATCGAGTAGTGGGTAGCATGGAGTCATAGGGTCGAGTCTTGTAGTACATTCGCTTTTATTTTTGGCCGGGTAACTTATGAATAGTTAATTCCTTTTATATTACTTAATAGCAGTAGAGGGCTTAACTCAAAATGTAGATGCTATGCTGGCGTCAATAATCATGAGTAATTCGTGTGTCCGCCTGAAGGAGGTCGTAATCATACACCGGGAACGCTTGTGCTTTGATGACTTTGCTTGACATGCATATTTCCTCGCGGAGGCTTGGCGCTTTGATTTTATAGATATAGGGCCAACCGCTACGGCTGCGGCAGATGTCACTCAGGGTTAGCTTATGTTCTTATAATGTTTATGAAAGACTCGAGGTCCTCCTACGACTTAAAATCCTAACTAATGAGCTACCTGGTTTTATTTCGAGTTGGTGGGACTGGCATAGATAATGCATGCACAATTCAATGTATTGCTCGCGTTTCCCTATTCAAAGAGCACACAATGAAACAAAACTACTTTGGCTGTCTCATGTTTTACTTGGTTAAGTCAAATTAACGATCTCAGCTCAACTTGTGTCGTTAGAGCTCAGAAACATAAACTCAATTTGAAGCATGTAAAATGCAAATGAAAGATGACTTGAAAGTACACAGAAATACTCCTGAAGCACATGGTGATGATGGATAAATCCTCGATTAATTCGTTTAGCAATTTGCATAGACATCAGCGAAAATTTCGGAAGTGATTTGTTGTTCTAATGGTTGTTCAGTTAGCATGTTGTGTGAAGTAAGCTATATCATTCGTTACCACTGCAACTGTCAACATCATAGCTTTGAAATGTGCATCACAAACCCATGTTCCAAATAATATTTGAGAATCATAATCATTTATAATAAGCTTAACTGCTGGTAGCGACATTTAACTTGCAGCAATCGAAGGTTCAGTGACATTATCGTTGGACAGTGAACACGTCACATCTGTTAGGTGGTCCTATTATACATCAATACACAAGACGCCGACCTACAAAACACTGCCAACTCTCTGAATTATATAACGTATGGCACAATCACTTGAGTCTTCTTAAACTAATAAGTCCTCCGACACCATATTGCATTGCGCTAAGCTCAATTTTCCCATGATTGTTGAAATAAGTTCAAATGTACAACCCAATCAATGGCCGAATAAATTCGTTTTACCTCATCTCATAACTGCCGACATGTTATGCGTTTCATCATATGCACGAAAGTTAATCGTTTACATCCCATTAATATAAGGAGGTCATAGAGGTGGTCATTAGAGTAAATATTACTATTGGTCATGCCATTTCCACAGCAGGGCTGTATCAAAGAAACCCCATAAAAGAGCAGAATATTGCTATCATACACAAATGGGCAGAAATATCCGTTTATAAGTGCACCAAGCTGAACTGTGAATGATAATGCTACAGCTCGCTCACATGGGCGGATACAGGCAGTGATGAGACTGACCCTGCTACATTACTTGGCAACATGTTTGTTTGGTTTTGATCTGACCGATTGTAACTTGTTGTTGCCTAATATTTGCGTGAGATATAACACACAACTGAACTGCGTATCTAATTGCTGGTGGGTCTCTGAAGTAGGTTTGGTTTGTGTGTTGTTAGCCGCGCTGTGTTTGCAACTATTTTTTGTGCGTTATTTTAAAAAAAAGTTTGATGTAATTCTCTTGACAGCTTACTCAGTAGATTAAATAATGCTTGTGAATTCGTCCCTCCTTTCCGTATTTATTTGTTATATGCTCTTAAAAATTACCAAAACGACCAGTTTAGTATTTTGCTTAGTCGTAAGCACAATCACAATCTATATATATATATATATATATATATATATATATATTAGGGTGGCTCAAAAAAACCTTTTTTTTTTAAACACACGTGCTCTCCTGGTTTTATTTTGTGCCTTATGAAGCCCTTATCACACTGTTTTTTTCTCAGATTTTTAAAATCCCTCCCGTCTAAGCGTTTTCTGGAAAAATGACGATTTTTGGTCCAAAATATATATTTTTGCACATATTATATTGATTTTCCTCACAAATTTTAAAGGTAAGTGAAGTATAACAGACTAAACATATTTATCATGGTAATATAAGTGTTTTGCACATTATGTCCGGACATGCTCTACAATAATTTCTGTCAAGGCACTGACGGAGGAACTCGCAAGGGCAGCAGTGTTTGTATTGTATAAATATTGCCCATGATATCCTCGCTTGCATACACGTGATTTCAGAATATTAGTCTGATTACTGTTAAGCCTAAATAACCTTAAGTTAGCCTGAGGAATTGCAAGAAAATTGGCTGGAGAATTTTCCTAATCAAGGCGCCACTTACGAGGAGGAACTTATGGTAACCATTGTTCCTAGTCGTTATATTCGCAATATTGATGGCCGCTTATCTATTTGCTTAGTGAATGATATACGTAACGGCACTAATTTGTTGGGTGACACAAAAAGCGTGACCAGCATTCATAATAATAAGCACTCTATATAGTCTATGCAAAATGCAGCATTTGCAAAATGGCCGCGTTGGTCGAATAAACCATGTACGCAGAAAACTTTAGAGGGATATATATTATAAGGGACCATGAAATGTTGCGTGCCGAAGAAAATGATGGTTTGGCCACACGCTAAACGCAAGTACAATCCCACAGAAAGTGACTGCAAAGATGTACACACACATAATGACCCATATACAGCAGCTGCAAAGACCTCAAGGTCGCTGTAGTTATTTGCTAACCTTCCATGCATCCACATTCTATTGATCGATGCAACCGCTAAACTGACCCACAAAACCAGGATTCGCATGCACTATTATTTGTGTGTCAATCGTTCATACAACATTATTTTTGTGTCGGCGATTTACTAAATGTGTACATGGTACAATAAAATATTTGCATTAAATTCCATTCCGGATTAGTCTCCTGTCTTAGCCGCTGTATGCACGGCCCTCATAAAACGTATTTTATTTATAGCATTGATGAAACATTTGTCCCATTAAGACGGAACGCCTTCAAATCTATTTGCTACACACACATTTACGTAATAAGTTCCTTGGGAAAATAAATCTAGCATTTAACAATTAATCAAGTACAAAAAGTTAGTAATAACACTATACCGCCGTATTTCAGGTACTTCATTGGCGCTTAACGGCCTACAACTGTTCTGTAAGTAACACGTTGACACACATACATGATACCATGTGATAAACAGCAGTGAACTTATATGAATTCTTTCAACAATAAATGTGTTCTCAGCCTCGAATAAACGTCATCATTGAGGCGGTAAAACATTGGGCAACTAATAATTAATACCAATAGAATGATCCTGCAATGAAAAAAGGGACAAACAAGTTCACATGGGTCTTTGGGAATGACAAGTAGCTGCTGTTTTGATGACATTAGTGGTTATTATGGCCATTAATTTGCATTTTCCAGAGGCAAGGTGCACAAGAGCTTGTATAGGTTGCTATTTGGTCCATCATCGTGAACCTGCTGCTGCGACACAACAGCCGGGTCAGCTTGACTTATTATGGGCCCGAGTACCCTGATATTATGAAGGTTCGAAGCTATTTACAGTCTGAATATAGTCACTAGGTACTACAGACGGTTTATCTTGCTTCACTGTCGCCGATAATATATGAATAATATGGGGTGACATGATTAGTGATATAATTAAGCATCTGATATTTGCACGCACAGCTCAGAATAAATAGCTGAATATATCGATAAGAGAAGTACATCTGACAGTCATGTCATAAAACAATACATTGAAGTAATACATTGTTGTTGTTATGCCTATGGTGAAATGGGTTGGACAGAAGAGCCTGTCCAAGTTGGTTAAACTACAATATATAACTAATCATGAAATAGTAGACACCATGTATCGCGAGTCACTGTAGACTTATGGTGATGACTATACGTTGTGGAACGTTCATATACCTGGATTTACTTAAAACTTCAGCCGAATAATCGTATCAAACTATAAAATGATTTCTCCTCACTTAACTTTCTTATCCATACAAAGAAAGCTTTGTGTGCTGCATTTACATGTGATTAATCCATACATGCGCTATACAATCGCAACAAAGCGAGCCAAACCGAATACAATGCAGCCTGTGAAATGTCAATGCAGAATCTCTTGAGAATCATGCTGCCAGTAATTGGGTAGGACGATAAGCAGTGCATGATATAATATATCCTATTGAATGTCATCTAACTCTCCATATATCAATTAGCAATGTCTACATTGCTAATACATAATGCTAATATATAGCTGACATCATTATTTGTGTCTTACCCTTACATCACAATAGGTATTGACACTGCAGTTTGTTTGTACATTCTACTGAAAAAGCAGCAATCCATCATGACTCAATAAAATTGGTTTGCCGTTGTCTGGGTCATGAAAAGAATACGTATGTAGTCCTGTGTAATACCTATATTACGGAAGCACGTAACAAAGTAGGATACACTGTATTGATCCATTTGGAAGCTTTTACAAACCCGTAGAGGACATATATCTGTCTTCAAATGGATATCGATTTATGAGTCGTATTACTTTGGTGTGTATGATATAATCGGATAGACTTGTGGCATGTATAAACACCAATGAATAAATTTATTACCGTCGGCTGCAGATATATAATTACGTGGAAACAAGTACAGAATAGATTTACAAGAAGTGTTTGCATCCGCACAATCAAGACTAATTCCATTCCTCGTTGACACCGTCTTAGCGCTATTCATATTATGATACGTTATAGCGAGCCAAAACAAAATGAGAGGTCTTAACGTCCCGCAAATGATATCAACCATTCTCATTCAAGTATTCATAATTGGTGAATAATAACACGTAGTATGGGTTGTCTTTCTATGCTAAAATATGTGCAACTTATCAATATGAGATATGATCTGAATTTAGTCTTATCCAGCGACAACACAACGAGACAAGTTTGTATCAATGACGCATGCATAATATGGATTGGTTATTAAGCAATACATGGGGTCAGATGCGATTGCTGATGGTCACGAGCACTAATTTACCGTTCCCTGTATGCGTCGTGTTCTTGTATTAACGGTACATCACGTTACCTATCATTGCAAATGCTACAAACGAGACTATCAGAGGAACGATGAAAAACGACGCGTAATATATTCAATTTGTAATTATATCTAAGTTAGTGACATGTTGGTCATAGTCCACTCGGCCCCGAGGCCAATGGTAGACTGATTTAACCATGCAAGTTATCCCATGTTGACCAGTATTATAATCTACACCTTTCACTTTCTCCCCAAATAGGCTTCGGATTGGTCGATTTATACGTCGGGGTCCGCATGATTATATATAACTACTGTTGGTGACGCAGAGAGCTATGGGTGTTTGAAAATGATTGTTTCTCTTTGGCAGCAATACACATAAGGTTTGGTGCTGTGAAACTATCTGGATTAAAGATAAAGAACAGCGCCATCCAGTTATATCTAGGAGCATAGGATTTGCATGTACACAGGAAATAACAAAGTCAATCACAGAACATTGGAGAGGGTTTATTTTGCAAATGATTGTGAAACGTAATTGCCAATCTGCATGAAAATGTTTAACGTTCTATGCTACATAATGATGCACCCCCATTTTATTATACGTTATAATCCTGTTTAAATACCGACAGCTTATTTCCTGTCAAAATGACTAAGTAAGGATCAATAAATGAAAGAGAAGCTCTTAATCAGCTGCATCCTCATTGATATAGATCTCTCAATGAACATTCACGTTTTTCTAATTTACTCGTTTCATATTTCCCTAATGAATCACGAATTTATAAAATGTTAACTTATAATTACACTTGAACACTCGCAAGTAAACCATGACGGCACGATCTATCAGATGAAATATGGATGTTTGGTTTTTTGCAACAATATTTTGTGTATGTGCTGTAAATATATTCTGCTCGAATAATCTTTTACTTATTAGATGGCAGATGGCAAATCGTATTTCAAACGTATTAAAGCTTTACCTATTGACTGCAGCTAGCCCACAAACCAATTTATGCAGTACATCACATGGTAAAAAGCCCCGAAGACTCTCTGCGGTACTCACATCAATCGCAGACAAATGTCAGATATGCAAGGCCTAGTCCTGTTAGCTATGTCACAGAGGAGCGATTAACTAACTTAATGACCTATAAAGGGGCAGTTAAAATCCAAGCACAACGTGGATGAGACTCAGTGTCAGTCGTATCTGCCTGGAACAATTGGTAATGAATTGCCGTTAATGCCCTATAGAGACCTGGTATTTGTAGCATCAAACTGTAGTTGCCTTCACCTATTTGTACACATTGCAAATAGAAGAGCGGCTATCAATACTGCGAATCTATCTTTTCGTATTGTTTGTTACTCGTTATTGCCGTGACATATCGCTTTTTAACTGTCAAGAGAAAACTTATTTGGAGATGGACTGATCCGCTAGAGCAAAATATATATTGGAAACCACTAGATAATACATAAAACATGACAAGGGCTTGAGTGTAAGGGAACGCAATATTTGTAAAATGAGTACGCCCTTTCGGCACAGACAGCGCAGATATAAATTAGCTCGCCAAGCTATAATATTGCTAACGTTTGATTCAAAAGGTTCAATAGCGATGGTATTCCCTTCGGGCGATGGGTAATTTAGCTGTTACAACCGTAACTTGGCAGGTAAACTTTTATATTGCAGCTAGATTTATGCGCGCGTTCAAATAATTCAGGTATAATGCTCGCTTATGTGAGTCACTCTGTATAACCATAGTATATCTGGCAGCGTACAGCCGACACATTCACTGTTCGCCAACGGCAGGCCCCTATAATCGATACAGACCATGTCCCAGTACATGTGAAATCAAGGTGAATGTTCATAGACACGAGCCAGTTTTGCCGTCGATTCCTGAACAATCGGCGATAACACAAAAGTCAATCAATGTAACAAGGACATTTTGTGGACGATTAAGAAAACCGTGGACGACAAGTTAAATTGCAGTATCCTGGCGATTTGGCCCAGATATATCAGACAAATCACTTTTAGATGATATTCTTTTTTGATATAACCCTGGTATGATTCTGACTCTAATTGAACTCGACCCTTATTCACTAGAGCCGGGGTGACATGGCTGTAAAGTGTAGCTAGATTCGATGGTTGAGGTGCTCAACTTGCTCAACTGATGCTTTTGCTTGTAGACATCATGATATTGTTAGCGTAACAGCATAAACCACGAACATTTGTACATTAATTCGTAGAAAGACAGATGGTAATCTTTCACCTTGTTTAATTATGCTTGATTCATCCACAAATACAAATGCTTATCACGATGTTAGAATATGTTAAACCGTACAACGGATGAATGCATACAACATACGTTAATAAAGGTGTGTTTTTAAGGTTCCGTAAATTGCATGGACTTTTGTTCCCAAATGCTTTGTTAATAGATCTAAATAACTTTCCAAAAGGAGCTCCCTCAGATTAAAATGTCGATGTTTTAGAAGCTTTAACTATGTACTGTGCAACCGCCGGTTGCTTTTAAACATCAGCTGCTCTATGCTATCGACGATGGCTGAGACCTACATCTTGATTACAATGGTAATTTCTATCGTCCATGAATGGATAAATCTGCTACACGCAGTAGATGAGGCATGATGCGCTAGTTAAAGGAAAATCGCAGCTCAAAGGCTTGCTTCTTTGATGCCATGCAACGTTATTGCCAGTGCAGCACTTGATCAGGATAAACCTGATGAAGAATTGAGCTTCAGATGTCGGTGAAACCTGTCTGACTCCGACACATTGAGACTCACAATTCGGTTAAACGTGTACTCAATTGCGGACAAGCTCAGTCACAGCAGACCCTGAACTCCACCACATGCTAACTTGCCTCGCAAAATAAGAGCGATGAGGTCTTTTATAAATCGTATTGCCCCTTGCGCGTGAATAGAAAATAAACGTCATTGGAATCAAAAAGTAAACATGAAATGGTTTTCCATTACATAGAATATATATAAAAAAATGTGTATTTATAAATATATATATATATAAATCTATATATATATGTATACATATAAATACATATAAATATATATATATATATATATACATATAAATATATATATATATATATATATGCATATATATATATATATATGCATATATATATGTATATACATATATTTATCTATATTCATACTTATATATATATTTATCTATATATATACCTATTTATATTTATGTTTATGTACACATATTGGTAAATATATATATTATATATATATATATATATATATATATATATACACATATATATATGAATAAATATATATACATATATATATATATAGTTATGAATATAAATATATATATAAATATGTATTTTTGCATATATATATATATATATATTATATATATATATGCATATATGTTTATTTATTTGTTTGTGTGTAGGTTTGTGTGTAGGTTTGTGAGTCTGTAAGTGTATTTGTGCGTGCGTGTGTATTTGTGTGTGTGCATTGCTTCACTATTGTCTTTGTATTTCACGTGTCCATGTTTGCCTCCCGGGTCGGTCCATGGTTGTAGTATTCCTGATGCATGTTAAGTGGAGGCGCACTAGTTGTATATTACAAACACTTAAAATAAGTAAAAAGCGTATTTAACGTCAATATTGCAAGAAATGGCTGTGAATCACACATCGCACTATAAAACAGCAGATTAAACATGCGTTTTGTTAGTAAATGACACCTTAGTTTGCCATCAATCATGCAAAGAAAGATGCCTCTGAGACTTTGTACTTTAGATTATTTCAAGGCTCGTTAACTGTAGACTAGGGTAGCAACTACATACACGTGCTCATGTATGTTGCTGTACTAGAAGACGGCAAACAGGCTGGCAAATGTGATTGTTTCTCGTGCTAGTTTGCGAGCGAAATAAATCAGCGGGGAACTCTTTGATAAATGATCAGCCCGTAGCATTTGATGTAGCTGAAGTGACCCCTGCCTTTCACCATTATTTGCAGTGATTTCAAGCATGAAAATAATATCCCTCGCAGTAGTTCGACGCGGATTATATTCCGACCAATTTGGTGGTAAAAACGTAAGCAGTAAAAACCAAATTACGTGACACCGCAAGTCGCTAACTGCAGATCGCTAAGATTCGTACAGCGTTATTTGAAGATCGCTAAGCTTCGTACATCACTCCACTAAATCACACAGCATGCCAACTTGTTTATCCGTGTACGATTGTACAAAAACCAACAGATTTGTGATATGTCAAATAATGAATGTTGTAACTTAGACACAGCTGAGATGGAACCACAATCGACACAAAGTCAATCAATGTCCGTCTTGCAGGAACTCATTCTCCTACTGCTGATACAGCATTATGTGAAACATCTAACAATAAGCTCAGCTGTTGTGGATGAGGCAATTTGTCCATGCGGCAAATGACTTCATCCACGATACATGGACAAGATGGCCAGCACTTAAGTTGTGATGCGGTTATTTTGGCTACTGGTTAAACACGAAATGAGAATAAAATGTTGTTTGTCGGTTTGTTAAAGAGCGTAATATATACACATAATCATCGGTTGAACATGGACGTAGCAGACTATGTCGCCTACCTGGTTGTCCGTATATGCTACATATGGCGAACCTCTCACATTTCTGCACTTTATATCGAATAATTGTCTAATGTTTCGCATCGCAAATGCAGAACGTTTCATGAAGTAGTGTACTTTGCCAATTTAATGCGTGCTGCTCCCAAGGCCGATGAATCATATTGCCGCGTTAAAAGAATTACTATTAGGGGCTCGTCGACATATAAATAATTATCATATATGAAGCGACTTAAAGGAGAATAGCGTCGTTGAGAATTACTCGAGCAATCACTCAAACAACATACACTTACTTAACCTAGAAAGCCGAATATCGATGGCCGTTGACAGCAACTGCAGGAGATATGTATGTTAAATAAAACACATGTTGCGCATTTATGTCAATAGAACCTTATAATTCGGGCGATTGAAGGTGACTTTTTTGCTAACATTCTGACCACAAACATAAATATCGACAAGTTTAGTGAAAACGCAGATAATACACACTACGTTAGCCGATAAAACTTTCAAAGTGTACGTTGCATAAATCAGAAATATAGCATAATCGTGTTTCATAGGCCGTGAAACAGATTTTATGATAATGCACTCGATTACAACACCCTTTCAATATCCTCGAGGGAGTTGAATGCTTGACATATATTTTTATCGGACGTTTGTTATTCAACAAACGACTTGAGAGGCTCCGTAAGTAAACCCTACACTAAAATATACACCCTAACAGTCACATCATTTATGGATATATGGCGATTGGTACGTGTACTTTCAAGGAATCTAATCAAAACTTAAATGTGCGTTGCTGTTGTCCGACCCTCACACATACTGTGGCAGTCGTTTGTTCAGATATCCCGGTCCGTATATTTTATATTATTAATATTATTTTACAACACGGAGTCAAGTTCGTTCATTGTTGCTGAAAAGATGATACCCGCGTCTATACATCCAGAGGTAAAAAGGTTGGTCGATGCGATGCTATTTGGCCTATTCCAAACCCTCAAAACTAAATATCGTATTTCCACATGTCTGTGATAATAACGTAGACAATCAGCATGTCATGGGGGCAGCATGAGCGAAATAATGATCGCAAGATTTTTGATTCAGCAAATTTAGTCTCTCGTTACATCGGTTAATGTATCAGTGACCCTAGTGTTGCTTAAATAACTCTACAGTGGCAAAAACAATTTTAGACACGTCTTGGACATTTGTTACACACGCGTTAGAGACTAGCTTGTATTGGGATATCCCTTGTAATAAGCGACATATTATCAGATGTCGGCTGTGAATCATAAAGCGGTATTACAATATCCTACTTGGATGCTTCTACGAGAAGTATTCATGTATTTCGGTATACATTTCTATACTCGCCTTCCAATGAAGACCGATGGAATATTCATAAAACTTTCTGTCATAGTTGCACGGTACGATGACAACACACAAAATTGAGGTTTAGTCAGGAGTGCGCTGACAGTTGTAAAAGGTCTATAAAGCTCTGTGAATGGCAGAGATTGACGGGAAGACTTAGTAAAATCATGAAAAATATTTGTCAGTTCGAATTAACAGCCAGCGATAGTGCGATAAATAATTGCGTCATATTTATGTAGGTCAAAACCCGGTGAGCAACTTGCTATATATCTGTATGCATATATAAATATATATATATAGATATAGAGATATATATATAGAGATATATATATATAGAGAGAGATAGATAGAGATAGATAGAGATAGAGATAGAGAGATATAGATATATATATAGAGAGAGAGAGAGAGAGAGAGAGAGAGAGATATAGAGAGAGAGAGAGATATAAATATATATATAGATATCTCTATATATATAGACAGAGAGAGATATAGAGGGATCTAATATATAGATAGATAGATCTATATATATATATATATATATATGATATATATATATATATATAAAATAAAAATATAACAAAATAAGCCACTTTATATATGTATATATATAAAATATATATATATATATATCTATATATGAATATATATATATTTTTATATATAGATATGCACATATACATTTATATATATAAATATATATATATATATATTTACATATATACATATATATATATACGTATATATATGCGTATATATTGATATATACATATAATTATATATATATGTATATATATATGTAAATATATAAATACATATACAGACATAAATGTATATTTATATATATATATATATATATACTGACATAAATATATGTATATAAATACTATAAATATGCATATATATATTTATATATATATATATATATATATATATATATATATATATGTATACAAATATATGTCTATTTGTGTGTGTATAATTACTGCCATGTGGTTACTCAAGACTCCAAACCGAACCAATGACAAAGCAAGCTCGGCATTTGACGCAAAAACTTCTTAATATATACATTATTATACAGCATCATATAGTGCAGATTAGAATTTGGATGCCTCAGAACACGACGAGCACTGTCTGCTGTCGTGGCATATCCAAATTTTATGCTTAGCTGGAACATGGCTTCAATGCTGAGTCAAGGTCGGCCCATATTTCCATGAACCAAAATACACTTGATGCACGGATATCTTTATTTATTTTTCTTTCAGATGAAATGCTGCAAAGCATGGTGACAACTGCCCAGTCATCACCTCGCACTATAATGTTGCCCATCATATTCTCTTTTTAGTGGCTTTATTTGTTATTAGCAGTTAAAGTGCAACTCGCAAATCTTACATTACAAGCATCAATCAAACAGCGTTTCAAAGATGAACTAAACTTGTCTTATATTCCGTACAAACCAACTGCCACAAACTTTTTTTCCTGGTATAGTAGTAATGATTCCCTGCCTTCATATTGACAAATATCTACGATCGGCTATTTTGAAGTTTGATCAACAAAAAATGTTATAAGAACTACTATCGGTTGTAATTACGTATGCTGTTGACAGCATGCTGTGAAACAGGATATTAACGCAAGAAACCTTTGAGCAAGCTGTTACGGAAATTGCATTACATTGCCAGGCATTTTTTCCATGCCTAGCCACAACAGTGTTTGCATTATTGGAGTTATGGAAGCATTTATCTTACCTAGCGCTGCCGTATTCATTCCTTTTCTAACAAAAGCTTCATTGTCGTTTATGTTAACTTTATTACGTATTTTTATAGCTAATATATTGATAGACTTTTTCGTAATGGCGACATAAACTTAAGTAATTTTGATTTATCAGGCGTGTCGCGTCCCGAATGCTACGACAACAACAATGGCAATAGGCATAGGGCACAGAATGAGGTTGGTCATAAATATATATGACGAGCATAAATTCACTGCTGCGGTATTACTTTGGTTATTTTACAACCCTTCAGTCCACATATATCAGCATGAGGTAGTAAGAATATACACTTTTGATGCAAATGTTTCTAGATTACAATAATTCGGAGTCATCAATGTGACATTCCTGGCTTTTAGTTTTCTTCTCAATGTTATCTTTTTCAACAGATATATATATCGCATTTACAACACTGAAACTAAATTGATAAGCAATTTGTCTTTTTGGGTTAAATATCTGGTATGTCGACTTTCATCCTTCCAGACACAAACGCGCGTTGACGCCATATGGTTTGTCTCACAGTTCTGTATTCAATACCCATTTCGATCGGCTCTGGGATTTCGGGCGGAATATACGAGCTGTTGGCCTACTGCAGTTGTTAAGAATACCTTGGATTTATTAATGCCATCCAATGCAGTGCCTGGTTATTGCAGTCATGCGTGCTCATACCGTTCGACATAGCGTTAATGAACAGATAAGCAACGAAATCGAAATCAAAAAATGGTGCCCCAGAACACACATAAAACTTGGACGTTCAAGCTCTCCTTGAAGTCTTGGTTGGAATGTTATTGATTTTCGTTTTTGCTACCGAAAGTAGCAAAGGTTACGAATAGAACTCAACTCCCGGTACTCCAATAATCATTTACGACTGCTGTAACGTCTTGCTGAAGACAAGCCATGGTAATTATTGCTTAGCAAACAGCGTACGCTATGGCTGTCATTCTCCTCGACTAAACTGGCTTACAAAGTTATGCCGTATAACAAAGATTAATACCTTTTAAAAAACAACCCACATGGCAGGCTCATTGTGATAAGCTTCAACTATAACATGACAAATCACCACCAGTCATATTAAATTATCATTGATGCTGCATTAAAGCATTTCTATAAGCCACTTTAACAGTTTGCAAGCATGGTGGCGGTCGAGTATGAAGCGTACACATCGAATGCACATGTATATCCAAGCCTATTATGTGATGATATAAAATCCACTACCCAAGTATTAAAGCGTCTCCTAGTACAAGCCGATTGCTGAGCTTTACATTACATTCGTAGTTCACATAGCCGCTTACCAGGTGAGTACAAATAATACCACATAAGGTCTTCTGAACGCCACCAAAATTATTACATTTTTTTGTTTCCTAGAATCGAATAATATATAGCACTATGATATTTCATCCCCTCTTTGATGCACTAGGTTCAAGGTATTGTCATTTGATAGACGAGGTAATTAGCATTTCATTATTCGTTATCTCACATTAAACTGCTTTATGACAAAATTAAATTGTCAACCGATCTGAAACTATGCTGGCACGGGTTATATACATTTGGACTATTATAGAAAAAGTTCATTGACACATAATAAATATATGATCATGTCCGTCTTTCCGTTTTGTGTACTTTAAACTTATTGATAAGACAAATGTAGCGTATAGAATTACGGAGTCGAAGGTTTTCCAATTTATTATTCATCACGCTAACGCGCCCGGCGTCTGATGCTTGCCATCCCTCTTGCACCTATAATTCTACCTTATCAAGATGTTGTAGGTCCTCACTGTAACGAGCATTTGCACGAAAAAGTTGGATTGCAGCAAATTTGCTTGAGGTCAGCCTTCTTTATACTCAAGATTGACCGCATGCGTTACATGCCCTTGCGACCAGCTTCCTTCATTTGCTAATGGGCTCATTGAAATATTTACGCCAAGATACCTTACATTATGTCTAGATGAGAGAATGGTGCTGAGGCCCCTTGTTCGGCAACTAATAATCACCAACAACTTACATCTGTTGAACCCAAGTAAAGCTTACTTAAGAGGAACGGCAATACAAACATTGAATGCAATGCTAAGGAATACGTATAATGGTCATTATCGTAAATGCAAGCAAATAACATTTACTGCTCCGGGTTACCCTTAATTATACAAAAACCGTTCCAATCACCCCCGAATCAATGGCGGAACCCAT